>JACDJE010000367.1:217940-240692 GCA_016647715.1 Pavo muticus
GATAGAGATGGGATGGGGGAGGCAGAGGGTGGGGACAGAGGACAGGGGTAGGAGAGGCACTGGGGCAAGGGAAGGGACCGGGCTGGGAAAGGGCACGGGAGAGGGGATGGGGACAAGGCACGGGGACACGGGTTAGGACAGGAAAGGGGCAGGGGTTGGGACAAGAGATGGGGCGGGGAGTGGCAACAGAGGATGGGAGTGCTATGTGGGGGAGATGGGGTGGGGACAGAGCTTGGGGTCAGCAGATGGGAACAGGCAGAGGGCAGGGGGACGTGGCACGGGGATGGGGTATGTGGGACAGAGAGACGCGATGCTGCAGGGCAGGAGCACACGCTGTGTCATCCTTCTGAAGCCACTGCCCCCGTGTCTCCAGCAGCACTGGGGCCACCTCACAGCCCCTCAGCGCAGCGACAGCTGCATGGCCAATCCAGAGCGGCCCCGCGGGTTTGGCTGCGCTGCAGGGCTGCATCCCACTGCTGCCCGGCACTGCAGCAGCTCCGTGCGCCAACGCTCCAACCCTCGCCACCATGCAGTGTGGGGGAAAAAAAAAGGAAAAAAAAAAGTGATGAGTAGGGAGGATGCGATGCGCAGGACAGCGGGCTGTCAAGGTCAGCACACGGGGACCCCGCATCCCAGCGTGCAGCAGAGCGGGAGGTCCTCCACCGTCCCAGCACGCAAGGGGGCTGCGGCCCCTCCACCAGCCCACCCCCAGGGACCCCCGGCAGGGTGCTGATTGGCTGGGATGCTGCTGTGCTGATTGGCCAGCTGGCCATGAGACCGCATAGATGGGGTGATCAGAGAGTGCTGATTGGCCGAGGGGACGGCAAGGCACCAGATCGAGTGGTCCGTGGGTGCTGGTTGAATGGGTGCTCTATGGGTGCTGACTGCTGGGGTCCAAGCGTGTGTATTGGCTGGGTGCCCATGGGGGGTGGAACTGGGTGCACATGGATGCCAACGCTGGGTGCTCCATATGGGTGTAGACATTGGGTCCTCCATGAATGCAGGCATTAGGTGCTCTTCTGGCACTGGTATTGGGTGCTCCGTGAGTTCAGACGCTGGGTGCTGCCATTAGGTACATGTGGATACCAACACTGGGTGCTCCATGGGTGCTGACACTGGGTGCTCCCTGAATGCAGATACTGGGTGCTTCATGAGTGCAGACATTGGGTGCTGACACTGTGTGCTCCATGGATGCCAGCACTGGGTGCTCAATGGATGCCAACACCAGGTGCTCCATGGACTCCAGCAATGGATGCCCCATGTACCAGTTGCCTCAGCCCAAGCAGGAGCAGGGTGATGGCTGCACCATGGCCTTCCCTCCTGGTTCCTAGCCCCCTGCTCACCCGAGGACAACCCCATGGCACCCCACACCCCACAGCGCTGCCCAGGGTCCTGTCCCAAAGCGTCGCAGTGCAGATCCTCCAGCAACGAAGAGCTCTCGACCCCTACCTGCAGTAGGGATGAGGCCCCGTAGGAGCCTATGCCCCCGTGGGGCGGCCCCACTCCCTCCCGTGGGGTTCCCATCGTCTCCCCAGGCTCCCCGCTTCCACCCCGAGGGCCGGCTCCCGGACCCCGCCCACGCCCTCGGGGCTGCGGCGGCGGCTCGGGGCGGTGCCGCTGCCGGTGCCCGTCCTCGTCCCCGTGCCGGCAGAGAGGCGGGGCGGCCCCGACGGCCCCTATAAAGCAGGCGGCGGCGACAGCGGTGCCGCAGTGAGGGCGGGGGCCACCATGAGCCTGGTGCTGGAGGCGTTGCTGGTCCCCCCGGGGGGGCTCCGCAAGGAGCCCTCTCGACTCGCGCCGCGCTCCGCCACCTCTTCCAGCGGCTTCCACTCATGGCCGGGACCCCCGGGCACGGCGGTGCGAGCGCGGGGCGGCGGCGGGGGAAGCGCGGCCGCTTCCTCCACCGAAAGCCTGGACTCGATGAACGGCGAACCGCGGGCGCGTAACGAGAAGGAGCTGCTGCAGGCCCTCAACGACCGCTTCGCCGGTTACATCGAGCGAGTGCGAGCGCTGGAGCAGCAGAACCGGGCGCTGGCGGCAGAGGCGGCGGCACTGCGGCAGCAGCAGGCGGGGCGCTCGGCCATGGGCGAGATGTACGCCCGGGAGCTGCGCGACATGCGGGGGACCCTGGTGCGCCTGGGGGCCGAGAAGGGGCAGCTGCGGCTGGAGCGGGCCCGCCTGGCAGAGGACGTGGCCGCGCTGCGGGGCAGGCTGGAGGAGGAGGCGCGGCAGCGCGCCGAGCTGGAGGCGGCGGCCCGCGGGCTGGCCCAGCGCTCTGCGCAGGAAGAGAGGGCCCGGGGACCTCTGGCGGAGCGAGCCCGAGCCCTGCGAGAGGAAGCGGAGCTGCTGCGGAAACAGCACCAGGACGAGGTGGGCGCGTTGCTGCGCGGGGCCCGCGCCGAGTTGCCCGCGGAGCCCCCCGCCTCGCTGCGGCCCGGGGTCACCGCCGCGCTGCGCGACCTGCGGGAGCAGCTGGAGGGCACGGCGGCGCGCAGCACTCTGCAGGCCGAGGAGTGGTTCCGCGGTGAGCGATAAGGCCGGCCCGCTGCATGCTCCGCGGGCACACCCCGGGGAGGAGGGGAACCCTTCGTGCTTCCTTTCCCCTGTAGGGACCCCTCGGGCCCGGTGCATGCGGGGCTGAGGGTGGGCGTTACGGCCGGTCCCCCCTGCCCAGGGGTGTACGCTGTGCTCCGAGAGGGCGGGAGTAACCGATCCCGTCCGTTTGCAGGGGCGCTGCGCGCACCACCACCCCCGCGGATTTTTGGGGGGAGGACAGCGAGGTCGCTTTCCCGACACCCCCCGATGCTGCAGGGAGTCCCGCTGGAGCGGGGCCAGGAGCGTTGCGGGGATTGCAGCACAGCGAAGGGAGAGGGTGCCGCATCCCCCGCGGGGCGGACAGGGCGTGTCTCATGCGCTGCTGGGAGGGGCACTACGGGACCGGGGGAGGAAAAGGGGGGTGGCACCCCGGGGGTCGGCACACATGGGAGCGCTGCCATCGCCCCGGCACCAGCGCCCAGAGAGCGGCGCAGCGGGTTCAGCACCGCGGACAGCGGCAGTTCAGCACCGCGGACAGCGGCAGCGCCGCGCCCATGAGCGCGGTGTTCTGCGCGGCGGGGGGCACTGCGTTCCACCTCCCCCCGTCCCCCAGAGCCGTTGCGGGGCTCTGCGGCAATCCCTGCTTCGTCCTTCCCCGCCACCGCCCTTCTGGGTGGTGTATCTGGCCAGAGCCCAGTAGGGTGAGGCGGCGTGCTGGGGAGGTGCAAATATGGTGGCAGGAGCTCAAGGGAACAGGGGAATGGTTTGCACTGCATGAAGTCCAGGATGAAAAAAAGCAGTGCCCAGCCTGTCCTGCTCAGGTGCCTTCACATCCCTGAGAATGGACACCCTGCAAGGCTGGCTCTGCGGAAGACACACGCACAGGGGAGTGGAGGCATTAAGGGATTTGCAATCTCCCATAAAAGGGAGGCTGCAGTCTCCCTCTGTCCCTGCAGCTTTTCCTTTCCCTTACTACAGTGAGGCTGGACAAGCTCTCTGAAGTTGCCAAGGTGAACACGGACGCCATGCGTGTGGCCCAGGAGGAGATCTCTGAGTACCGCCGCCAGCTCCAGTCCAAGACCACCGAGCTCGAAGCCCTCAAAGGGACACAGGAGTCACTGGAGAGGCAGAGGCAGGACTCGGAGGAACGCCATCATGCAGATGTCCTGTCCTATCAGGTAGCGTGGCGCAGTGGGCAGAGTCCCAAATCTGTCACTTGGTGCAGAGGGAGAATCCAACTGTCAGGGAAGAGCAGTACTGGGGCTATGGCCTCAGGGATGCTGATGTCAGCAGCAAATACGTTTGCATTTTGAATGCAGCAGCCTTCCCCCAGCTCCTGATGTTAAGACAGCCAGAGCCTGAGGTTGCATCCAGGCTGCTGTGTCTGGCATCTGCAATGGAACTGTCCCTTGTGTCTGCTGCCCACAACGTTGATCACAACGTTGATCACTGAATAGTGACCGGGCTTCAGGCCTTCTTGCGTTGCAGCACTAGGAATGGCTGCTCAGATTTCTGTACACTGTGGTAGCCGTAGACTGAAACCCTGTCTCCAGGGAGATGTTCCAACCCCATCAACCTCAGGATGGGTGTGATGACTGCAGTGGCCAGCAGACCAAGTTGCCTAGAAACATTGCTCCTGGTTGCCCCTGCCTGAAAGAGCCCAGCTGGCAGCACCACAGCTCTCCTTGGAGGCGGCGCAAGGCTTGGGTGTTCCCTCAAGGACAAACTGAAAGAGCCCCAACATTTTCCCCCTTCCCTCCCTGCATGGCACCAAGTGACTCTGTCTGTTGCAGGAAACCATCCAGCAGCTTGACAACGAGCTGAGAAACACCAAGTGGGAGATGGCAGCTCAGCTCCGCGAGTACCAGGATCTGCTCAACGTCAAAATGGCCCTGGACATTGAAATTGCTGCCTATAGGTATGGGGCTGGCAAAGGGAATGGGGGTGCATGTCTTGGCCAGTCCCCAGTGCTGGTGTCTCTGAGAACATTCCTTGAGGGCCCTTGCTAACACCTGGAGTCCTTCTTAGTAAGACAGTGACAAGTCTGTCCTCCAAAACCAGCCTTGCACTGTTTGTGCAAAGGATTGTGGAGGGAAGGTGAGGAAGCCTGCATGGAGGGATGGCATGCAGATGGCAGGGAGGGAGATGTTGCTGCAGGGTGTGGGTGCAGCTGCTGATGACCCTGCTCTGGTCTTCTCCTGGCAGAAAGCTCTTGGAAGGAGAGGAGTATAGGATTGAGACCGGCTTTGGAATGGTCTCCTAACCAGAAGTGGTCCCCAAGGCTCCCAGCATCACCGCCAACATCAAGGTGAAGCGTGAGGAGAAAGTCAAGGTGGAGGAGAAATCTGAGAAGGAGACGGTGATTGTGGAGGAGCAGACAGAGGAAATCCAAGTGACTGAGGAGGTGACCGAGGAGGAGGAGGCTGAGAAGGTAGCTGAAGAGGAGAAAGCTGAAGAAGAGAAGGAGGAGAAAGCCGAACCAGAGGGTGAAGAAGCAGCCAAGTCTCCTGCAAAAGAGGAGGCCAAGTCCCCAGAGAAACCTGAGTCCCCTACAAAGGAGGAGGCCAAGACTCCAGAAAAGCCCTCAACCCCCTCAAAGGAGGAGGCCAAGAGCCCAGCTGTCAAGTCCCCAGAAAAGCCCTCAACCCCCTCAAAGGAGGAAGCCAAGTCCCCAGCAGTCAAGTCCCCAGAAAAGCCCTCAACCCCCTCAAAGGAAGAAGCCAAGAGCCCAGCTGTCAAGTCCCCAGAGAAACCCACGACCCCGGCTGTAAAATCCCCAGAAAAGCCCTCAACCCCCTCAAAGGAGGAAGCCAAGAGCCCAGCTGTCAAGTCCCCAGAGAAACCCACGACCCCAGCTGTCAAGTCCCCAGAAAAGCCCTCAACCCCCTCAAAGGAAGAGGCCAAGTCCCCAGCAGCCAAGTCCCCAGAAAAGCCCTCGAAGGAGGAAGCCAAGAGCCCAGCTGTCAAGTCCCCAGAGAAACCCACGACCCCAGCTGTCAAATCCCCAGAAAAACCCCCAGTGCCCTCAAAAGAGGAGGCTAAGACCCCACCTGTCAAGTCCCCAGAAAAACCCGCAACACCCTTAAAAGAGAAGGCAAAGACCCCGACTGTGAAGTCCCCAGAAAAGCCACCAACTCCTACAAAGGAGGAGATCAAGCCTCCATCTGTTAAATCCCCAGAAAAGCCACCAGCTCCCTTGAAGGAGGAGGCCAAGAGCCCAGCTGCCAAGTCCCCAGAGAAACCTGCAACCCCCTCAAAAGAGGAGGCCAAGTCCCCAGCTGTCAAGTCTCCAGAAAAGCCACCAGCCCCCTCAAAGGAGGAAGCCAAGACCCCGGCAGTCAAGTCCCCAGAGAAACCCACACCTCCTTCAAAAGAGGAGGCCAAGACCCCAGCTGCCAAGTCCCCGGAGAAACCTGTGTCTCCCTCAAAGGAGGAGGCCAAGACCCCGACTGCCAAGTCCCCAGAAAAAGCCAAATCTCCACTGAAGGAGGAAGCCAAGTCCCCACAGAAGGAAGTGGCCCCAGCCAAGGAGCCTGCCCCCTCCCCTCCAAAGGAGCCAAAGGCCCCTGCAAAGGAAGGGCAGCCCAAGGAGGAGAAGGCTCCCCCCAAGCCTGCAGCAGAAGGCAAGAAAGATGAGGCTCCCAAGAAGGATGCGCCGGCCAAGGCGGAGGAGAAGCCCAAAGAGAAGGCAGCTGCTGGGCCAGAGCCTCCGGCCCCACAGGTGAAGGAGACCAAGGCTGCCTCCAAACCTGCAGAAGAAGGGAAAGCTGAGAAGGATGCTCAACCAAAGCCTCAGCAGGAGGCTGGCAAAGCAGCTGTGAAGGAGCCAGAGAAGCCTAAGGCTGAGGAAAAGGTGGAGGAACCAAAGAAAACGGTGGAGGAACCAAAGAAGGAGAAGGTGGAAGACCCCAAATCAAAGCCCAAAGATGACTCCAAAGCCAGTAAAGAGCCCCCCAAAGCTGAGAAGCCCCCCAGCAAGGAGGGCAAAGCCCCAGAGCCGGCACCCGCTGTGGGAAAGAAATGAGCGGAGCTCCTCTGGGAGCTGGAACTGCTCCGCTCCCCTCCGAAGGGTGAGACGGGGACGGTCCCCACCCCGGGTCCCCCCCAGCCAGGCCTTACCTTAGCAATATGTTTGTGAGAGACACAGCCCCTCGCTGCCCCACGCCAGTGGTATGTTCCGATCGCTTCAGTAGCAGAATGTGATATATGCAGAGCGCCACATTTAACACTTGAATTATAACGAGGAGAACAGATCCCAGGGGAACCGACTGCCCTTCTCCAATAAGTGCATTTATTTATTGTATGTGCAATCGATGGACAAGTGCAACTCAGAGCTCTAGCTGCTTGGGACGCGTGCCGTGGGCTGGCTGGCAGAGTCCTTCCCTCGCTGGGGTGCTGAGCGGCCCTCTGGGTGGTGACCCCGGCTGTAGCTGGCTTTGGGGGAAGAGGTTAGGCACTGCAGGAATGCTCATGGAAATACAAAGTGCACTAGGAAACTCGAGTCCACTGTCAATTGCTTATGTGCAATAACCAAATAAAGTGCTTACAGAGACACACCGGCTCTCGCTGTCACTGCTTGGCATGGGGGAGGAGGTGGAGGGATGCAGGGAAGGCTTGTGCCAAGGCTGCTGGGCGCTGTCACCCGGGATGGGGCACACAGAGGGTGAGATGGGGCTTTCCAAAGTGCGTGGCAGCCCTTTACCTTCCTGCCTGCAGTGGGGAAAGCTCATAGGCAGGCATGAAGGGCTGCACGTCCTGCACAGGGGATGGAAACAGGGCAAGTCCTCACCACACTCCACAAAAGCAATTCTTGAATTCCTTCTCTTTTTAAATCACGGCTCCCCAAGGACTGCCAGCGCCCGGATTAACCCAAGTGCTGCAGCACAGCCCTGCACTGCAGCACCACACCTGTAGTGCCTGCACGAGAGGGGAAAAGGGGGGTTGCTTTGGCACAAAACGCCCCTGGCAGAGAAGCAGGAGGGACAGCAGCCTTGAGATGGGTATGGAGCCCCAGCTCTGCCACTGGGGCTGTGTGACAGGACCTGCAGCAGGGATGGAGGGGGCACAGCCCAGCCCAGAGCTCCAACCTCCCGCTGTGTTCCGGGGTTTGTGCCGAGTCAGCCGGCAGGCTGGGGCTGCACTGCAGGAAGGGCTATTTTTAGTCAGCTCAGTTCAGTGTTACCAAGGACCTGCAGTGGGAGGGAGGAAAGAAGGCAGGCAGGGACACAGACAGGGGGGACAGGGCTTGTTCCGGCCCCCATGGGTCACAGAAGCATAGAAGGGAAGGGATCCATAAGGATCAAGGTCCCCACACCCCAGCCGTCTGCACACACACACACACATTTCTTCCAATTCAGCATTTAATCCTTTCAGTTACAAAACCTCCAACAAGACCCAAAACATCATAAAAGAAACTGAAATGACGGGAACATAGCAGACAGGATGAGGGTAGGTCCCAGAGCAATGCCCGGGCAGGGGAGCCCAGCAGGACTCAGCGGTGGCTGAAGAATCCCTGAGGGTAGTTGAACTTGAACGGCTTCAAGCGCATGGGGCCCCTGGAAGAGAAGAGGGACAGGTTGGCCCACAGGGGTCTGCTTCCATCCCAGCAGGCCCAGAGTGCTGGTAAGCTCAGCATACTCACAGAAAAGGACAGGTCCCAGGGTGCAGCTCAGCTGTGCAGGGCTGACCCTCACAGGCAGCACAAGGAAAGGCTTAAAGGTGCCTTTCTGTCACCACGAGCAGGGACAGCAATGCCAGCAAGGTCACTACCAGCACCCTCAGCCCCCTCTGCTCACTGCCTGCAGGGACAGCACAGCCCCAGGCTCTCACCTGACCAGGCGCAGGCACATCTTATCCTGGGGGAACTCCTTGGGCCCCTCCACAGTGGTGTCGTGGGGCTCTGTCTCCAGGTAGACATCCAGCACCATGCAGAGGCGCTGCAGCTGGTTGGTGAGGAGCTGGTAGCCCGGTTTGGGCCCCCACAGCTCCTTGTAGCACACGTTGACTTCACTCTCCATAGCCTGGCAGATGCAAAAAGATCAATGTGTTGCAAGCTTGGCTTTCTGCTCTTCCCAGCCACCAGTCTAGCCCTTACCAAGGGCACAGAAGCACTGGGAACACCCCACATGCTCACCCGAATGTTGTCATCGTTGCTGCCGGTTCGCTCTCCTTTCCAGTTCAGGCAGAGGCTGAAGATGGGAGGCAGCGCGGAGTATCCGGGATTCAGGACCACAGCAGCCTGGAGCTTGGCTGAGCAAGGCAAGGAAGAAACATCAACCACAGCCCACAGAGCCTCCCTAGTGTGGGGGATTCAGGCAGCTGCTAACTATTTGCCATTGCCGGGGGAGGAAACACACCGACCTGTTCCCCTCTCTATCAGGGCCATGTAATAGAGATGGGTGTCTTCAGCCAGCCCAGCCTCCACCACGTCTTTAGTGTAGGGCAGTTCCTGCAAGGGGAGATGACAGGGAGTGAGCAGCTGCTGGCTCCGAGGCACAGCACGGGAGCTGGAGGGGGTACAGCCTCACACCCAGCACCTACCGCGTAATCTTCGAAGGGGATGGCAGCCCACTTCACCAGGCGTGAGACGATCTTGGTAGGGAAGAGATGCTGGCACTCGCTGGACACTGGCACCACGCCATGCTCTGGAACCAAGCACAGGGCTGAGCAGGGCAGGCTGGGGATGAGCTCTCTGCCTGCCCCGCAGGTGACAGCAGTACCGGGACTTGGGGACATTCTTTATCCTTCTGACAACTTCAGCAGGCACCCAGAAAGCAGCAGCAGCCTGAAATGCAATTCTGCCGGCACTCCCAACTTCACAGCACGCGCCTGGTCTGCTCCAGGGGCACTCAGCATGCTTGGGCATGCCGTTTTCCTATCACCACAGCCTGAATCAACTCCCAGAGCCAGGATGGCTGGCCCCAAAGGGGTGCTGGACGCTGAGAGGGGCACAGCCACCTTCTCCCACCCCAAACATGGCAACCTCAGAGCCCTGACAGCACAGAGTAGAGGGACAGAGGCAGCGCAGACCCGTAACAGCCCTTTGAGGTGACACGGGTCAGGCAGTACTCCTGTGCAAGAAGATCTGCCACTGCACGCCCTCCCCAGGCACTCACCAAGAGAAGCAAACTGCTTGTGGAGAGCCAGGCGGGACTGCAGCCTCGTCCGCAGCAGCTTCATGGTCATCTCCATGTGGCTCGCGCTCAGCGAGTTGTCTGCAGTGACCGTGTGCTGTGGGCAGGAGGGAGCATCAGCACCCTGCCAGGGAGCCAAGGGTGCCCCATGGTTTGGGAGTGAATGGTGCCAGATGGAGCTCTGGAGTCTTAGGGGAACAGGATGGGACACAAGTGTCCCCAAAGCCTCTCCGGAGCCCTGCCAGCTCAGCCTGGCATCCTGGTGGGGAGGGGAGGGGTGAGACGTGCCTGAGGCTGATCCTTGGGGAAATGCAGGCCGCCCAGCTTCTGCACCCACACATAGGGATGCCCCAGCTCTGTCACGTAATCACTCAAGGTCAGGATGCTGCAAGAACAAAGAGGAAAGGTCACACCACCAGAGCGCTTCCACCCCCATGAAGGAGCAGGCATCATCTTCTTCCACCCTGAGCCAACGCCAACTAGCAAGACCCCGGCTGCACATGGTCCACTCACCCCACTTTGTCAAACTGGAACTGGTTGGCTGGATTGGGGGTTTTCTTCCCATGGTCTCCCGGGTACAGGCAGCTCAGGAGGGAGTCTGGGGACAGCAAGTCGCTGGCAGGAGAAAGAAGAGAGGAATCACACAGCAGCCCAGGCCTCACGTCTTTCTGGGGCACCTGCTAACAGGCTACGAGCCCAGAGACTGGGGATGGATGGCCCCCAAGCTGGCTTTCATGACCACAGTGGCTTTCCCACAGTTCTGCTCTTGAAAATCTGTCTCCTCCCTGGTTGTAAAGAAACTGGAAATCACAGCACACCATCTCTCAGGGTTCCCAGGAGCTGCTCAAGGCCATGCTGTGTGAGCTCTGAAACCCACTGCTGACAATCTGGGTATGGAAAAACAGAAATCCATAGCATACCCAGGTCTGGTGGCTGTTTGCCAGCCAACAAGCGGCAGTAAAATCCCTCTGCTAAAAAAGAATAAATTTCTTCACATCTGACCACGCTCACAAGCTCCTGAAAGCACAAAGGGCTGCAGAGGATCTAGGCTGGGTCACAGGAGACTCAACGAGAGACATCCCTGCTACCGCAGTGTCCCCTCAGCAAGGACCCTGCCTGCAGGGGTCTCACCCAGGAACGAGTCAGGGCCAAGGGGACTCCTCTACGTGATTCACCTCAGCAGGAAGGACACACACCTGCCTGTCATAGAGGGGGTGGGGTACCTACAGGGAAAAAGAACCCAGGAGGATTGGGAGGCCTCATGGGAACAGCCTGGGAGGCAGCATCTGCTTACGGGTATTCCAGGCCAGCCTCTCCTGCCTCCCTCTTCCTCAGCCACCTCCTGGCCTGGGAGAGCTTGCAGCTGACCTGAGCTCCGTGAGCTGGCTCCCAAAGCTGCCACTGCAGCCAGTCCTCACACAGATCAGGCTCTAGCAGTCCCTGGGGAGCTCACGGAAGGGCAGCTGCATCACTGGTACTCAGTGCAAGGTGACCTGCAGATCAAGCAGGTGAAAGGAGCTGCCAGGTAACGGCTGCAGGAGGGAGGAAAGCAGTTTGGCTGCAAGATGGCAACCAAAGGCAACAAGGAGGAGAAGTTCCCCTCCAGCTCTCCCTAAGAGGTTCCCAGCCTGCCCTGTCCCTGGTTTTGCCCTGGGGGATGTGGCAGATGAAGAGGAGGATGCTTGCAGCTGCAGCAGCTTGGCAGGGCTCCCAGAAAGGCCATGCTGCCGACAGAGAGGACACTGTCAGGGCAGGGGAGATCTGCAAGGTGAAAGCACTCCTCACACAGAAGTGCAGAGGCTCTTTAGGGCCTCCTTACCATTAAAGGAGGAACCAGGACAGTGCCTGGACACTACAACTCTGCACAAAGATATCTATGATGCCCCAGGTAAGGAGGAGAGAGGGATTGAGGATAAAACCTCACTCACAGCACTCAGAGAGCTGGGGAGGGACCCACAGGGCATGGAGGGCTGTTAGCCTACAGCTCAGCAGAGGAACAGTGCTACCACACACCACCTCCAGTGCTGCATCACTGTGCAGAGCTGGGCAGGACATCAGGGCAGGGTGACTGTGACAAGCTCCAGGCTCAGCACAGGACCCACACACAGCTCGGGCCTCTCCTCACCCAGCACTGATGGCAGTTGTCAGCTCAGCAGCAGTGGTCACCTTGGTCTTCACCGTCATGATGTTGAGGTTCATCAAGTAGTAGAAGGTCAGGTGAAGCACATTCTCATCTGTGCCAGCAAAGAAAGAGAAACATTGCTTTATGCTCTGGCTTGGAGCACTCGGTACTCAGAGCTTCCTGTAGGAGGGGACACACATTCTTCTGCTGCCCCTGCTAGGACAGCAAGGAACAGGGCACGTAACCAGTGCACTATGAGCTGGGCAGTGGGGGCAGCACCTCCATACGTTGCTCTCTGCAGATCTGTCGGGACCCTTCACACACCAAGCACTGAGCTGTGGCCAGGCTGCTCCTTGACCTGCTCTCACACCCCTCTGTGCCCAGGGCCACCACACCAGCTTACCTTTGCACTTCAGGTCGATGGTGACAGACAGCGGGTGCCGCTTCAGCATCTCCTTGCGTTTGTCATCCAGCTGCACACCCAGGGTGGGCCTGCGCCGCTTCTGGGGGGAGCAGAACGGAGCTGTCAGCCCTGGACCAGCACTCCTCGGGAGCCCTCGGCCTCTCCTCCTCTTTCACTGCCCTTTCCTTCCCTGCCCACCACTCTGAGGCCCAGTCTCTCCCCGCTGGACCCCAGCCTCCCTGCCTGGAGACTATTTATACAAAGTGGAGCAGCTCCAGCAGGAGAGCCGCAGGGCGGACACTGCTGCGGATGGGATGTGAGCAGGGCAGGTTTGTACTCCAGCTCTCCTGGGTTCAGGACAGAAATTGGAAATGCAGCCCCTTTCCTCCCAGTCAACACAAACAGAGTGCCCAGCTGAGGCCAGTTCTTCCCCTTTGGACACAGACAGATTTAATGCCAACACACTTCCACACACACTGTCAGTGTCCCAGGATGAGTCCACACACCTATTGAGGCCCAGTAGCCCCAGCACCTTCCAGCTCACAGGTGCAAATGGATTTGCCCACACCACACTGTGCTGGGAGAGGCCCCAGAAGGGGAAAATCTTATTCCTCACCGTGGTCTGCTCCTCCTCCATGTCAGAATCGCTCTCATCATCTACACCACAAAGAGAGAAGTGTAAGCAAGTGCCACGGTAAGGGGGCTTCCCCAAAGCCAGCAGGGCCACCAAGCCCCCTCTCTGAGACCACAGCTCTCCCCAAAGTTATCCTGATTCCTAGAGTAGGGACAAAGCAGGGTGCAGGCAAACAGGGACATGACACCCTGCTGAAGTACTAGGAGTCACTGTAACAGACAAGGGGCCACAAACACCTATTAGGAATGATTTGGGGATGAGGGTGATCAGCTGCCAGGGTTTTCATCCAGCATCTTCACGTCAGCATCCACCCCAGAACACAACCCTCTGGCTGCAGCAACACCACCCTACTCACCCTGCGAGTCCTCAGGTGGCTTGTACAAGGCTTTGGCTTCCTCTACACTGCCTTCAATGGCCACAACAAGCTTCTTATCTATGGAAGAGGCATGAAAACAAAGCCATGAATCCCACTCCTGTGCGGGAAAGACAGTAAAGGTTACGGTGCAAGCTGCCAAGGTTGGAGCCTGATGGGCTACGACCCCAAAAGCACATGCCCATATGGTATTTATTAAGCCTACAGAAAGAAAGCCAGGCTGCAGCCCTGCCCCAAGAAGCTCTTGCTCCATGGCTGCACAAGGCAGAGCCCCATAAAGCTCTAACAAGTGGTCAGCAGGAAGAGGTAGCTGTCAGTAGGGCCCTGCAGGGCTCCATGGGGCTGGATCTCCTGCTAGGATGGGGTCTGAGGAGGCAAAACTGGGCTCTTAAGGACTGCTGCTGGAAGCCATAAAAACCACAGTTTTTAACAAGAACCAAGCGGGGCTGGAGTCCATCTAGCATGAAGACAAAGCAAGGAGCTATCAGGGTTGTAGGTACCCATGCACAGGGAACTGTTTAGGGCAAGAAACCCTGTTGCTGAGCAGTGAGGCTGCAGCTCTCACATAACCCCAGAGATACAGACAGCAAGACTCTGAGCCCTGCTGGGAAATCCTGACGGAGAGGAGCTGGCTGCACAAAGCACCTCCAGCAGGGCTCAAAGCACAAAGCTGGCCAAGAGGATGGATGCTTTCAGGTGAGCTGTGGGTCACTGCCTCTGCAGAGGCAGCAGAGACCCCCTGCCTGGCTCCAGACTCACCACCACCCATGGGTGGCACAACCTGGCATCCACCCTACGCTCAGCAGCTCTCAGAAGGCAAGCAGCCATCCACGCCAACCTCGATGCCGAGGTGGGAAGCCAGCTTTCCAAGCAGTTCTTCCAGCAAAGGAAGCTGAGCAAACAAGGTTTCAAATGCTGCTGCCTCAGTGTGCTGGCCCTGGTGCCACCCTGCTGCTCCGGGCTCAGCAGAACGCAGCAGAGCAGACAGGATGAACCACGCCAACCAATTCTCCCCAGGGCAGTGCTTTCTGCAGGCAGAGTGAAATCTGGCCCACGAGGGGAGAATGCCCTCCACCCCCCCACAGCATTCCTGAGGATCCCTTGTGCTCACCACAGGCCTGACCATAGGCACTGGCTTGAACAAAAAGAACATAGAGAGGCGGTGGCAGGTGTCGGGCTGTCTCGTACTGCTTGTGTGCCTGGTCGAAAGGCATGAAGAGGTACTCCTGGACAGGCAGGGAGGCCTGGAGGAACAGCAGGGACAGCATTCAGGGCTAGGGCCAGAATCGATTCCCACATTCCCCTACTCATCCCCCCCTGCACCCCGAGGCAAGTGGGAGATTGGAAGCGGCCGAGCAGCTGCAGTGCAGTGTAAAATGCAGGGGATGGCCACAGCAAGCCCACAGCAGGGCAGGCAGGAAAACTTTTGGGTTTGGAAATAACCCAGTTCCTTCTCCTGCTCTTCCCTCCCGAGGTGATCGCAAGGGGCTGGAGCTGTGTACTGCTCTCTGGGGAAAGGCCCATTTAATGAAGTCTCCATCCGCAGCTCTGCAGGCACTGCCGCATAAACAAGGAGGCTCTGGAGGAAACCCAACAAGGCAGGGAGCAGCTCCGACACTTCTGCTCGCTCTGCTGGCATCCAACACTTTCAGCTTGGGATTCAAGCCGTGCTGACTGGAAAGGAAAGGGCCCCAGATGCTGTCCCTACCTAACACAACTCCTGGGGCACAGCAACTCGCTCCCAGGGGCCTTCCCCTTTCCTGCAGGGCTCAGCAAGTACCTGCATGATGCTGTTGAGGCGAGGCTGGAGGCTGCTCAGGTACTCCTTTTTCACTTCAATCTCCTTCAGGATCTTCTCCTTGATGGTCTGGCATTCCTTGTACCTCTCTGCCAGCCTAAGGGTGGGAATTGGGTTAGCAGCACACAGCACGGTGCCACAGCCTGCCAGGGCCAGCACGGGTCATCAGCCTCAGCTCTCCTGACCTAACAGAAGTCCCTGCAGGAAGTCAGGGCTGACACAGCGACACACAAAGAGCTCTCAGTGCCAAGGACAAGTGGAGGCCGTCAAGAGCTCTACACAAGCAGGGAGAGGAAGCGGAAGCTCAGCTATGTGTTGTACTTGGGGCGAGTGCAGCAGCCAGAGCTTCCCTCAGCAGATCTGCTCCCAAAGCAGCTGTGCTGACAGGACACAAGTGGGATCCTCCAGACCCTGCTAAGCTCCAAAGAAGGCTTCTCCACTTTGTGTCACTTCAGCTACAGCTGAGATGAACTCCTGAGTCGAGGCGTAGCACGCTAACAAGTGTTCCTCCTTATCTGGCCAGAAAGACAAGGAAAATGGAAATTCACCATGACTCCCTGAGCTCTGACTACATTTCTGTTGAGGGAGAACACGCACAGCCTCCTCACTGCTGTTCACTGCCACCCCTCACGCAGCAGGGAGCTGCACAGAGAAAGCAGAGCTTTCGGGCACACTGCCTGGGAAGCACCTGACACAAGAGAGGGAGCCCTGCTATGGAGAGCTCATGTGCTCCCCTCTCCAGCCCTGCTCCCCACTGGATGAGAGCACGACACAGAAACTGTCACTGTGCTGGCTCAGCACAGCCCAGCAGCTTCCTACACAAAGCAGGTCTGAAGTGCAGCTTTCAGACACTGCTGAACTCCCTGCCATGGAGCCAGCGAGAGCAGCAAAGCCCTGCCACACCGCTCACCAGGCAGCTGCTGGAACAGAGCCCAGTACAAATCCAACACACCACATAGCGGCAGAGCTGGGAACAGCAACGTGACCACTGCGGAGAGACACTAACAGCCCTGGGAGCACCGCAAAGTGCCCGCTGCACTCCCGGGGCAGCTGAAAAGACAACTTCCCACAGTGATGAAACGCGGTGCTCCTCAACACTGCGGGATGAGGACTGGAAATTGCAGTCTCCCAGAGTTTATTGTGCAACTATGGGGCATGCTCAAGTGAATGTTTCTTCACCTTTCACACAGCTTGCAATGAACAAGCAGCACTAAGGAGAATCTCAAAAGAAACCTCCAGGTTGAGCAGCCCTCTGCAAGCTTCTGCAGCACCTCTTATTAGTCTGCTATTCTGAGCTGTGCTGTTCCCACAGCATCTACTGGCAGCTCAGACTGATCCTTCTGAGAAACCTGCTGGCTGTCACAAAGAATTATGGAGTGTCTGTTTTTCACAAGGGCTGAATCTCCTTGTCTGGCCCGAGTCAGGGCAGGGACGCTGGGGGTCAGATCCTGCACTGGGCTGGTGCCACAGGCTGACAAACCAACCCACTCAAACTTGTTCTTCACACCACAGCACAGCAGACAACGCAGCTATTGCTCTGCCCTACATGGCATGTCTTGCAGAACAGGGTTCTGGATGGAAGTGCATAACTGCCCATCCTTAAATATCACCGCCACGCTGGACGGAGGCCTCGTTCCCTGCTGCAATGGCCTCTGAGCACACACTGGTCACGCCAGAAACGAGCTATAAAATCAGTTTTCTCCTATTGATGCCTACGAGCCAGCACTGATGGGCACTGCCTCAAGGAGTGAGCACGTGTGGATCTCTTGGGACGGCTAAAACACCTTTGCTGTCATAACCCAAGGGGTGAATCTTCACAACAAGGACACGGTCACACAATAAATCTGCCACTTCCTCCACAGGGATCACTCTGAAATGCTGTAAAAACCTTTATCTCTGGTGTTTGCCTCGCCGAGGGGCTGCGCAGCCTGGGCTGTGAGTAGGGAGCACTGCCCTGCAGCTCAGAGAGGGGGATGCAGAACGGACACACCTCTTACGCTGCTCCAGCTCCCAGTCCAGGCGGGCGAGGGTCTGCTGGTGGGGTTCAGTCAGGGTGATGTCAGGTCGGCTGATTTCGGTGGGAGCCTCGCTGTAAAACTCCTCCAGGCTCACCAGTTCGATCTCCTCGTGCTTCGATCTGCAGAGACAGAACAGCTGGATCAGGGAAGGGTGGCGAACGCACACAGTCACTGCTTCTCCTCCCCAGTCAAACTCACTTGAACTCCAGGCATTTGGTGATCTCTTTCTGTAGGTGCATCACCTCATAAAGCAAATTCTGGAGCTGCAGGTGATAAGCATCAACCTTCTGCTTTGCCTGAAACACAGACACAGCCAGTGACCACAGCAGGATGGGACGTACGCAGAGATGGATGCACGTGTGGCAACCCCAGTGCTGCAAGGACTCTGGTACCATCCAGGGAGGGTAAGTTTTAGGGAATGCAAAAACTCAGAAGGAAAAAAGACATTTTCAAGGACTGGGAAAGCAAACATTCGTCACATTACGTTGATGCTGGTGCCTTCTAGGAAGACAGCCTGGGACAACAACAAAGCAGACCTGCTAAGGCACGTGGGCCAGATCCCCTTCTGTTTCTGTATGCTCAGTAATACAATTAAAGTAAACACTGCTCAAATATTGAAAAAAAAAAAGTCTTTCAGAAGCATGGCTAAGGCTTCTGAGGCCAATCAGCAGATGTTTCTCGAGCTTGCAGCTCACCAGGCTCAAGACCATCTGACTCACCGTTACATGAGATAGGAGAAGATGGCCCTCTTTTGTAAGCCACTGCAACTACAGCCTCTGCCCTCCTGCAGAAAAGCCTCCTACAAACCTCTAGCCCAGAAAGCACCACCTGGCTGGGGTTTGGCTCTGCACATGCACACAAAGGCAGCAGAAACTGCAGCATCTCTGCTCTTCAGAACCCCGTCCTGTGCTCACTGCCCACCCTGTACCTCATGGGTCTGATCTCGGCCCTTCTTCAGCCGAATGTGAGCCAGCCGGTTCAGCTTCTTCAGGGTCATGAAGTGCACACAGCTCTGGACGCGCCGCTCGTCTATCTCGGAGGCCTGAGAGGCAGGAGGGAAACGTCTGAAGCAGCACAGACTCACCACAGAGCCCCTGCTGCAGCCCTTTCTTTGAGCACTGAGACAAGTGGAGCCCTGCGCTCCCCTGCAGGGCAGTGCTGATGTTACTGGGGTTCCTGGGGAACCTCAAGTTGCTGGACACAACTGGGGGGCTTTCTGGTACCCATAGGAGCTCAGTTCTGCCCCTGGGAGTCCCAACCCACCAGCACTCTTCCCAGCCATGCCTCAGAGGTCAGTAATTCTGAGCAATGACTGCTCAGTCAAAGACCACACGCCTCAGCTACACCATACATAATTTTATTTAAGACAAGCTGTTCCATTTTCCTAATTTACCCCAGAACGTGGCACGGCTTCTGCTCCTTCCAGATTACATGAGAAATAACAGAACACATCAAACCAAGCACTCAGGGTTCTCCTTACGTTGTCCTTGACGCCTCTGCTCTTCAGCTCCTGGATTTCTGCCATGAGCCTCTGAAGCTCCTGGCACGTCTCTTTGTAGAGTTCATAGTCCTTGATGGGGTCCCGGAGATCCACCTCACACTCCTCACTGTAGTACCGAGCATCCTGCAAAGGGCAGAAGTACCTGCACTGCTCGCTCCTACAGGTTTGCAAAAAAGGGCAGTGGGAAGCACATGGCTGGGGCTCAAATCTTTGCTGCATCAGCTTGAGATTTTGCATATTGAATGACAACTCAGTAACCAATCCAGGAAACAAACACGTGGAAGACACAGGCTGCCTGTTAATGTAGTTACTGTGAACTGAAAGGAGTGCCTGCGCTGCTGCAGTGTGCCGAGGCTACAGCAGAGGGGAAGCCCCGGGAGCTGACAGAACATCAGACCTTTGGCCAGTCCCAGAGCCCTGAGCCTCACTGGAGCGTTCCGAGGTAACCCAGGAACCCCGAGGGCCCTTCCAGCCTTCTGCTCACTGCCTCCCTGAATGCTACGTGTCCTCCAGGAGTCAGAAACGCAGAGGGGCAGTTTCAGAGGTGCTGGGGGCTGGCTCTGACCCAGCGCTGTTCAGCACACCATTCCCGGCCACCCTTTACCTGCTCGCCATCGGCCTTGCCCCGCTTGCCCTCCTGCGGGCCCCCGTCCGTGCGGATCACCTTGGGCTTCCTCTTCTTGCTGGAGTCCGAGGACATGGCTCTGCCGGCCGAGGGCTGCGGACCAGCGGTAAGACTGTGCTCCGGGGGGCCCGGCCGCCCCTCCTCAGCCGGGCCCAGGCGAGGCCTCCACAGCCCTGCTACCTCCCCGGGGCACCGTGTCCTGGCCCTTCGCCTCCTGTTCCCCGCTCCCGACCGCCAGGACCCCCCCAAGAACCCCCTCCATCCCCTCCCTGCTCAATCAAGACCCCCTAGGCCCCACGGTCTCTGGCGGAGCCCCGCACTCACCCCACCACCCGCCTCAGCGCCCCCGGAAGTGACGTCACGGAGCAGACGAGCGTGGCCCAGAGAGATGCGCTGACAGGCGCCCCCTGCCGGGCAACCAGCTCTCGGAGGACCATGGCCAGAAGCGCGACTGGCGCTGCACTGGGCGTGGCCTGCGCCGAGGGGGGCGTGGTCGACCCGAATATGGGCGTGGCTTGCACATAGGGGGCGTGGTCGACCCGAATATGGGCGTGGCTTGCACATAGGGGGCGTGGCCTATGCGCTCAGGGGGTGGCGCGGTGCGGGGTCCCCGATAGCATCAGGGACACCCAGGGTGCAGGAGGCACTCTCGAAGATCTCAGCGTAAGGACCACTCACACGGGAGGGTCCCCATTGCTCCCTACTCCCCAGACACGGACACTGGCAATTAAATATTTAATTGGTGACATCCCACAGCCCGGCGGGGACAGGCACCCGACGAGCAGCTCATTAGCGGTAATTATGAGCAGCCCCCAGCCCACCTCTCAGGAGGGCTTCTGAGGGTTTGCCCCCAGCATGGAGGGCCAACGGCAACACGGGGTGCACTGCGGCACCTGCAGGTCCCCACAGAGTGGGGGGAGCTGAGCCCAGGGGGTCGGGCTCTCACCCTTCCCCCTCCCCCCCCAAGACACCCCAAAATGGGAGAAGATGCCCCCAGCACTTCCCAGCAGAGCTGGGGCAGGCAGCACGGGTCCCAGCTCACTGCAGTGGGGAGATCTTCAGGGGGATCATGATCCGGGACTCCATCATCCGAATCAGCGGCACTGCAAAACAGTGGAAGCGGGGTCACCTCGCAGCTCTGCCACCGGGGACAGCCCCAGCCCCGTGTGCTCACCCGTGTAGTAGACATTCTCATCCCAGCCCCGCTTCCTCCATGCTGCATTCCTCGTCTCCTCACGGGACTGCAGGTCCTTGTAGGCTGCAGGGGGGAAACCTCATTCCTAACGCCCCCCCACCCCGCAGCCCCTGGGGAATGGTGTATGGGGTTTGGGGTGCACAAGGTGCTGGCACTGCCAGGGCGGGGTGGGTGAGATGATCCCGCTTACCCCAGAGGTGGTGCACAACATACAGCTCCCCGATCTGAGAGAAGAAGCCGCCCACTGCCTCCTGGTTCTCCTGGCGGTACTTTATGGCCCGAGCCCTGGAGAAATGGAGAGAAACACCAGGGCTGGCACAGGAGCTCTCCCCACCTCCTGCTGCTCAGCTCTAATGTCCCCACGCTGAGAGCGGCCAAGGCTTCATCTGTGCCACCACCACAGGAACAAGGATACAGGAGTGGGCCCGAAGGCCAGCATCACCTGGCCATATGCAGAACACCAGCTGGATAAAGCAGCCACTCACCAGTTATTGCCCCACTCGATCATGGTCCCTGGCTGCAAACAGAGGAAATAAACAACTAGGTAAGGCAGCTGCACCCCAAGTACCACCTTCTCCCTCTGCCAGGGGACAACTCGCAGCCAGAGAGCAAGTGACCCCATACACCCACAGGACCACAGGCTGCTTTGCAGACCCCAGCATGTGCAGCAGGGCCCTGGGATCCCCTGGGTTCCAGCACCATGCCTGGGATGCCTGCATCCCACCGAAACACTTCATGCCTCACCTTGAGCTTGTAGGTCCTCAGCTCATAGATGTTGGGCCCCTTACGGGGCAGGGGCTCGTTCCAAAAGCTGAACTCCAGCAGCAGCTGGTTCCTGCGGGACAGCAGCATGTGGCTCCTCTCCTTGCGGAAATCCAGGTACTCCTGTGGACAGCCGAGGCTCGGGGCAAGATGATGGGAGCGGGGGCACCCCATAAGGCACCCCATTTGGCCACCAATGTGAGCAGTACCTTATTCTGCTTCAGCTTGTTCATGCAGTCCATGAGGGCTGGGTACCCACCAGAGAAGCGCCAGAGGTGCACTGGGATGGGACAGCAAGGTCTGGCAGGAGGGGAAAGCACCAGGGAGCCCCCCTCCCGAGTGACCAGGATTCACCCCACATCCCCTCGGGGTCACGGCCATGCAGGGTTGTCTGGTTGTCTGCTCCTGCAGAAGTGCAGCCCTCACCTGCCTGGTCCTGCTCCCCATACCACGTGTTCCAGTTCCCAACCAGGTCACAAGGGTAATCGGCATCTGAGTGCAGCTTGGGCAGCACCTCCTCCCTGCAGGGGGTACAGGAGGTGGTTTATGGGGTGCTCCTGGGCTGTCCCAGATGGGAGAAAGGGGGCAGCTGGAGCTGGCAAGCAGCAGCTGTGCCTCTATCAGCAAAAAAAGTGCTGAGTTTCTGACCCCAGAATGCTCCCAACATCCCCATTTGCCTTCTCATTCCAGCACAGAGATTCCAAAATCCTCCTGATGCCCCTACTTGCCCCCCCCAGCCCCTGCTGGGACAGTGGGCAGCCCCCCAGCTCACGTCAGGCTGTTGTAGGCATC
Source organism: Pavo muticus (assembly GCA_016647715.1). Taxonomy (NCBI): domain Eukaryota; kingdom Metazoa; phylum Chordata; class Aves; order Galliformes; family Phasianidae; genus Pavo; species Pavo muticus. The sequence continues at coordinate 239,832 of JACDJE010000367.1, forward strand.
CAGACATTCTGGCTTCACGTTGTGAACTGTGGGGGAAAGAGGGCAAGACGCAATGTCACAACAGGAGCGGGATGAGCGGCTGTGTTATCCAGCTGCAAGGGCCTGGCAGGGGTGTGCGCCCTCTGCCTGTGGGGCCACTCACACTGGATCTTGTAGAGGTTGCTGGTCTCTTTCTTGGACAGAAGATTGGAGTGGGCATCCTTGCGGGGATCCACCTTGTGCACAAACAGGGAGCGGAACCAGCTGCCCTCGGCATCCCGTGAGTAAGCCCTGCGGGACCGCGCCGTCAGCAGGGCCGGGGGGGGGGAACACAGCTGGGCACAATGGGCACAATGGCTGTGGTCTGATGTGGGGGAAAACGGGAAGCAGAGGAGGGATCTTGTTCCATTCCCAACCCAGCCCCAGGGCTGCATGCCCCCCCACCCAGTGCTCCCCAGGGAGAGGTTTCATTCATTTCAGGGACCTCGGGTGGCCCTGCCCAGGGATGTGGGGTGACAGAGATGACACAGAGGCAGCGCACTCGGTCAGACCTTTGCTCAGAGCGGCAGGGCCTGGTAATGTATTAACGGCGCAGGGTCAGCGGCCCTGGACGCTCAGCGAGGGCATGGGGTGACAGCAGGCCCTGAACCACGGCCAGGGGAGATGGGGTGGGAGATAACAGGGGCTGAGACTGGGGGAGATAGGGCTGAGAGAGGGGGAGATGGATGCTGCAGGGGGAGATGGGGGCTGAGGGGAAAGACTGGGGGGGTTGGAGGCCTTACTGGGAGAAGATGGGTGCTGGGGGGTGAGGAGAGCTGAGGGGAGGAGATGGGAGCTGAGAGGAGGATCAGGGGCAGGGTGGAAATGGGACTCGGGGGGAGA
>JACDJE010000367.1:244917-297345 GCA_016647715.1 Pavo muticus
CCTTCCCCTTGACGAGCGGCCGTTCCGTCCAATCCGCATCTCCCTCTCTTTCCCTCTCCCTGTCACAGGCTGCTGCGCGGTGCTCTCCACTCCTGATTGGCTTCGATGCGGGGCGACCCGCGGGGTGGAGGGCGGGACGACCCGAGCTCGGAACCAATAGCGAGTCGCTGCTCTGAGGCTGGGCTCGGCGCGGCCCGGAGCCGCTGCCGCCGCCATGGCGCTGCACCCGCGGCGCGGCCCCCGGCGCTGAGCGCTTCCCACGCCATGGCCGGGGCCATCGCGTCCCGCATGAGCTTCAGCTCGCTCAAGCGGAAGCAGCCCAAGACCTTCACGGTGCGCATCGTCACCATGGACGCCGAGATGGAGTTCAGCTGCGAGGTGACGGCTGCGGCCTAAGCCCCGTTGCCATGGAAACGGGGCCTCGGGCTTTGCTCCCCCCGCTCTGGGTGTCCCCCAGAGCCCCGCGCCCGGCCCTGCCGCGGGGTCTCAGGGCTGCCAGGCCCGGCCTGGGCCTAGCTGGGGGCTGTAGGGCTCAGCCTGAGGCCGGGGTGGGTTATCTCGGGCTTAAACACAAGGGGCTCGTCCCAGAGCTCGGCCGTCCCGCCCTCAGCACGGGGGTGCGGGAATTCCCTCGTGGCTAGCCGTGTCCCCGTGCCCTGAATCGTCACTGAGGTCGTGTTCTGGTGTGCGCGTCTCTTAGGTCAGGTTTGCCTTTGTTTGGGCCCTCAGTGCCCCTCAGGCATCCTTGCCGTGGCTGTCTGGCCCCAGGGGCCTCGTTTGTAGCTATGTTTTCAGATCACAAAATGCTCTGGAGGGATGGGGCACGTAGAGACTGAAAACCATCTCTACCCACTTTAAAGCATAAGCTATTAAAAAGGAAAACTCAGTTGGTCAGAATCTTGATGCAGTTCCATGCCTGTGAGCAGAAGGGTGTTTGTCCTTGTGACATTTCTCACTGCTGAAATGCACTGTCAGCTCTGGGGCACGCTGTGCTTTTCCCAGGGATTAAGGAGTTATTGCTACGTCCAGCTCCTCGCCGTTACCCTGCCGGGGGGTTGAGGTGTCCCAGCTCTGCTCTCCCACTTTCCTAGGCTGCTGATAATGAGGTGATGAGAAGTCAGTAACTCTCCTTTCATGCCGTGGCCACTTGTTGTTTCATGTTGGGATTAGGGCATTTATGAAGAGGCAGCACGGCGCTCCCAGTCAGGTTGGGACACGTAACTTGTGCACCTTCAGCTGCCTGCTGGGGAGGCCCCAGCCAAAGACCTCGCAGCAGAGGCTGCCCAGCCCTTGGGGGAGCTCAGAGAGAGGCTCATGAGCAGTGTGCTCCTGTTTGCACCTCTGACCTCTCGCTGGAGCATGGAGGACACGTGCAAGAGCTCAGGCTCTGACCTCCAGTGCAAGAGCCTCCCAACAGCGGGGAAGAAAGGATCAGGCTGAGTGGCTGCAGAGGCACACTGCACGGGTCAGCTGTGGCTGTTTGAGCTCCCTGGCTGTGTTGCTGCCTCCTCTGTGTAGTGACAGCTCCAGGGAAGGTTCCTCTGCTTGCTGGCTGTATCCAGAACACATCCACAGAGACCAGTGCCTGCCCCGTTACAAACAGCTGCCTCACACCTCTGTGCCTCCTGTACCACTCAGCCTCACGCTGTGTGCTGGTGCCCCTTTTCCTTCCTGGATGCATGCAGGGTGAGCAGTTTGGGAGGTGCTGGGAGGGGGGCTGGCACTGCTAGTGGTCTGGGGCCCTGCTGATCATAGCCCTGCTTAAGCACTGACTTCCTTGACCAGTGCTGATCACAGTGCCAGTGAACGCATCTGAGTGAGTGCTCAAGCTCTGCTGGAGCAGCCAGGATTAATCTCTGGCTCTGTTTTAACTTTATTGCTGAGTGACGCTGCGCAGGACAGAGGTGACGGAGGGTGGTGAGGTGTTGTCAGCCTGATGTGAGCTCTGATAACAACTGGCTGGGTGTGACACGAGACACTCAGGCTGTAAATACCCATCTGGCACAGGAGGAGCACATGAGAGGCTGTGTGCCACCCCGGTTCTGCTGCCAGCTCTGGTCGTGGCAACCCCTCTTATTCTGAGCAAGTTGATGTGTCTGTAGCTGTGTCAGTGCCACCTTTCCCTTACTCATTTCTCAGTCTGCCCTGTAGGAATTCCTGGCTGGGTATTGCAGGAGATTAAACCTGCTCTGCATCTGTTGACTCTGCGAATAATGGCTCTAAATTGAGTCTAAATCTGAAATAATTCCTAGAAATGAAATCTTAATCTTTCTAATGCCGTGATGAAGCTTAATAATCGCAGCTGGGGCCTCGCTTCAAAGACCTGTAATTTGTTCAGGGAAATCTTAAAGGCACAAAGTCAACGTCTCCCTTTTTGTGTTGCTTCCATTAGAGCTGTGTGAGCCTGGTGCCTAATTAATTGATAGCATCTTGAGCAAGGACAGGCATTTGCATAACTATTGAAGTCCCCGTGCTGAGCCGCTTGCTGGCTGCCCCATCTTCCTGAGCACCACCACGTAGCTCCTGCACTCAGATTTCTGTGCTTGGAGAGCAGCACGAGAGAAAACCTACTGAAGAACACACTGGGTCAGTTAACACCTCCCTGTGCCATGCACTGCCTGAGTAACGACTCGGGAAGCTTAAATGCAAGGCAGGGGCTGGCAGGGTGTGGTGCTTGTGGTGCTGCTGGTTTGCTGCCTCCCAGGCTGTGGTGCCAGGACACTGAGTGGCCAATGGCTTCCTCTAATTGCCACCCTTGCTGCCATTCCTGACAGTGGCCCTGACCCAAATTAGACTAGCTCGTATGGCAAGAGAAAGGTAGTTCTGGTGGTGGCTCTTTGTGAGATAGTCAGGTTATTCACTTCTCTTGCACAACATCTTTACCCCATGCTGTTGTTAGGTCCCTGTGGGGCTCTTTTCGTTCTGTTCCTGCAGCAGGATTGCAGTGTGGGTGTTGGGTTGGTCTCAGGCACTCTGGTGCACGAGATGTGTTTTCTCCAAGAGCCGGGCTGCTCGGCTGATGGAAGGATCCACCAGCCCTTGTTCTGCTTTGCTCCTGTGGTGTGGCGGTGTGGTGACCGGCTCTCCAGCTCCGGAGGCTCAGCACTTCTCAGAAGGGTGCTTTTATCCTTTTCCATAGTGCCTGTGGTCTTGAAGCTCCTGTAGGAGTCGTTATGGGACCGGGCAGTGGCTGCCTCCCTAATCCTTGGACAGCAGCATCTCTTTCAGCCAGAAACGAATGGGAAAGCTTAACAGCCAGGAACAACTGGAGGAAGCACAAGCATTGAAGCAGTAAGAAGAGGCACCTGTATGCTTGGTCTAAACGTGCCCTGTGTTGCTGCCTGAGTGCTTAAGCTGCTCCTCTCTGTTCAGAAAGCAGCCTCAGCTGGAAGGTGTCTGCAGAGCATTCAGTCCCTGGTGCCCAGCTTGCTGCAGGGCCAGCTCAGCTGGCTGTGGTGGGTTGTAAAACCTTTCTATTCGCATGTAAGTAGAAAAACCTCTATTTTAGCAGCGTGCAGCCAGGTGTTAGTCTCTCTATTAACATCTGCAGGGGGTTCCATAGCTGTGCTGCTAAAGCTTATCCCTGGGAGCAGGGGCCAGCTGAGGTCTGGTGTTGGAAATCTGTGGCCAATTAAGTTCTTGAGAAAGAGCTTGTGTGGGGAGTTAAGCTCACTGCACCCAAAGAAGAAGGGCAAGAGGCAGAAGCAGGGATGCAGTTTCTGCCTGCTTTGCAAAATGCTCGGGAGAGTTCTACACGGGTTTCTTCAACCCCTGGTAAATGTTCACCAGCTTCTTGGTGCTGCCAGTAGTGGCAGAGACCTCTTGATGCTGCTGAGCTCCTGCTAGCAGGCAGAAAGCTGGCTGGCAAAATGAGTCTGTGGACAGTAACAGCTATTTTAAAAAGCCGAGGGAAGTAATCCCTCTGAGCTGCAAAATGATCTGCAGTAAATTGCTGGGATGCCAGCTGTCAAGTCGATGTTCTGGTTCCTTTGTGCACCCATCTGCCCTCGTCCTGTGTCAGTGCTCTGTGAAAGCTCACACGTTTCTGCTGCTTGGTGGCTCCCAATACCTTCTTTGGTATGAGAAGTGGCAGGTAGAAGCTGCTTTCCCATTTGCCTTGAATCTTGGAGGGCTTTATGGTAAAGGCAGCAATTCTGCTGGTTTACAGCCGTGTCACTTGGGAGTTTCTCAGAGCTGCCTTGCTCGGTCCTGTTCAGTTCTGCATTCCCTTTCTTAATCTGTGTGCAACTCCCATGAGAAGCATTATGAGCACAGATCCTCCTTGACTTCCTTCTGATACACCCTGAACCTGAACTGCTCTCTGACCCCGTGTCCTGCTGCAGCCTCTCCTCAGCCTGGTCTTGAGCTCCGTGTTACCCAATTCCTTCTGCCGCTGGTTCAGGAGCTCCATCAGTCCTCGCTCCCCCAGCCTCGGGCTGAGCTGCTGCTCTGGGTTCTGTTGGTTGTTTTCCCCTGCCCCTCCCTTGCCAGCTGGAAGAGCTGCAGCAGCCTTCTTTGCCCTGCACCCGGCCCTTCTCTGTCTTGGGCGGGCAGCAAGCACTGTGCTTGGCTGCGCCATCTGCCTGGTTAAGCCTGGGTGGGTTTTTGGCCTCCTCGGTGGTTAACAGGAATAGATTTTAATTAAAAGCTCATTATCGAGTTGTCGTGTAGCATTAGTAAATAAAAATAACTTTTACGGCCCTGTCTTGTGGCTCAGTAAGTGGCAATTGAAAGTATTTGACATCTGTTTATTTAAAGCGATGGAGGAATAGTGAATATTGGATTCCCTGCTCGCTCCAAATGGGCGTTAAACCCAAACAAATGGTTGTCTGGGGCGCTGCTGTTAACATGGAGGGTCCGGAAGGGGAAGCGTACAGCCTCACAGTTACCCTGCCTTGGGTTGTGTGTCGCTGTGGGGTTCTGCTTGGTCATCTGGTGGGCGAGGGGCAGCTCCTGTGTGCTCAGGGGACTCCATTCTGTCATCTCCCCCCGTGTTTCAGGGCAGAGGTTCAGGGTTGGTTCAGGGTTGGTTCTTGCTTCTCCCACAGGGCCCCTGAGTGGAAGGATCTCACTGTAGAACCTGAGCGCTGCTTCCTGGGGCTCAGCCCCTCCTCTGCCTGCCCTGCGTGCTGTCAGGCCATCAGAACAGGGACCCTGGGCTCCTGGTAATGTCCGGCACAGAACGAGTACTGACACTGAATGGAACTGATCTGCTGAGCTGAAAAGCCACTGATCTGTGTTTCTCATACTGGTCTGTGTTTGTGATGGAAGGGAGGCGAGGCTGCCTCGAGCTGGGTTCTGCCCCATGGAGATTGGGCACGTCTTTGTTCCTCTCCTTCCTCTCACGAAATCCTAAGGGGTTTAAAACCATTCTTTTCTCCCTTTTCCATGTAGCTGGAGCAAAACCAGCAGGGCACAGCTGGAAGTGAAGCACCAGCAGAGTTTGGGAGTCGCTTTTCTCCTTAACGCCCTCACACTGTGCAGGACTCCTGCACCCCATGCCTAGCTGTGTGCTTTTTTCTGGCTCTCAGCCTCCCCGCTGTCAGCTCTTGCCCTGGGATCAGGTCGCCCTGCCTCGTGTCTGTGCCTCTGGGGGCAGGCTGGGAGCTGAGGAGCAGTGCTGGGAATGGATGGCCAGGGTCTGCACTGAGACCAATCGCCCGGTTGCCCGTCGGTTGGAAATTACTCTTGGTGCAGTTTAATAAATAATGCACAGCCTGTTAATAGGTGCCAAACGCGACGCCTCCGCCGGAGAAAAAGATGATGCCAATAAGCCGGAGTGGAAGTGCTCCTTTCTAGCTGCTGGGCTGTAAGTGCTTAGTGCTGTTTGCTTAAAACGCCGCGCTGATAAATTGTGAGCACTCTGTGCTTGGTAAAGAGCATCAATTCCAGCTCTGCAGAAGCACAGCCTCGCAGCACTCACCGCCCTCATAAAGCACTTCGTCTGCGTGTTTCTCCGAGGCTTGTGGGACGTCTCTAGCAGGTTGTGCTGGAATCAAGCTGCTGGGAGGATGCGAAGCCACAAGTGTGAGAGGTGAAGCTGCAGCCACGTCCTGCTCCCCTCCGCGGGTCGTGCAGGGCTGCCTGGCTGTGCAGGGTTAGGGTTGTTGTGATGGAGCTGTTGGTTGGGGACTGAGCTCTGTTAGAGCGCCATGCCAGCTGCTCCAGCGTGTGGCTGAGGGGGCTGCTCTGCCCTAAGCCTTTCTGTTTTGTATTCAGGACCTCCTGACAGCTTGCAGAACTGTCCTTGTCCTTCAGGTGTGTGGAGCGGTGCGATGGGCAGAGGGCACCATGTGGAGCTGCTGGGCTGCAGGCTCATTGCTGGCTCATCTGCTCAGCCCCTGGCATCAGCTCTCTTTATCTCCCGCTGCCCCTGGAGGCCTTTATTGTGTTTTATGGCCAGGAAATGTGGCAGTTAATGATACGAGGCCTATCAAATCTGGGTACAGAGCTCAGGTCTTTCCATGTCTGTAAAACAGTTGGAGTTCAGCTGTCCAAAGATGCCGCTTGAATGCAGATCATTATTTTAAGTACCGAGGTGTGGAAGGAAATCGTGTACGTTGAAATGGGCGCCGTTCCATTCCTGTATTTAATGGGGGCAGTGTGTGATGCTGCGGCCCGAGCTGCAGCGCGGTGCGGGCAGCAGCGTTGGGTACGTGTCCCTGCCTCGCCGTGCACAGGCAGCGACAGCAGCAGCGTGAAACCTGATGGCAGAGACAATTGCTTAGCAAGAGGGATGTGCAAAGTGGCAGCTGGAACGTGGGTAGCTGGGGTGAGCAGCAGCAGCCTTTGGGATCCTGGGGGGCACAAAGGGGTGCAGGCGCTGGGAAGCAGTGGGCTGAAAGATGCAAAAAGGGGGAAGGAGGGGGGCTGGAAATGATAAAGAAGCCTGAATGACAATGCGTTATGCAAAGCACTTTAATTCCAGTTAGGAAATAGCCCTTTGATGGCCGCGTGCTTCCATGTGCCTGCAGCACTGGTGTGGAATGGCTGTTTGAATGCGTCTCGCTCTGTTCTGTCTGAAACCTCGCATTAACCTCCCTCTTAAAATCACGGTCAGGAGGAATGTGCGATCTTGAAGCATCCTGTGCCAAGCTGGAGCTGGTTGTGAGCACCGGAGGCTCGCTCGGTGTGTGAAATTGGGGTGTTATAATGACAGCACTGCAGAGCTTGCTCCTCCTGGTGCTTTTGGCCTCGGGGTGTTGGCTGCGCCCGACAGGGATTGCAGCGAGGCCGTGGCGAGCCGCCTGGGGTGCTGCTTTTTGGAGGGTAGCGGTGGCTTTCTTCTATTCTGGGATGTCGGTGTGCACGTATGTACCCTGCGAGGGGCAGAAATAGCCACGGGCTCATGTAATCAAAGCAGCAATCTGCCTGTCCTCAACTGCTTTGCCCACAAGGCGGCAGTGGGTGACAGCGGGATCGTCCCCGTGTCGGCAGTGCTGCCGTGCCCCAGCATTAATATTGATGCTGTCCAGGTGGCACCGAGATTGAGTTGTAGCAACGAGAGAACGTGCCGAGATCCTTTTGCCCTGGGGCTTTGGAGTAATGGCCATATGTCTCAGTCCAGCAATCGCTTCCGCCGCGCAGATGGAAGACCAGAGCGGCTCTGGCACATTAGATTCATCTGTTTTATGTCTTTCTTCACCTTTCTGCCTCCCAGCGCCTTCTGGTTTGATGAACAAACTTCAGCAATAGCACAGTTGTGATGACAGGACGGTGGGAAGGACACGGTCTGAGCACAGCCATTCCTCTGCTTTTGTCACCTTTTCAGGGTGAAGCACAGCCTGGCTCGACCAGAACACGCTCAGAGAGACCCGCTGACCTCAGTGATGGCTCTTCTGAGCCCCCCGGTAGCCTGTGCAGAGCCTGGTGCTGTGGGTGCCGTGGATGCATCAGTTGCCTCACTTCTGGTTTGCAGTTGTGTTGTGCCCTGGTCTGCCAGAGCTGCTGGTGCTGGAGGTTGGGCAGGGATCCCGGGGCCATAGGTACACACATTAAAGCTACCAAAGGACAATTAGAAGTGATACATAGACTTTTTCTTTCTTTTCCTGCTGAAAATGGGCTGCTCACAGAGGTGCTTCAGGACCCTTCAGATCCTCTGACCTCTGGTGGATTGCTAAAGGAACAAACAGTGGAACCTCACAGTGTCAGTTGGGTGGGCCTGACGTTCCAATCTCCCTGTGAGGAACACATTGTGAGGTGGAAAAAGGAGTGGATCTGGTTGAATGGAAACAAAATCCTCAAGTCCATCTTTATGACTTGGCTGCCCTTTCCTTTCCCTACAGGTGAAGTGGAAGGGCAAGGACTTGTTTGACCTGGTGTGCAGAACGCTGGGACTCCGAGAGACGTGGTTCTTTGGCCTGCAGTACACTATCAAGGACACGGTGGCTTGGCTCAAAATGGACAAGAAGGTTGGAAGCAAATCTCTTTGGAGAGTTCATAAAGGGTGACAGAGGAGGATGTGTAGAATTGAAGAGCAGCTTAGGTTGGAAGGGATCTTAAAGATTATCTTCCAACCCCTGAGGTGCTGGGCTGCAGGAGGTCTGTAATGTAAACAAAGCCCAGTGATGGCTGCTTGTGGTCTCTCTTCTACACCCCTGAATGACAGCAGGAGGGTGAGAGGTTGCACCTTGGCTTCGTTTGTTGTTGAAATGTGCAAAAGCAAAGGAGGAGATAAAACTGAGGAGTGAAAAGGAGATGGAGGTACGGGATGGGGTGCTTCCCAGGTATGTGAGCCTCTGGTTGCTGAGCAGTTGGTTAGAGGAGTGATGGATGTGGCTCTGTTTGCATCCGAACGATGCTGCACTAAAGCCAGACAGTAACTGTGACTAAAGGAGGTCTCGGTGTCTCTCGGTGTCATGCCAAAGTTTTAAGCTAGCATGAATCTGAACCAGACAGTGCCAGCATAATAGCAAGGTGTCAGAGAGCAAGTCTGAAACAGAGGGAGAGGCACTGCAGGGAAACAGCCATAAGGCTTGGTGGTGGCGTAGCAGCACCTCACATCATTGTGAGAGGCTGGGAAGCAGCATTATGTACACAGCAGATCAAGATCAACCTTTGCTGTCTCATTTTGCATGCTGTTTGTTTTCTTGCTCAGTTCTGATTGTCAGAAATGTTTGTTTGTTTTCTAAACTCTTCTGAACTACTTAGGTTGTTTCATCCCTTCTGCATGCCTGAGATGCTTGACAAAAGCTGTGCTGGCCTTAACAGAAGGGAACAGTGTGGCTCCTAGAAACAGGGCACTGAAAAAGCTAGGGGGTGTAGTTGAATGGCTTTTCTATTCCCCAGGTTCTGGATCACGATGTGCCAACAGAGGAACCTGTCACCTTTCACTTCCTAGCCAAATTTTATCCCGAGAATGCAGAGGAGGAGCTGGTCCAGGAGATCACACAGCACTTGTTCTTCCTGCAGGTAGGAGCTTGTAAGTAAGTACGTTGTTTTCCAACATGAAATAAGAAGGAGCCAGGGCGAGCAGAAGTGCAAGAAGGTTTTGGGGACTGAGGAGTTTGGTCTTTGTCGTTACATTCACAGCCCTCTGAATGCAGTTGTTTTGAACTGCAGAAGTGTCCTAAAATAGGTCAGAGATGGATGAGGCAGTCCCAGGCGCCCAGACTTGCAAACTGGCCATCAGGAATGATTAGGTGATTTGTAATGTTAGTGTGTGGTAGTTAAGGAAAATGAATCTGTCAGATGTGGGCATGAATGACACTCGCAGCCTTGGAGTCTGCCTCTGTGCAGGGAGTAGATATCAGTTGTGCTGAGAGAAGACAATTGCCCTTATAAGTGATAGCGTTGTTGTGGGAAGCAAGGGGATTTCATCCTGGAGCACAGAATGCAGCCTACCTGTTCCATGTACAGGCTGTGCAGCAAGGCTCACCTCTTCACAAATCAGCCTTCAGATAACTGGAGCAGAAGAAAATCCCAGAAGCACAACTCTGTCATGAGCTGGTGGCAAAAGCAGAGGAGAAGGGGAAACCTAGCTGTCCTGCCTGCACCAGTGGCTTCTTATTTAAGAACTGTACCAAACATTGTGTCCTGAGCAGTCAGTTCAGTTGATGCTGTAGCTGTGCTGTGTGACCGGTAATGAAGCGTTTCTATCACAGCAGCTTTCTCTTTCAGACAAGATCAACTTTCTGAAACTATTTACTTTAAGAAGAAACAGGAGGCAGGAGAGTTGCAGGCTGTAGGATAATCCTGGGCAGATCTCTGGGCACTCATTAGGATCTTGTAGCTGCTCCTTGGCTCTTGAAGTTGCTTTGCACCAAAGTAGGGGCAATCTGGATTCAGCTGCATGGCTTTAGATTTCAGTGTACTCTGCCCTTTGCAGCAGATAGAGAAGTGAGCTCACCAGCTCACTGACACTCCTCCCATTCCAAAGTTCATCTTTGTTCTTCAGAGCTAAAGGAGTTTGAATGCAAAATATTGCTGTTCATTTCCAAAGTCTGTCTTGTGCTCTCGTGTCTCCCCTCAGGGCAGTTTCTAGTTGTCCAATTTGCCATGGGTTTTAGACCTGATAAGGGAAAATGCTTTTTGGCAGCTTTGAGAAATAGAATCAGGGAGGAAAAGCAGTTAAAGCTGCACTTTATAAATGCAGACTATGACTTTTCTGCTAGGATTTTAATGACACGAGAGGAGCCCATGCTCCAGTAATGTGTGTAAGAAACAGGAACACACGTAATCTTGCAAGCTCCCCTGTTCACCTCAATGCAGGAGAATCTCTTCTGTGATTATGTTGTAACTGACTTTGAGGATGCAAAACGTGCTGTAAATTCAAATCCACATTACTGTACCTCTGTGACAATCCACTTTAGGAAAACAGTACTTTTTTTTTTCAGAAAAATTAAGTGGGCCAGAACATCAAATATGGAACATGACAGGTTTAATTCAGTAATGCACAGAAGCCAGGAGACATAAAGCAGTAGCTTTTGGGAACTGGCTCTCCTGGGAGCGTGCGCAGGAGTTGCCTGCTGTTAAAAGCACTGCCACAGAGGTGACCTGCAGCTCTGCTTGCTGTTGGTGGGGACTGGAGGGAATTAGCCCCAAGCACAGGTGAGCACCTACTCATAGTGAGGTCTGAATGCCCCAGAGCAGAGCCCTCTGTGCGCTCAGAGGCCCAGCTGCAGCTCCTTGTTTTGATTTAGTGTTGCATATAGTCACATCAATCCATAGCTTATGCCTTAGGAGGTTTTATCTCCACGTTCAGATGCAAGCTTTTCCCCCCCCCTGCCCTTCACAGTGAGATATAGGTTCTGTCACTTTCCTGGTATAAATTTAGTTCTTCTCACAAACCTGTCTGCAAAAGGTGGCTTGTGAAAGAGGAGCCCTTCCCTTTACAGACATCAGAGACTTCCTGGGCCTGAACAGGAGCTAGTGTTAGGAAAGTTGTTAGCTGTGTGGTTGACAGCCCTAGTTAAAACAAACTGCAGCCATCTGCTGTGACAGTCATGCTTTGCACTGCTTCACTGAACATGTGTTATGTGTCCTTTATTGCTGTGTGCAGGTGAAGAAGCAGATCTTGGATGAGAAGATCTACTGTCCTCCTGAAGCTTCTGTCCTGCTGGCCTCTTATGCAGTCCAAGCCAAGGTAGGCACAGAGGGATTTTCTGAGGGCACGGTGTTGGCTTGGCATTGCTCCTGGGAAGCCAGGTGCTTTGTTACATACCCACTTCCTGAGGCAAGGAAAGTTGTTAAGGATTCAAAAGCGATGGGACTACACTAGCAACATTGTCTTCTCTGTGCTGCTGATTTCTGGCTGCCTTTGGACGTTGGATGCATTTTTATTTTCTCTTTCCAGAAGTCTTTAGCAAGCTCTCAGCCTATGAGCTGCAGTGCCTGCTTGAGTACGGGTCACTACTGGAGCAGTTGAATTCCTGGAGCCTGTGCTTTTTTGGATCTCCTCCCTGCTCTTGCTGTTGTAGCCAGTAGCAAACCGGCTGTGAGACTGGCAGTTCCACTGCTTCCCTGGCAGTCCTCATGACAACTGCTTTGTTTTGAGTGCTACAGCTTGCCTTATCAATGCTGTTGCACTGTTAGAGATCTTTCTGACTTGTCCCTTTGTCAAAGCTTTGATAGTGGCTCTTTGGCCTCACTACATGGAGGGGAGAACTCAACTGTCATCAAGTTCCCCTCATTCCTCAGCTGAATTCTGCTCTAGACCCCAAGTCAGTGGTTTTTGCCAAGGACTTATTCTAAAGAGCACTGTTCTCCAGCCTGGAACAGCCTTGGATAGCAGAGGAAGCAGCCAGCAGCAGGGGGACTCTTTGATAGAGGGAGCAGCCGCAGGCTCAGAGGTGGGGACATCTTGCCAGAGATGGGTCATTTATCCCTGTAACACAACATGTACCACTGCTGAATTGAGTTTTCTAGCTAATCTCCAGCTCCTGTGTAAAGATAATGTCACTGGGAAAGAAGAGCAGTTGCTGGAGTCCTATCACAGCCTGACGGTATTACTGCCACATCTTCGTGGTTGCACTCAGTCATGTTCTGGATGCTCTTCAGGGAGGGCTTTTGGCTTGCAGAACCGTAGGCCAAGTGTCCGTGCCCCGTTGCTGTCCCTGAGGGGTCTCTTGACAGGCAGGGTAGCTGTGCTCTGTGAGACCTGTGTTGCTCACAGTGCAGGAGTGGGATTTGTCTCTGCTGCCTGAGGAGGGCTCGGTCCAGGCGGGGTGCAAGCAGTCATTTCAAGGAGTCTCATCCTCAGCAGTGGCTTTTTCCAGGTTGCATGGTAGCATTCCTCATAACCCTTTAGTCCGTGCCCAGTTTGTCTGAACCCAGCAGGGTGACGTGCTGCAGTGTTGTTTGATGAGAAACGCTTGGATTTGCTAGGAAAAGGCGTGTTCTCCTCATAGTCTGAATGTTAATGCAGATCTGTTTGCTAGAGGGACCCATCAGCTGGGGAGAAGAGCTGCTTTCAACAGTGTTTGCGAAGCAGCCATCGCTCCTGTTACAGTGCATGTGTAAACACTCACTTGGCTTTTTCTCATGTGACCTGCTGAGCTGGGGTACACAGGGGATGCCACTTCCCTCTGCCAAAAAGAATGTACCCTTGGGTTAAATACTGAGTGCTGTTAACTCCTGGCCATGGCTGCTCACGTGCTCAGGAGCAGCCTGGAGTTTGGTGCAGGGCTGTTATGCTGTCCTGTGTCTGCTCTCCCAGCTTGGCTCCTGACCTTGTCCTCAGCAGCATGGCTGACGTGCTCTGTGTGTCTGGAGATGGACTGGAAACGGAGCAGCTCTCCTAATCTTGCAGATCTTGATTCTGCAGAGGTGTGAGAAGATGGAAGAGGAGTGCCTTTTCTTATCGCAGCTGATGCACCTTTCGTGTCTGCTTCGGACATGGCTTTTCCTTGCTGCCCCTTTTGTAACCAGGTCCAGGCACAGCTTCCCCTTCTGCTCTTTTTCAGGAAAGGTTAGAAGTGGAAAGCACATCCTCAGTGTGGAGCTGGGAAGAAAGATATTGCAGGTCACCCCCTTCAGCTAAATAGGATAATGATATCTTTGCTGGACAAGGAAGCAGCCGCTGAGCACAGTAATTTCTCTAATAACGTGCTGATCTGCATGATGAGGGGCATAACAGCCTGACACGGTGTCAGTGTGGTTGCAGCTGATGAAGCCAGTTGATCGGCAGCTAGGTTTGTTTGCACTGTTGTTGAACCACCCACCTGAAATAACAAAGTAAGCGTGTGGGTCATCAAATTAAAAGCTTGTTTATTTCTGTATCGCTGCATTCGTTTGGGAGTTACTCTGTGTTTTCCCCTCTAGCTCTGCATTCAAACCACCCACACCGCTCTCAAATATTGGAGCTGGTTCAGGTTTTAAATAGCAGTGAAAGACTTGGAAACTATCACATAACGTGTCCTGCAGCACTGGTAACATGCAGGAGGCTTTTCCATTCCTCGCCCCTCCAATGCAAATTGCTGCCCTGCTGCTCTCAGCACTTCAGGTCTTGAAGCACTTCAGCATTAGCAACAGGGTCCTCTGTTGTTGTTGTTTCCCCAGACAAACAGTAATCAGCACTAATGGGCCGCAGCTGAGTGTGCCCATGTTTGTACAGGACAATACAAGCCAGGCTATGGATGGTGTGAAGGCAGCTTCTGTGCGTGACCGCGAATATTAATCGTGTCACACAATTAGCAGGAGTTAAAATTCTGTGACAGTTTTGAAGCAATTATTTAATTGGGAAGGTCTTTAAAAGCGTGTTTGCCGAATCATTTGAGCCAACATACACTGCAATATTTAAGCCATTTGTTGATTCTTCGGTTGTGAATAATTGATGTCCTCATCCAGACTCCCTCTCGGAACAGATATTCCTCTGGGACACGGCAGTATTTCTCACCACGTGAAAATCACATAATCCATACTTAGTCCTGGATCTCTACCACAGAAAAGCACTCGTGTTAATCCTGTTTGCTGTTATTTTCATCACCTCGATATGATTTATCTTCTGCCTCTCCAAGGTTGTTGGAGTTGTTTCCCTTGCTGCTTCCGTGTTCTTATTGCCGTTCCCTTCTGACGTGGGTACAAGAGATAAATACCTGCAGTGTGCTGTCACTGGGGAGCTCCAAGCCCTGTAGACCTTGGGAGACAGACAGACAGACAGTTGCCACTGCTCAGCACCCTGCTGAATGGAACCCACAGTGTTTGCATTGTATTAATTGAAGTCTGAGTCAGCGTTGGCCGTTGCATGCTTCCTTCACATCTGCACTGGCTGTAAATCAATGTCTGTGTCCTTAATCCCTGCTCGTTGTGGATGAAGCGTTGCTTGCTGGGGTGTCTGTGTAGACTTGTGATCTTGAGCCCTGTTTTGGTGCGTGACGTGGTGGTTCTGGCATTGAAAGGAGGCTGCCATGGAAAGCCTCCTGCCCGTATGAGCACCACGTGCCTTGGTCTTGCTTTAAAAATTGTCACCATTTTGTGCTTTCTGAGCTGAAGAGTCACAGAAAAGCTGGGAGGGAAGGGCTGCTTCCCTTGCAGAATGCATGAGTGAGGGGAACGTTGCCGTGCCTTGTGTAATCACCTCTTGTCACTGCAGAAGTCCTGCTTGCCAGGTGAATGCGAGTCGCAGCGTTTCCTGTACGTGCCTCACATCCTTCATCCCGTCCTCTTCAACTTGCGAGGTTATTTGAGGTGCTGCTTTCTGGCTGTTTCCTCCCCTCTTATGCTGCACAGGAGATAAATTCATTTTCACACGCGCTGCAGGGACACTCAGCTTCTGAATCTGTTAATAAGCAGTTCTGTTTCTCAGCCCTTGTATATGCTGCTCGGGAGGATGTACATCTGAAGAAACACTACGGATTACTGGGTGCACTTAACAAATCTGATTTGGATTCCATGACCCAGTTGAGCAACAGCCCCTCTGGCAGAAAAGTCAACGCCTGCCCGAGGGGAGCCTGCAATTGTCTGCCAAATTCCTGTTGTCATTATTATTTAAATATTTGTTCATAGTGAACAGCAGCAGAGAAAAGGCTGTCTGCCCCAGCTGGCTTACTGGGATCAGTCATGATCTGGGGACAGGTCCTTGTCCACATGTTGGATCCCCATCCCACTGCTGGTGGGAGGCAAGGACTCCTGCAGGTGGGGTCCGTCCCAGTGCTGGAAGAAGTGTTTCCTGGGCATGGTGGGCACCGGCTGGCAGTGGGAGGTTTTGTCCTGCACCCTGCTCTGCTTGCTGCACCAACCAAACGGGGATGTTAGTTTCTATTAGCAATCACATAGCGAAGGAGCTCCGTTTATTAGGTTAATTAGGTTTATTAGGTTAGGCAGTCCGTGGCTTGGACAGGTGCACTCTTGGCTGGGTAAGGAACTGGCTGGAGGGCCGGGCCCAGAGAGTGGTGGTCAATGGAGCTAAATCCAGCTGGCGACCGGTCACGAGTGGTGTTCACCAGGGGTCGGTGCTGGGGCCTGTCCTCTTCAATATCTTTATTGATGACCTGGATGAGGGCATTGAGTGCACCCTCAGTAAGTTTGCAGATGACACCAAGTTGGCTGGAAGTGTCGACCTACCTGGGGGTAGCGAGGCCCTACAGAGGGATCTGGACAGGCTGGATAGCTGGGCTGAAGCCAATGGGATGAGGTTTAATAAGACCAAATGTCGGGTCCTACACTTTGGCCACAGCAACCCCAAGCAACGCTACAGGCTTGGGGCGGAGTGGCTGGAAGACTGTGTAGAGGAAATGGACCTGGGGGTGTTGGTTGACGCTCGGCTGAACATGAGCCAGCAGTGTGCCTGGGTGGCCAAGAAGGCCAATGGCATCCTGGCTTGTATCAGAAGTAGTGTGACCAGCAGGAACAGGGAAGTAATTGTCCCCCTGTACTCAGCTCTGGTGAGGCCGCACCTTGAGTACTGTGTCCAGTTCTGGGCCCCTCACTGCAAGAAAGACATTGAGGCCCTGCAGCGTGTTCAAGCTGGTGAGGGGTCTGGAGCACAGGCCTCATGAGGAGCGGCTGAGGGAGCTGGGATTGTTCAGTCTGGAGAAGAGGAGGCTCAGGGGAGACCTCATTGCTCTCTATAACTACCTGAAGGGAGGTTGTAGTGAGCTGGGGGTCGGCCTCTTCTCTCGTGTAACTGGTGATAGGACTAGAGGGAACGGCTTCAAGCTGCACCAGGGAAGATTCAGGCTGGATATTAGGAAATACTACTACTCTGAAAGAGTGGTCAGGCACTGCAATGGGCTGCCCAGGGAGGTGGTGGAGTCACCGACCCTGGAGGTGTTCAAGGAACGTTTGGATGTTGTGTTGAGGGACATGGTTTAGCGAGAACCATTGGTGATAGGTGGATGGTTGGACTGGATGATCTTATAGGTCTTTTCCAACCTCAGTGATTCTGTGATTCTGTAATTAACCAAGGAGCACCTGTTCTCACCTCCAACAGGCTGATGCTGAACGGTGTGAGTGGTCTGTATTTGCTGTGTCCACAAGGAGTGGATGTGTAAGGGTGAAGAGTTCTGTTTGCCTGTGTTGTTAACGTGGTGCGGGCACAATGTCTCTGCTTCTTTCCAGTATGGTGATTACGATCCCAACGTCCACAAGCGAGGCTTTCTGGCACAGGAGGAGTTGCTTCCGAAGCGGGTAAGGAGCTCAACCCAGCAGAATGAATTTCCAAGCTTGGTAACATTTGTGCTACAAAGCCCTTTGCAGAGGTCTCTGTGGGGCTGCCTGCAGGGGATTGATTGGTCTGGAGTGGATTTCCTTATCAAGGCAAACGACCCAAGGAGTTGTACTGAGGGAGGAGGATTCAGTATTTTTCTGACGTTTTAATAAAGGCAGAAGCAATTATTTTCTTTCTGGTGGTTTTCACATTTTCATTCTGTCTGTGTTTCTTCTTGGTGGCCTGGAGACTGCGTGCTTGAGGGCTAAATCAGCACTGTGATACTGCAGAGCATGGGGCTGAGCATGCACTGCTGGGAGAGGAGGCAGGAGCCTGTCTGAGATCACCTGTAATGCCTGAGGATTCTGCTGGAAGCTTGGGCATTGTGGGCCTGTTTGCTGGCTTGGGAAAATATGGCAAGTAGCAGTGTGACCTGGATCTCTGTCTCCTTGTGTGTCTCAGGTAATAAACCTGTACCAGATGACTCCAGAGATGTGGGAGGAGAGGATTACAGCCTGGTATGCAGAGCATCGAGGCAGAGCAAGGTGAGTGTGTGCTGGAGTGGCCTGTGGCTCAGGGTCAGCCCCCTCACTTGAAGAGCTGCAAGGGTTTGGGGACCTTGGGCAGGCGATGGGTGGGCTCTGCTCATAGCAGGGTTGATCCCGGCAAGCTTGGCTCACAGACTCTGCCCTGCTGCCCACTGGTTCCTGATGGGGTGAACATGGGACTCGTGCTCTGCAGAGGGGCACAGAGGCAGCCCTACCTGCCCAGGGGCTCTGGGGGCTCACTGGGCGAGCAAGGAAATAGAGATTCCCAGGCAGAAAGTCAGTCTGGTGAGGTGTTCATGGGGTAGAACGCTTTTTGTGGGAGATGTTCCTGAAGTAAGATAGAGCTGGAGTACAGGACTCCCAGCTGAAGATTTTTCCCTTTATGCTTAAGGGACTGGGAGAGGAACAAAGCATTGCTTGAAATGCTGTGTCTCTCCAGGCGGGCGTCAGCAGCCATTAAGATGCTGGCAAGCTGCAGACTGGGATTTGCTGTAGGACCGTATTGATCCTGCTAGCAAAGAGAAACCTGACCCATGTGATGGAGGCAGTCAAGGTTTTAAAGCACTGTGTGTGCTTAGGATCAGAAAGTGCAGCCATCTCACTCTCTCTGATCCTACCAAATGTCTGTAACTCTGGCCTTTTTTTTCTCTTTTTTGTCTGACAGAGATGAAGCAGAAATGGAGTATTTGAAGATAGCTCAGGACTTGGAGATGTATGGAGTGAACTATTTTGCAATTAGGGTGAGTGTAGGTTGTGCTTTCAAGGTGTGCAGAGTTCCTTGCTGGGGTAGCTCTCATGTTGGTCTGTGTTGCTGTGAGATTGCGTGCGTGGAGACTGCAAGAGGCAGTGCACCTGGGACGTGGTTGTGGAGTGTCAATGGGAGGCACTGCTGTGGTGTGCTTTGCTACCCAGGAGGCAGGAGCCCTTTTAATGTACAGTGCTGGTGGGTCACTGCTCAGGACTGGTTCACAAAGCTGACAAAGGCTTGGTTTGTGTCAGACTGTCCTGGAGTTGAATAAAAGGGTTTTGTGCTCTTTTCTTTCCTCCCTCAGAACAAAAAGGGTACTGAACTGCTCCTTGGAGTCGATGCTTTGGGCCTTCACATTTATGACCCAGACAACAGATTGACCCCTAAAATCTCCTTCCCGTGGAATGAGATCCGGAATATCTCCTACAGTGATAAAGAGGTATGGATCCATCTCCCCTCTTTTCCGAGAGCAGTGCCAGTAAGAGCACAATTACAATTTAAAATGCCTTCTCTTAGCTGTTCTATCTGCTGTGCTTTCTATGGCCAGCTTAGCTGAAGGCAGCTGAGACTTTCTGGGAGCGGACAAACAAGAAGTCAGCTGGTTTGGTTTTGGAGTACCTTCAAACCCACTGGGTATTTTTTTCACAAACAAAATCACCATTGATGTGCTTAGCCCGAATGTTGAAGATGGGGAGTTTAAATTGTTTCTTGCTATATGCATGCTCTTGAATTATGAGATGTGGTGAGAGGTGTTCCTGGTGAGAACAACTCTTGCATCTTGACATGCCATTACATCATCTTGAATTCTCAGGCTGCCGGGCTTGGCATAACAGCTGGAATCTTTTTAGGAGGCTGAAAAATGTAAGCTCACCGTAAGATAAATATTTATTAAATCCAGAGCATAAATACAAATCTTTAGAGTTGTTGGCTGCCAAACCCATTTGAGAGCAGCAATAAAACTGTCTGTGGAGGAGAAACCGATCTGCTCCGTGCTTCTGGTCTGTGAGAGCTGCTCAAGGAAAAGCGACTGCCTTCGTGGTAAGGAAGAAAATTAACTTGTTAATTAAAGCGTTTTCCAATCTAAACGTGATATTGATCAGGGTGAAAGTTAAAGGCTTCTCAGCAGCTGCATTTATTGCATGTCTTACGAAGTTCTGTAGGAAAAGGCCATGTTGGAATTCTTGGCACTTGTTTTTCTGCTCAAAAATAGAGAGCTCCATAACTCTGCGAAGCAGCTCAGCACTTAATGACTTTCAGAGACTTTTCAGCCCATGACAGATCAGTGCAGTGGAAGCTGTCAGATCATGCATTGCCTCAGAGATATGGGGATTGAAGGCCCTGTTACTGGGCCTTGACACAAGACTGTAACAGATCTTTCTCTTGGGGGGAAGAAGCCTGCCACTTTCTATCAGGGCAATAATCTGGGTAATAAGATGACCGCAAGTAGAACTGACATGATAGTAAACAGGCTTAATAGCTGGGTATGACAGCTGCACTGACACAGCAGAGGTACTTAATCTATTGTAACAAAGATTGACTGTTTACGTGGAACTGAAATTCCTCCTCTGGCATATTTCTGCTGTTGCCTTCAGTGACTGGCGTGGATGCTGGTGGAGCTGAAGCCCAGGGACATTCACGCACGTCTGCCTGTGTGAAAGTCTTAAAAGATGGGCTCTTAAACTGACAAAACAAAACACTGCCAGGGTGAGTTCTGCTGAGCCCTTTTCAAGCAGTACAATGTGTTGATAAATAGAGCTGGTTTAATGGACACAGGCTGCCTGCTACTGTGCTATCTCTTCAGCCAGTTATTTCTGTAGTATATGGAGGAGTGATGGAATACATACACACCTCCTAAAAAATGCAGTGTTGCAGAGCACTGTCTCTTCAAGCATCCTTTTGTTAGTTCAGAGTCCTCTCTCAACTCTGGTGATGCCACTTGTCTCCCTTGAGAGAATCCTTGTGGGAAGGTGCTTTGAGGAGGGTAGACTTAGGATGAGCTTAGAGCTGATCAGTTGGCACGAAGTATCGAAGCGTGTTGGTGCTAGGGAATAATCTTCTGTGTTGCAGAGCAGTCTCGTGACGTGACTGAGTTCTGGAGAACAAAATGCATTGAAAAATTCTTATGAGGAGCCCTTGCAAGGGGAGATGTTAACAAGAGGAGTAGCTGCTTGTGTTTCCATACTCTATTTCAGCCCTCCATCACATGGCTGAGCTGGTTCTTCCTCTATTCAGAGGTGTCGAGATTTTCTACTGGCCCTCCTCAGTTCTCTGCAGCTTTCAGGAGAGAAGCTTCTTGTCTCAGTTTGGGAGGCTGTGGATCTGTCTCTGCCCTATGCAAGGTGCTCTGCAGAGGCTGCCCACTGGAGATGGGCGTTATGCTTGTTGTTTCCATGTGGCACTCCTCTTTTTCTGGCCAGGAGCAGTTGTCTCCTTGGTTGCTTTTGACTCTACTTCCCTCGCTTGGCTAAGAGCCACGGGGACGGCTCTCAGCCTTGTTTGTCTGCCACTGCTGACCTCCTCTGAGCTAAAGCTTTTGGTAAGACTTTTACAGCTGTGTTATTATGAAGTGCAGAGCTCTCTGATAATTTTGTCCCTCTCTATTTTTTCCTTTTCAGTTTACAATTAAGCCATTGGACAAAAAGATCGATGTGTTCAAATTCAATTCATCAAAGCTGCGTGTGAATAAGCTGGTAAGTCTACAGGCACAGGCAATGAAAATCACTCTAGCAGTGGTTTCTGCAGGCAGTACAAGACAATGCTCTTCTGGGGCTTCTCCTTCAAGCAGGCATAGGCAGTGTGCTGGACTGGGTGGACTGCAGATGTGACTTGGTACCACAGTTGTTATTCTGTCATAGCCTCTAGAAGAGAAAAGGGAAGATGAAGCCATGCTCGTTCACAGAACCTCTTCCCCTCTCCTGTTTTTGTGCTCCCTTTCTGAGCTCTCAGGTTGCATCTGACCTGCATGGCAGAAGCACGTTGTAAGTAAAACTTTCTCCTAACCCTGGTTTAAGCTCCAGATTCCTTTTCTTCTCTTGCTCTTGTCCATTCCACCCTGTGGCTTTAGGCCTCCCACTTTTGGGAGGCACCGTTGTCGGTGTTGCAGCCCTGGCTTTTTCAAGGCTGAATCCTGCTCGGAACAGCAAGAGCTGTGTTCAGCTGTCTGTGTTAGAGATCAGCTTTCTGGATTAGGTGTCCAGTTGGCTTTGGGGCTTTGATCCAGGTGCTGAAGCACCTGTGCACTGTTGTTAGTTGCACAGTGGATCTTCAGAAGGCAGAAAGGGATATGTTTCCCATCCTTATAAGAGAGGGAGGGGAACTTTGTTGTCCTGGCTATAGGCTGTCCTATATGTGTGCTGTGCCTGTGTGCAGAGGGGAGTGGGGCTTTCTCACAAAGGCCTCGTTCAGGTTCATGGTGCTGGCTGCAGAGGAGTCGTTCATAATCTGTGACATGAAATACAGGCATGTGAATCCATCCTGTTCTAAAAGAAACTCTTTCATTGCTGAAAAATAACCCGAGCTTTCCATCCTCTGTGCACCACTCCCTTTGCTTTGCTATCTCTCCCTAGTATTACCACTTCCCTTGTCCTTCTCCTTAAGTATCAGAAGAAATAACACAGATGCTCAAAACCCTTCAGCAAAGCTATCTGAAGGTGTACGAGGTCACTTTTGATAAGTCCTCTCTGTGTAGCCTCGCCCAAGGTGGAAAATGTTATTCCTTTTTTTTCCATCTCAGTGCTTTTAAGCATCACGTTGGGAGAAGGTGGAAGTTAATCCTGAACCTAAAGAAGGGGGGGTAGTGAGAGCAGGGGAGCTGGCTGAAGCTGCAGAAGGCTGTTTTACTATTTGGCCTAATGCCTCCTCAGGGCTGGTATCATACTTGCCAGATCCGTGCTGTGTTGGCTGCACAGAAAATTGGTTTCTGCAAAGAGCTGATGGCTCCCTGCCCTTCACGTTGGGTACAAGAGCTCATAGAGCTTGGGTTCAGTGGAGGGAAGTGCTTACAAGCACCAAACCTAGTTCTTCGTGTCAGGAGTAGAAACCACCTCATCATCATCACGCATACAGCTTTTTCTCTCCTCTCTTCACCTTTGACTGGAATAGATTCTTCAGCTGTGTATTGGAAACCACGATCTCTTCATGAGGAGGAGGAAGGCCGACTCGTTGGAGGTGCAGCAGATGAAAGCACAGGCCAGGGAGGAGAAAGCCAGGAAGCAGGTGAGAGACATCTCCAGCAAGCAGGCCGTGAGCCAGAATTGGGAATGCAAATGAACTTGGGGAGGAACAGTCTCCAGATTGACATCAAGCACATGGAGCAGCTTTGAGGGAAGGTCCGGCTGAACGTCTCTTTATAGCAGCCTGCTCCTGCAGTGCCATTCTCCACTTGGCTCTGTGGCTTGGTGACAGCCCAAGTCCAGCCCCCACACTCAGGAGCAGAACTGGGAGGGTGGGAGGGACGAGCAAATCTGGGTGTCCAGAAGTATGGGTGCACCTTTCCCTGCCTCGCTTTTTTTCCGAGCTCTGCAGCTAAAAAGATGTAGCGTGTTGGGGTGGCTGGTTGTAATTAAAGCAGGGGCTGTGAGGGGGAGCTGTGCTTTGTCGTGGTTCTTAGTCTCATTTTCTAATTACATGGTGATGGAATGCACGCCGACGTGTCGGGGGGTGCAGCCTGCATGCTAATTCAGTGCTGGCCTCCTTTATCTGCTGCGGGTCAGCCCAGGCGGCAAAAACGGCTCTTTGGAGGCAGCAGTGTGTAGCCAATGAGTATATATCAGCAAATTGGATTGTATGAATCATTGTTTTGTGCTCGTAGACCTTTTCTACTCACTGAAACCCACACAGCTAATCTGAATACTGCTGCTTAGAATATAAATATGTCCCTTTCATACCAAAGCCACTAGATAGCAGCAGAAGAAACCGAAGCGCTTAGTTGCACCAGGAGAGTCTTACTGTCAAGGGACTTCAAATTTGATGCACTTTGTTTGGTTTTGAACGTGTTCGCGGAGTGTTGGACTCAGTGCTGGAGCCAGGATTGGCCTGGGTTGGTGTGAACTGTCTTGCAGGCACCACCTGACACAGCTCTCCTTCCTGCAGCTTCTGGAGTGGCAGGAGAGGACAGGACGTGAGTCACACTGCAAGGGCAAGTGGGCCAGCTCCTAGGGGAGAGGGGCTTTTTGCTCCCTGCAGAGATTCCTCTGGTTGGAAAGGAGTTACAATTAGTGGAGCAAAAGGTCCTTCAGGAAGGAGCAGCATGGTGTCCAAGTGCTGGTGTCTTCAGGGGCAGGTCTTGCAATTTTGTGAGTTTTTTGAAGTGTTTGAGTAACACAAGGTGGAGGTGAGATCTTGTGTTGGGCTGCTAGAAGAGGTGACGGAGTGAAGCATGGATGCTGAGAGCAGGCAAGAGCTTATTGCTTCCCAGGAGCTCCCAGATTCAGAGCACTCGTGCTTTGCAGAAGGGGTCAGGCTTCTGCTTGGGTGGCTGCTCTCCCAAGCAAGCCACTGTGCTGTCTTGCACACTGTCCTCCCTTCAGGATCCACAGTTGTTAAGTGATTCCAAGCAATCCTTTTACATCAGGACTTCTTGTTAATGGAAGGCCTGAGTGGGATGCAGACCATAATGATAATTGATGAAGAGAACCTTAAATAGAAGGAAGCCGAGCCATTAGAGCTGTGGGTATCCCACTTTCAGAACACTGTTGGTGTCCAAAGAGCTGAGAAATGTGTCTTGTCACACTTACTTCTGTTATTTACCCTGGCAGGTGGCCTATGCAGTGCTCTGAGCTCTGGGTGTAGCATGGATATTTATAATGTACCCATCTCCCTGGTGCTGGAGTGGTTTAGCTTGGTTGTTAATTAGCCCGATGGCAACCTTTCTGTGCTTGGTTAGCAGAGAAGCAGTGTATGGTGCACAAGAGGTGGGAAGAGGTGAGAGGATTCTGGGGGTTGTCCCACATAGCTTGGATTTTCCCCACCTGGGGAAGCATTGCTGTTTCTTGCAGCTATCTTGCAGCTTGAGGGAGATGGTTGTGCCTAGGAGCTGATAGAGATGGTGTGGCCTCCCCATCAGTAAGTGAAGTGTCTAGTGTGCTGGGTAGATTTGTGTTTGTGTCTGATTGAAAGGAACAGTTAGCCACATCCCTCAAACTCCTTCCTGGCTGCGTGTCAGTATTTCTGACACGCAGTGTCAGAAGCTGCCCTCAGACTGCCCTTAAGCCCCGTCTGGCTGGCTGTTCAGCTTGCCATAAGTAACTCTAGGAAGAGCTCTGGGGACCCTGCTTGCTGCAGCCTGCCTTGTGAGTCTGTGCAGCAGGATGCTGTCTGGGGATGTAACCATTCGCAGCAGCATGTGGGGCAGCAGCCTGCCCAGGGAAGAGGGGATTGCCTCAGGAATGGTGCAAGAGCAGAAAGGGAGTGGGATGCTCAGTATGGTGTGACCAGAGTATGTTCACATCAGCCACATTTAGTGAAGTCCCCCCTCACTGACAAGCAGAGAAGGAGGCAGTGCAGTCTTGTGTTCAAGCCCTCAAGTAACAACTCTCTAGCCCTGAGAAAAGTCTTTCTAATTCGTGTTATTTCTCCTCACTTTCCCCTGTCTCTTTTTCCTAGATGGAACGACAGCGCCTGGCCCGAGAGAAGCAAATGAGAGAGGAGGCTGAAAGGACAAGGGATGAGCTGGAGAGAAGACTGATGCAATTAAAGGAAGAAGCAACGATGGCCAACGAGGCCCTGGTAAGTCTCTGGGCAGCTGTTTCTTGAGGCACTGCAGCTGTTCCTGACTCTTTCCACTGCTAAAGCATTTGAGTTGTGACAGTCCTATGGCTGTTCTCTAACTGTCACTGGTGGGTGGTGATCGGGAGACTGGATGGAGCTCATTGCATCCAGACGGTCTGCTGAGGCAGGAGCACAAAGGAGAATGAGTTGGGACAGAGCCTGGCTGTGTCCAGGTTTTGGCTGCAGGAGGCTGCAGGCCTTCCTGGAAGAGAGGGAGGGGACTCAATGAGCCATGGTTCCACATGGTTCATGTGGAACGTTCAGTTTGGGGCCCTGCTCCAGGCTTGAGAGCACATTTGAGGAGACATTGTGTGCTTGCTGGCTTAACGTGTGTTTATTCTCAGATGAGGTCTGAAGAGACAGCTGATTTGCTGGCTGAGAAGGCTCAGATCACGGAAGAGGAGGCCAAGCTCCTGGCTCAGAAAGCAGCAGAGGCTGAGCAAGAGATGCAGCGAATCAAAGCCACGGCCATCCGGACGGAGGAGGAGAAGCGACTGATGGAACAGAAGGTGCTAGAAGCAGAGATGTTGGCACTGAAAATGGCGGAGGAGTCGGAGAGGAGGTCAGAGGGTACAACCTTGCAGCTGTCTCTGCTTTGCTTTCCAGCACCCTTCTGACTTAGCAAAACTGTGGTTCACCACGAGGTAGTCCAGAGTTTGCAGTGAGTCCTTGGCCTCCCCTGCATGCACAACAGCAACTGACCCCCAGGCTCAGCTGGTTTCTCTCTGTTTTGCTGTTTGCCACAGCTAGGCTATCCCTGCATAGGAAGTGCTACAGGTAGAACAGGGGTGGCCCTGATCTTTCTCTGGATTAGGGCTGACATCCCTTCTCTGAAGCCTTCTTTGGAAGGGTGATACTGTGGTGAAAGGAGCAGGGAAAGGGGACATCACCTGGAGGGCCCTGGTACTCTGCCTTTCACACCCTGACAGCAACAGCTGAAGGCAGCTCAATTTTGGGGTGATTTCTGCACATACCCACTGCATTCTCAGGAGTGTTTGACAACATTAATACTAATTTTTTCTTCTTCTTAATGTTAGTTCCACATTTGCTATACTCTCTTTGTCCCTTTTTTTTCCTTCTCTCCTATTTAGTTCTCCTTATCAGTTGTGAGGT
Source organism: Pavo muticus (assembly GCA_016647715.1). Lineage (NCBI taxonomy): Eukaryota > Metazoa > Chordata > Aves > Galliformes > Phasianidae > Pavo > Pavo muticus. The sequence goes on from JACDJE010000367.1 coordinate 271,181, forward strand.
TTGTGTTTCAGATTAGCCCTGAGGTCTCCTTAGCTCCTCAAGTCTTTGTCTCTTGATAGAACTGATATTGCTGTCCTACTGATACCAGAACTCAGCTCTCACAGTGCATTTGATAGTGAGCAAGAAAAAAATCATTCATGTTTCCTTCCAACTGATTACTCCTTTCCATGTGAGCTTGCTTGGTTTCAGCCCTTCTGAGTGGACAAATGCTGCCCTTGTCCATCTCTTTTTGCCTTGGTCTTTAACTTGTGAAATCTCCACTCAGATTTCTATTCAGCAGAGAAAGCTTCCTTACCTCCTTTGGCTCCCACCTGGTGGGGGTTCCTTGGGAGCCCTTAATGCTCAAGTCTGGATACTTGTTTTAGAGAAGCTGGGCCCTGCAGGAGGACGAAGCGGTGTGATCCTGGGTGCTTCCTCCTTTTTGGATATAGTAAATAATCATTAGTAGAGGCTTGCCAGTCAGAAAACTGCCTTTCCTGCTGTAAGCCTGAGCTTACCTTTTGAAGGTGTTTTTTCCTCTTCTGGCATTCTGTTGTGCTGCTCCAGCCCTTAGCTTTGCTTACTGCTGCTCATGCAGAGCTCGTGCCAGAGCTGTCCTTCTGTGGCGTGGATTTGTGTGCTAATCAGCGTCCCACATGTCAGAGGTTCCAGTGTTCCCCTTACCCAAATGATTTCTTAGTTTAGGCCTCGTTAAGGGACAGCTCTCTACCTGTTTTACACCTATGCTGTAATCCTGTGTATCAGCCTCCAGACTTGGATCTAACGTTGCCATTTGCTCTTCTTCCTTGGTAGGGCAAAGGAGGCTGATCAGCTAAAGCAGGACCTTCAGGAGGCTCGAGAGTCTGAGCGGAGAGCAAAGCAGAAGCTTTTGGAAATCACTAGCAAGTCATCCTACACGGTAAGAACGACCTGTATTGTCATTGCTGGTTTCCAGACAGTATCTGTGGCATCCTCTGTAGCCTGGAGCAGTCTTGTGTCTCCATCCCATCAGCAGGGGGGTACGAACCATCTCACTGTATTGCTTAGTAGCTGTTCTGTAATACTTAGGAGCACTTGCCCTTTTCATCTAAGTAGCTTGTCCACCAGAACACTTTGCTCTCCTTTTTTCCCCCTATCTATCCTGCTCTATTCTACAAAGGCCAGGGAGCTGCTGATGGAATTAAAGGCAGCAAACTGGAAACTAATCTAAGAAATGTGCTGTGCTTTGCATGTGGAGAGGACCAGCTCTGTACGAGCTTTTAAAGTAGGGTTAAATACAAACCTGAGGGTGGTCTGATACTTGTTAGGAGGGATAAACATTGTTCCAAATCTGTGGATTCATTCTTAGGCATAAACTGGTCGCTGTGCATCTGTGGTGCTGAAAAACCAACTTCATTGAAGGGGGAGTATTCTGTAATTGGCCATTAAGAGGATTTCACACCTTCCTCTGAAGCATCTGGTCCTGATTGCTGCCAGGGACTGAAACACCAGACTAAAAGACCACTGCTCCCATTCTGTCTGGCAGTTCCTTTCCTCAGCTTCCCTAATTGTGCTGCAGGACCTGCAAAAGCCATCGGGTGCTCCTTCCCTGCAGCTTGCACCTGCCACGACTGCCTCTTCTGCTGCACTTTGTCCAGAGGAGTGAAGGGGGAAGAACTTGACATGTTCAGGAATAAACTCAGCAAACATACGTGGGAGTTCCTGACCTGCCTAGCTCTGAAGTTTTAATTTGTATGTGTGAGCTCCTTCCCCCTCTCCCCTCAAAACTTTTGAGGAGCAGATTGAAGAGGGCTAGTGATGGAGAAGCTTTTCATCCAGGTTCTCTGAAGATCCCTGCAAAAACATTCAGAAGCGTTTAAGAAACAGCAGTGATGGAAAATAGTCGGGTGTTTGTAGCCTCAGGGCCTTCAATCAAGTGCTGTAAAGCTTGATGCTTTATAAACCTTATCTTTGGAGAGCTCCTTATGTTGCTGCAGGTTTCTGGGATCCACCAGGTCTTGAATTCTGAGTTTAATTTACCCACAGGGTGGAGCATACTTGTTGAAAAGGTACTGAACGGCCGCATCAGCCCAGTGCTGATGTCTGAGCAGAGCTCTCACGTCCAGGTTCCCTCACATGGCTGTGCTCATCCTTAGTCAAACGAACAGAACCACAGCTAGTGAGCTCTTGTGCATAAATCCCGTGCTGCCTGCACTAGCAGTCAGCAGCGTGGCTGTATTCCTGCCTGTGGAGTTAAAGCCTAATTACAGGAGGTAGTGCAGGATTGCATGGAGCTCAGCTCCACCCCTCCAGCTGCATCTGTCCTGGAGGCAATCTGTGCAGAGCTGCCGCCTCCAGACACACAGTGCTAAATCCTCGCCTTTCCTCAAAGAGCTGTGCCTTGCCTTTTTCTCTCCCCATTTAGATGACAGAGTCCCCTCTCTCAGTCCTTGCCCCCTCCCAGCCCTGGGAGCAGCACTGCATCACACAGACGCAATGTCTGTTGCTTTTCCAAGGCCAGCTGGCTGCCTTGTGACTGGTAGACCCGTATCCACGTGACAGTACCTTGCTGGGCCCTTGTGTGTGAGGCACCCCATCTCCATCCCTTGTTACACCTGTCTCGTGTCTCTCTTCCTTTGTAGCATCTCTCCTCACTCTGCCATGTGAGTGCTTTGGGATGGGTGAGTGAGATGTGCTGAAGTGCTGCTCCTGCACAGGATTCGGCTGGAGGGACCGTGCTGGGCAGGCGCAGTAGGAGGGAGGGAATAAGCCCAGAGTGGCCTGAGGGATGAAGGGTTTTGAAAGCTGCTGCTGGGAGGCTGGTGTCCCTCAGGTGAATGGCAGCTCTGCCGAACGGTACCAGATTCCAGCTCTTCTCTTCCTTAATGAGGGTGTAACGCTGAGCTTGTTATTTTCCTTTCTCCCAGAGTTTGTGCTTTAGTCCCCAAGCCAGAACTTCCCTCCTGGGAAACAAAAAAAGAGGAAGGGAGGAGAGGATGGATGTGTTACAGAAATGACAAGAAGCAGTTAAAGTTTTGCTTTGGTAATTTTCCAGTCCCTTGTACTGGCTTTTTAAAGCTTGTTCAGGTGTCTTTTTAGACCTTGAAGCCAAAACTGCTTTTGTGATGGTGGTGGTGGATGATGCATGAGAAAGAAAAAGCAAACCTGAGTCTCAGGCCGGCAGGGCTGGGAGAACAATTCATTCTTTACTGACTTGGCAGCGCCTCCTGCCTCCTTCATTGCCATTCAGGTACCACTCACAGCAAGACTAGAGGCAGTCTTCTCTTCTGTGATGCTTTGGAGTTTGAAGTGCCTGTCCTGGGCCTGCCTGAGTCTTCAAGTAGCAAAGTGAAGGCAGTGGCAGCAGCGGGAGGAGCTCTCCCTGTGGGGGAAGCCTTATGGCATGGCCTGCTCTGCGCTTCCCTCACATCGTCCATCTCATTTGCTCTGTTCCCCAGAGGGATGACTGCTGTCAGCGTGGTGCTTGCCTCTATTAACTGCAGGAAATTGCTTTAATGTAATAACAGAGTTATGCATTTTGTTCCAGGTGAGGAAACGCATAAGGCAAAAGCTCTGTGTCCCCTTTGTCATCCAGTGACATCTCGTGTCCCCTCAATTAAAAGCTGCTGTGACTCGTGCAAGACTTGCCCGATGTGATCACAAATGGCAGGGAAGTGCTTTGCTCCAGATGCTGAGCCCGTGCCTTTGAAAGCACTCAGCATGTTCTTTCTTTGTTCCATCCTTATGCTTCCTCGCTGCTGCTGCTGCTCTCGTACTTCTCCATCAGTTTTTTGTTGCCTCATGGAAGAGCTGTGCTGAGAAGGGAGGAAGTAGCAGCAGTAACCCTGAGAAATGGGCACCAGGACTTGATAACTGCAGCAACTGAGTGCAATTCCTGCTCAACTCTTACTGCTGTTGTATGGGGCTGTAGCATTGTTTTGTTGCTTAAACAGAACAAGCATGTGCTGTAAATGTTAAAGGTTGTTTTAAGGCCAGCAGGATGGTTTGGATGGCCCCGGTTCCCCTGCACAGCTGTAGAACCTCACATGGGAGCAGCTTTGTAAACCCGTGTGCCTCGTAGCGAAGGGACTTGAATGTCAATGTGATGCAAGTATTGAAATCAGGCAGATGCCTTTGCTGGTCTGTCCCCTCTCCTTAGAGAGAGCAGTTCAGGTACTCAGCTATCCCTTACAGCACGTGCTGCAGAATTAGTGTGGTCATGATCTGTGTTAGCAGAACCTGAAGCTGGGAGTAAGAAACGATGTTTTCCTCACAGCTCTAAGTGTGACTTATCTGCAGCATTCCAGGCCAGGCAGTGCAGTCGTGGTCACCTTCTTGTTTGTGTTTGTACAAGGTGTTTGCATTTCAGCGTGGGGCAAGTGAAATTGTCCCTCCCAGGTTTGTCCAGGAGTGGGGATGAGCCGCAGCTGTTTGTGAATTCCAGGCTGGTGGGGAGTGAGGAAGGAGGTTATTGTGTGGAGTAAATCTGTCACCAGCCATAACACTGGTGGTTCTTGCTGAAGTGGAGCTGGCTGCAAACAGCCCTAAATAGACGAAACAAGGGGAAGAAATGACCAGCTGCAGCTCGAGCTCCTGGGGGTGGATACCCTCTGCCCTACTGCTGCCAGACCAGCCTGTCTCTGCAGTGCCATCTCCTGCCATCCCACAACACCAACCTGATTCGGGCAGGTTTGTTACAGGAATCCCTTAAAGAGGAACGGACCCCTAGCAGAGAGCTGGGTGACTTTTGGGTGCTGGGCTGTTTTCCTTCGGTCTAAACCAAGGAGCAGGCATGCGGGCAGCAGCTGTGACTCAGATCCAGGCGTGCAGTCTGCTGTCTGGAGCTGCTCTACCACCCTTGATGTGCGCTGCTGCCTGCGACCTCGTCTAACAGACTGCAGGAGTGGAGTGATGATTTGAGGCAGGATGCTCATCCTGTGCTGATAACAAGCTCATTTATTACAGGTGTGACAGATTTCTTTAGCTGAGAGATGGCCGTGATTCGTAAATGTTTGGAACTGTTAGGTACTGCAGAGATTGAAATAAAAGGTATGAGTGCATCCTCACGGAGCTTTCTGCAATGGCACCCTCAGTTACCTTAGGAATTACCGTGGCCTTTGACCATGCTTTGAGGAGTGCTGGAGCACAGGACTCTGGTCACACAGGGTCTCACGTTGCCCCTGCTCATTGCCCGTGCTTTTAAAACTAAATTTAAGGTTAAAAAGCTGCTGGAATCTCCCAAGAGGCAGCTTCAGTGATGCGGTGACAAAACCTGTGTGGGCAGTCAAGGCTTTATTAAAGCACTTAATTTACTACACTTACTAAAGTAGTACCTTGTACTGTGTGCATTGCTCAGGTTTTACCTCTGCCTTACAGAACGGTTGCTGTAGGAGCATCTGTGTGGCCAAAGTGATCAATTTGTCCTCTCTTTTCAGCAGTCCATGAACTCCAGCACAACAGCACTGCCAACCGACCTGCCAAGCTTCAACCTCATCAGTGAGAGCCTGTCATTTGACTTCAAGGATACGGACATGAAGAGGCTGTCCATGGAGATCGAGAAGGAGAAGTAGGTGGCGTGCTGCCAGCCAGGGCTGGGTTTGGCTGTGCCCTGTTTGCAGGAAGGAGAACACGACTTTTACATTCAGATGAGCCCTGGTGTGAGGTGTAGTGGGGAGAAGGCTTGTGGGGCTTCATTTACCAGATTGCTACTAACAGCTCAGAGCATGATGGAGCTGCTGGGCGGCCATTCCTCTGGATGGTGTCACAGTTGTATGTCTGCTGTCTGGTTAAAGGCAAATTTAAGCATGCTGAGCCATGTGAGCAGACAGTTCCCATCTGTATGGTGAACCTAGCTCTTTGATTATGTTGGTAGAAAGAGTTAACAGCAGTGTGACTGCTGGCACGCTGGACTATTGCAGCAGGTGCTTGTGTGTTTGCTGTGTGTCCAGAGCATGTCAGGATGGCTGGAGTGAGGGCTGCAGCCCTGCTTTAGGGCTTTAACCCCTTTTTCTTTGAATCTGTGGCATGTTTATATATAAAAAGTGTGCGCCAGCAAGTTTGGATGTGATTATGAGCTTTGATCTCGTGTTTTCCTGGGGGTTTAAATGCAGCCTTCGAAATTACAAATTTAGCAGAAATCAAAGCAGATCAGATTTTAATCTCAGTAGTAATAATATGCTTTGTTCATTGACTGGATAGCAGATCAAAGCTGGAAGGGCTCTGCCATAATGCTGCAGTTGTAACTTCCTGGGGCTGCAGTGCAGCGCCCCGGCTCCCGCCGGGTGCCTGGTTCTGCCTCTGCTGTGTCCCTTCCTGCTTGTTCAGTAACACACTGCTACTCCAGAGGCAGAGGTTAAGAATTTTTCCTCAAGCCAGAAGGAAAAAAGGGATGAAATCTGAAAATACCACAGTGATTCCTGGTTCTGTACCCAGGTTGCTAACTAGGTCAGCCCACTCTTCTGAGCAGGAGGATCTTGGCTCTAAGTGATAAAAGCAATAAGGGGCTCTCGCTGCCTTCTCTGGGAGTGCTCTCATTCCTCGGGTGCTGAGCTAAACCTTGCTACAAATTTTGGCACTCTGAGAGGGTTCTTGTTAGTCTGCTGGTACTTTGACCCCAGTCGCAGTGTGTAATCACAAGTACAGGCTGCCATGGTGTGACTTGTCTCTAGCAGATGCTCCTTTGTAGAAGGCATTTAAGGCTGAGTCCTGAGAATGGCTAGTTTTTTGTTGTTGGTATTTTTTCCTTTCTATTTTTGGGAGACCTTTCTCCTTCTCAGGGATGCTACCTGTTATTTTGGGTGCAGTGCTTGCTCTCATACCTCTTACATTAAATCCCTCTGAAACATGAGAATTCGGGATATCAAGGTTCTCCCTTGACAGTGGCCTACAAGAATTTGTGCCTCTGTAAGTCTGTGAGCTGGGGGGAGGCTGCAGAGGAGTAGAGCAGTGCTGCTTGCAACAGTATTCTGGACTGAAATGGCATCGTGTTTATCTGTCACTCAAAAATGGGGAGACTTACAAAAGTCATCTAGCTGCCCTAGCTTGGCTTTGCTTTTTATCCTTAAAGCAACATGACTTACAGCTCCTAGGTCAGCTGTCTGGGTTCTCTCTTTGATAACAAATAGCTGAAAGTAGTGGATTGATGTTGCCAGTTCTACACACTTTAAATGCTGAAGATGTTGGGTGTTTTTTGTTATGACTCTGTTATTGATTGCCACTGTATAACCACATGCATCAGGCCACTGCTAACCCAGGACTGTTTGTGTGTGCTAGGGTGGAGTATATGGAGAAAAGCAAGCACCTGCAGGAGCAGCTGAATGAGCTGAAGACTGAAATCGAGGCGCTGAAGCTGAAGGAGAGAGAGACAGCTCTGGATATATTGCACAACGAGAATGCCAGCCGAGGCAACAGCAAGCACAACACTATTAAAAAGGTATCAGAGGGCTCCAGTTTGTATCTGGCCTGACGAAATCCTTTTAAAACGACAACATATTCCTATATTTTGCACAAGTTGTTATAATAAAATTGTTTGATCTAGGCTTTCTTCCCTGGCTGCTTAGCTTTGAACTAGGGCGCAGGGAGTTCCAGCTTCTGGTGGCCATGGTTTGATGTTTACTGCAACCAAGCCTCGTCCCTTCAGTGCTCTGTGAAGGGATGCAAAGATCTCGAGCTTTGCCTGCCTTGCTGAACCTTAACAAAAGCTATAGAGGGATGCTGTTTGAAGGGTTCTGCTGCCCTAGTGACCTCAGGAAAAGCCCTACCTGCTTATGCAGCTGTTCCCCAAGGGCAACACAAGGAAGCGGTTTTGAGCTTGGCTGGGGAATAATAAGGGGAGAAATACTCCTGATCTGTGAGCTCTCAGCAGAAAAAGCCAGAAGCCTCGCCCTCACTTTTAGTCTGTTCTCAAGTAACCTGTAGTGCAGCTTCAAATACTAACAGCAAAATCTTCTGCTAGTAAGGTTTGTGTGGGTGTCTGCTCCCTGTGCGCTGGGCCCTGGAACCACTTGCCTGTAGAAATGCTTTGGAGATGAATACTGAGCCAGAAAGCTGGGATGCCTGGGTCTGCTAGCACAGGAGTCACACGTGAAAGGTCACAGCAGAAGGCATTCTTTATTTTTACACCCAGTCCTTTGTCTTTAGCTTAGTAGCTCTGCTGTCCTCCCAGCTGGGTTCATTCTCATGAGAGGCAGGGCGTGCATCCATAACCAGTGCAGAGGGATGTAGTGGTCAGCTCCAAACACCTGCAAAGGCTTTCCCCAGGCTTTTTGCCAGCAGGTGTGCTTTTGGAAGGTTGTGTCTGTATGGCACACTTCACAAGCATGCAGGTTGTGGCAAAATTACAGGTTTTAGAAACAAATCTTTGCCTGTTTGCTACTCTCAGTTGAGAGTTGTTTTCAAACCCTGAAAGGGTGTGAAAGTAAAAGCTGGTGCTGATCTTCATGGCTGGGAAATGATGGTCACTAAACTGGGGCAGGAAAATGAATCTAGTGGATCTCATTTGCAAGTTTCCCAGTGTCAGCTCTCCACTACTGGGGTTCCTGTCTTTCCAGAAGGAAGCATATAAGAATCTTCACAGACCCTTTTTATCATGATAGAAAGGCTTTCTGCTCCCATCAAGCTCTGTTGCAGCCTGTCTCCATACTCAGAGCCCTCAGCATAAGCAGAAGATGCTAATTTTTTTCTTCTGACTGTAGCTTTTTGAGCTGTGTTCATAGAAAGCTGCTGGTCCCATTTGTCTCACTTAAAGAAGGCTCCTAGGCAGGCACTTAGAGATGATCCCCTGACAGATCCCTGTAAGTGGGGCTGCAGTCCTCTCCCTGCCTCTCGGAGGGTTCCTGGGCTGCCTGGCTCGTGCATCTCAGCCAGAGGAGCAAAGGTTTCTAAAAAACAGTCTATTGGTGAGGCACATCAGAATGAAATTACAGGCTGCTTTTGTTCGTGCCTCAGGGAGGTCAGGAGGGCTTTTGTCTTCTCAGTTGTGATGGAAAGGAAAATTCAGGACACGGGAGGTGGACAAGAGGATAGTAAATGAGAAATGCATCAGTAATACCAGCCCTCTGCCCCACCTGGGGAGCTGCTGGGCACTTCAGCACTCTGGGCAAGCTGTACAGATTGCACAAATGACCTGACATTGCTCCTATCACAGAGGATTTTTTATTTTTGTGTGTGTGTTCATTTTATTTTGCTGGTTTAGCCTCAAGCCCAGGGCAGAAGACCTATCTGCATTTGAGACTTCAAAGTAGGTTATTCCAAGGTACTCTGCGTGTGGTGATGGGGCCACCGGCTGCGACACTAACCTGTGCATGAGCTTGCCTGTGATGTCCACTACTCCCTCCAGCTCCCATTGCTGCCACCCTCACGGCGTTCCTTGCAGTGTGACACCGGTGTCCCCAGCAGCTGCCCTTCCCTGCCTGGGAAGCCCTGCCCGGCTCTCGCTCCGTCGGTAGCATTTGCAGCTTCTCCACATTCATTTTCACACCTGATTCCCCACGCTGGGGAACGTCTTTCTTGGCAGAAGTTGAGTTGGCAACATCAGCGGGGGAGTGCAGGCATAGGTTCTTAAATAATTAAACAAGCCCGGTTTTGCTCTGCTGCTGGTGGCTGGGAATCTATCGGAGGTACAGGGTGGCCTTTGAAGATTTCTTTAATGAAGTAAAACGGGATCTGCCCCCTTGTTTGCTGCAGAAAGAAATTCAGGAGCTTAAAAAACCAAAACAAACAAAGCCCACAACAAACTCCATAGCTTCCTTCTCTCTGCTGCTGCCAGAGCTGTTGTATCAGACTGAACGTTGGCACTTCTGTCTTGGAGCGGGGCGACACGTGGATGTGTGACCTGTGTCTGTGTGTCTGGGGAGCGTCAGGGCAGTGGAAAGCTGGCAGCAGGGGACAGCCAGGGTCTGCAGGTATGTCTTGGGGAGGAGTGCAGCAAGGGGACAGCACGTGGTATTGGCTAGCCTGGCAACTTGGGCAGCTCTTCTCAGCCCTGGGCTCTGCTCTGCTGCCAACCTTCCCCAGCCCTGAGAAATAACAGCCATTAGGAACAGAAAAGGTTTCCTGTGCCTTTCGCAGGGAACAGGGTTATTCCCTGCAGGCCGTGCTCATGGACACCAGCCCTTTTTAAATGACTCAAATAGCACTTCTAGCATCTCCTCTGGGGAGACAGCGTTGAGGTTTGAGCGTTCGCTGAGTAATTGTCTCCTCCAGCCCTCCTGTGCTGCCTCCTGCTAGAAGCCAGCAGAGTTGTCCCTGTGTGGCACAGGAGCAGGGAAGCAGGCATGGTGTGACATGTCAGCCTGGTGGAGCTGCTAGTGAGCTGCTGTGGGGAGCCAGCTGAGTCCCAAGGGTGACCCTGCCGCGCTGCCGTGTGCCTCCCCCCCTGCCTCTGTGGCACGCTGCTCCTTCCTGCTCTGTCAGCGCTGTGTCTCTCCTTCGCAGAGCTGGCTGTGCTCCGAGGAGCAGCCTTGGGCAGCAGGCTGAGCCAGGAGCCCGTGTGCCCGGGGGGAAGATTTGTATTTGTCTGGGGAAGCTGCTCTGCTCTTTCCATGACTCTGGTCTTGCGTGCACCCACAGCCTAGCAAGTTTCGAGATGTAGCTCTAAAGGAAGAAATGGTGCAGGTACTACAATGGTGGCAAACTCGGCTGAAAAAAACCTTTGTTTGGAGTTTCTTTGAGGGCTAGCAGAGCCCTGCCTGCAGCCCGGCTGGGGAGCAGCTTCCCAGCACCTCTGGAGCTCCGTAGCAGATGCAGGAACACACTTCAGACGCAGCCTTCCCCCCAGCACGTGACCAGCAGTGATCAGCACAGGTCGGTGCCGTCTGGGGACTGCAGGGCAGTGCTGTGTGCCAGTCACTGTTGTCCAGAGCCATGTTGGTGTTCCCACGCCAGGCTGCTCTCACTGCCCAGCATCTCCTTGGAGGAAAAAGCCCACACTGGGGAGATGTCAGCGGTCCCCATGGGGCTGTTTGTCGCCTGTTGATACCCGCTGTCCCTTACCCGTTGGTTTGAGGAGCTCTGAGACGCCTTGAGTGTGGTGGAATCCACTTGTGGCCGTGTCACAGGGAGGGAAGGCAGCAGTGTGAGAACAAAGTACCCAGCAGCTGAGCGGCCGCGGTGCTGGGGAGGAGCCCCGAGCTGAAAGCAGGCACACAGCGAGCACTGCCTTGTGACCTCCGGGTTTTGATGCCTGCCTTTGAAGGCGCCTGCGAGGTACCTCGTGTTTAATTACGTGGTTAACATGCTAATCCCATTTTACGAGCTCTGTGGGCACAGTACAAGCACCTCATCTGGAAACTGATTTCTCTGTAGTGCCGTGGGCTGGCGCTGCTGGCTCCAGCTGGCTTGGCTTCAGGAGGGTTTGCTGCTTAGACTGCAGTAGAATATTTAAAGAAAAAGGAAGGCAGTTCCTCTCATCCTCCAGTGTAGGAAGCCTCCCAGGACAGGCTGCTGCTCTAAAACACGAGCACAATCGGGTCTTTCATTCCGGTTGCTTTTCTTCTCGTGCTGTCATGCTTATTTACTGTGATTTAAGCCCTTTGAAGTATCTGGGCAAGGAGCAAATCTCTGTGCCCATTCCCAGCCAAACGGCTGTGTCCTTGAGCACCGCTCTGCTCCTTTGAACGCTGCCCACCAGGCTGCCTTCAGGCTTTTCTGCAGCGTTTCTCCAGCCCTGGAGCCGGCTCCCTTCGCCCAGCGCTGCTCTTGCCCACGGAAATGGGTGCAGACAGCTGTGTTGGGGTGGGCCGATGCTGATAGTGCTGCTGCCAGCTGCTTCTCTCACTGATCCTATTTGCAGCGCAGCGTCACCCTGAAATCTGGTGAATGCTGCTTGATTTTCTGCTGTAGGGGCACTTGGGATGGGAAGCACAGCGGGAGCACGGATAGGCTGCTTGGGGTCTGGTGTCACCGTGAGCCCTGTGCTGCACTAAGCCATGAGCTCTTCCCATGGACCCAGCATGGCTCCCTTCAGGCATGGGCACATTCAGGGTTGCCTGGGCTTGTCCTCATCCTCTCACCTTCAGGGTGCCCCCTGCTCTGTCCTCTGCTGCGTGCTGAGGACGCTGGGCTGCCGGCTATGGGCACGGCCGTGTGGCACTGGTACAAATGGGGTGGCACACAGGAAGGTGCTGGGCCCTGCAGAAAGCAGCCGTGCTCCAGCAGCCAGCTGGGAGGTGGCCGTTCCAGGGGAGGAAGGTGGTGATGTGCCTCAGGAGCCTCATCCTGCAGCAAAAGCAATGCTGCTCTGGGATGGGACGGAGCGGGCTGAGCTGCGTGGGGCTGTGTGCGTCCATTGCTGCGGGCACTGCGGTGGCCTGGGTGCTGCTGGGCTGCAGAATGAGGGTGTTGCCATCTGCATCCTTTTTCCCACCATGAGAGGAAAGGTTGCGTGCAGCAAAAAGGAGCGTGCATCCAGCAAGTGGCTGTAGGAGGAGCAGCACCAGCGCCTCGCTATCGCCCTGGGAGCTGCAGGGATGGAGCAGAGCCTGGATGTAGTACTTGGTGAGCAAAGCAGCTCCAGGCACAAATCCCCTTCCTAGCCCAAGAGAGGCATCCCGCACCCCTGCTTTGTGAGCCCGTATCCCTGCTGGGTTCATTTTGTTTCTGCCCCAACACAGACGACGTGTTTGCTTCCGCGCCTCGGAGCCGGGAAGTGAAACTCCCCAGCAGCTAAAATGGGACAGAGCAGCCTAATTTCCTTGTTTACAAGGAGCGAAAGGAAAGCAGAAAGCGTCAGGCCTATCAGCTATTTTTGTGGCAGCCTTTGAAAAGTGTTTCCTTCAACTGGAGTGTCAGCTCCTCTCTTTTAAGCGCGCTCATCAAAGCGGTGGAGGCTGGGGGAAAGTTGTGCTCCGGGCCCCGTGCTTGGGAGAGAATAAACAGTGTGGGAGTAGGAGGGGATGGGAGATGGGGGGGGGAGAATGGGGAAGGTTTGGGTTTTAAAAAGGAAACGTGTGAATGGGAAGGTCCGGCTGGCTGCTGGAGGGATGGAGAGGACACGTTTGGGGGTGTAGCTCTAAAGGAAGAAATGGTGCAGGTACTACAATGGTGGCAAACTNGGGAGAATGGGGAAGGTTTGGGTTTTAAAAAGGAAACGTGTGAATGGGAAGGTCCGGCTGGCTGCTGGAGGGATGGAGAGGACACGGAGGGGAGCGGGGGCGGCAGTAAAGAGGATTTACAGCCTGCAGCACTCGTGTCGGGCTTAGCAGGGACTGAGCATCTCCCTGAGAGCAGCAGCAGAACGTGCCCGGGGGTGGCACAGGGGGAAGGGGCCGGGATGTGGCCCAGCCCGTGTCGCAGTGGCCGTGTGGGGGTTCTCCTGCAGCCCTCATGGCTTCTCCATGTGCCACGCTGCGCTTATTGGGTTAGCTGCTGGAAAGTGGGTTTGCCGAGGAGGGACTTACTGGTGTGTTTTTTGTTACTGTTGTTGTTTATTTTCTTAAATCAAGTAAGTCCGGCAGCTCTGGGTTAAGGCAGAGCTCCGAGCAGCCCCAGCGTGGGCCTGTGGGGAGTGGGACCGTTCCCTTCTCCCAGCCCTGATTCATTGGAGCTCTGGCTGCTTAATTGCGCTCCCTCTCCCTCTCTAAATTTTCCTAGCTGGCTCTGGCAGTGCAGCGAGGAGCCCACCCCCCTCCTGCAGGAAGGAGATTATCATAATACTGCTTGTAAATCAGTTTTTTTTTCCCCCTTCTCTGCGCTGACGAAAATGTAACTGGCTGTTAATCACCGGGCCTCGGCCGCGCGCAGTGTGCGCGTTTATTCCCCCTAGTTGGGCAGGGGAGCTGCTGCTGGAGGGGAGCCCTGTGAGGCTGTGGGAAGATGGAGGTTGTGGGGGGCTGAGCCTGGGGAAGGCATCCCTGCTCTGCCTCAGCCGTGTTCCCTTTTGGAGCGCCGAGCGTGCAGCTGGGCAGGGTGAGCAGGACGCAGCCCCTGCCGTGGGTTGGAGCAGCCGTGTGCCCTTCTGTGTGCCGCCTGAGTTCTGCACTGCTTCCCTGGGATGTGACCCGGCCGGGCTCTGGGGAGGAGGGCGGCCTCTCCTGGGTGCACCTTGTGCTGGAGGAGCCCAAACCCAGCCCAGGCTGCAGCTCCAAAGAGACGGGGCGACGCTACAGAGCCAGCCCTGCTCCAGCATTCAGCCCTGCAGCAACAACCTCTGCAATCGAGCTGTTCCGAATGGGACTCAGAATTAAGAGCTGTGAAGGAATTAGCGAGGAGAGGACGCGGGGCGGGCGGGGAGGGGGAAGCACTTGGCAGTGCTGTGCGGGGCCGGAGCCTCCGCCGGGATCCCTGCAGCAGCAGAACGCGCTCCCGGCGGGCGGCTCAGCCCGGCCTAACGAAGACTTCGCAATTAGCGCTGCTTTGGCAACCCTGGTGGTGATTCAGCAGCTGTTGGGAAGGTGGCACTGCTCCCAGGACGCAGATTGGGGTGGTTAGCTTGAAATACTGCGCTTCCCTTCCTCCCGGCTGAGGACGTGCCTTCCATCTCTCATTCCGCCCATTAACGAGTGGCAGCGTGGCTCTGACGGGGTGTTACTTTTGGTTGTGCCTCTCTCGCTGCACAAAGCTTTGCTGAGGTGGGTTCTGGGGTCCTGCAGAGCCTTGGCCCTGAGGGCACGGCCCTGGGAGCGAATGAGCAGCTCCAGCTCCATCCGTCGGGACCGAGGGCAGCTCCCACTGGGACAGCCCGCGTCCCAGGGCTGTGTTCTGCGGGCTTGGGGCAGGGCAGAGGCAGGGCTGCTGTGGCTTCCCCACCACGAGAGCTCTGCTGATGTTTCTGACCTCATCTGCTGCCCCTCAGCACCCTTTGAGTTCTGGGGGATGGTGGCACAAGCAGGAGCAGCTGCGCATCCTGCAACCCTTCCCCGCGCCTGTCCTCCACCCCCTGCAGCCAGAAATCCCCGCTTCTGCCATCCCCATTGCTTCCAGAGGGGCAGGGGCCTCGTGGGAGGAGGGAGTCACCCCGTGTCCCCTCTGCTCTCTTGCAGCTCACCCTACAGAGCACCAAGTCCCGCGTGGCCTTCTTCGAGGAGCTCTAGGAGGTGACCAGCCCCGAGGAGCGGGGTTCCCATCCCCCGGCCCCGCGCCGCCCCGATGCCTGCTGCTCCCACCTGGGCTATGGACTGGGATCTTCTCCTCTTAGCGTCTCCCACTTTGAGTTTTCCCCATGTTCTCCTGTCCTTTTTTTTTTCCCTTATTTTTCTACCTGCTCTACTCCGTCTCGGCCCCCCAGGCTTTGTCCTCCAGGAGGAGGACGGGGTTTGGATAGCAGCGCACCGAGGAGCGGATGGGGCACTGCTGGCACCCGGAGCAAGTGCAGGGGGAGGAGGAGGAGAACACAAAGGCTGAGGCTGCTGCTGTGCTGGGGAGAGGAGAAAGGGGCAGGAAGACCTTCTCCTCCTCATCTCTGCAAGCAGGAAGGAGAACAACCCATGCCAACCCCTGCAGCCTTTCTTTCCCTGCGGACTGTGCTGAACACGGGCAGTGTGAGGCTGTGGGTCTGTCCAACCTCTACCCGCTCTGTGCCTTTCCAGGAGCTGCAGCAGCTCCCTTACCAGCTCCAGCTCACCACTGCCCTGTTTCAGCTCCCTGTTTGGAGTGAGCAGGCCGAGTTGCTGACAGCACCCAAACCCCCCGGGGGACCCCCCTTGTCTCCCCGCAGCTGGCCCCACACTGGGCTTTGGGGCTGCCTCCATCCCTGTGTCCCCATGCAAAGCATCACACTGCGGGGGCCCAGGGCGCCCAGTTCCTGGCAGCAGGGCCCAACCACGCGCTGCCTTCACCCCACGGTGCCCCCATCCCTTTTATTTAAGCACGCTGTCTGTATCCGCTCCCCGCCCGATGCGTGCCTGCAGTCTGGATGGGTTCCCCCTGACCCCGGTACAGCCGTTTTCTATTCCCACAGGTTGTTGTACTCCCAAGAAATAACGGGTTTCTCGTTTGTTTTAATAAAAATTCAAGGCAGGAGGAGGGGGAGCTGCTGCTCGCTCGTCTCTTCCTCGCTCCCTAAGACCACACCATGCAGCGGACGGAGCCCTTGGGGACATCTGGGGGGGCCTCGGCGCTGTCCCTGCGTGGGGATGGTGGCTGCCACTGTGCCACCCCCAGACCCAGGGCTGCCACTCGCTCAGCCCTATCCCAGCCCCAAGAGATGGATTTCCACATGTCACAGCCACGCGCGCTCCTCCCCAGCCATTCATCCCATGGGGTGGGTTGGGAGCGGGCTGGATTTGTTCCTTTTGTTTATTATTTTTAAAGCAGGGCAGCCCAGGAGAGACGGGATTGCTGCTTTTGTGTGTGTCAAAGGGATGCTGCTGGGGAAAAGGGGGGGAGACGTGGGGCTGGGGGGGGCTGACCTGATTTCCCGCGCAGCGCAGCCTCCGTATAAATAATGCAGCGGTTGCTCGTCGCCTGCAGAGGACAGGAAGAGCCTCAGCGGGGACACCTGGCCCGAAGCGGGGCTGGGATGCGCGGCGCTGCACACTTCCAGCCCTGTGTGCACGTGGGGTCGCACACTTGCAGCCTTGCACGCAGCCTGGCACGCGGCAGCCTTGGGCGCACCCAGCATTGCGTGCTCGCAGCCTTGCACGCGCAGCGCCGCGTCCATCCAGGACTGCGTGCTCTCCGCCCTGCACGCTCACAGCACTGCATGCCCGCAGCCCTGCGGCCCCGTTGCTCGCAGCGCTGCCGTTCTGCCTGCTTGCACACTCGTGCTGTGCTCCAGCTTCGGACGCACTCAGCCCGCGGCCGCTCTGTGCCACCGCTCTGCTGGCATTGGTGCAATGGGAACTTCCAGTGCTTTCAAAGGAAATTTCATTCCCATTTCTCTCTCTTTTTCTTTTTTTTCCCCCCTTTTTAGCAAAATTAAATTCATCAAAGTCTAGACGGCTTCTGAGAGGATGTGGGTTGGGTTGAGATGACTTTGCCCAAGGAAAAAAAAACTATCAAGCAGCGCTTCCCAGGCCCCGTAACAGCAACTCCTCCTCCCACCATCGCCCCCAGCTCTGCAACCCGGGCTGAGCCCCTGCATGGGGAGCGCTGCTTGGAGAGGGCAGATGGGGCTGCAGGGACACAGCTGGTGGTATTTGGGGCAAATCTGGGGAGAAAAGTGGGTTTTCTTCAGGTTTCCTTTTGGCAACAGTTTCCCACCGCGTTTCAGTCTGGGGGCGGTGCAGGGGGATGCTGTCACGGTGTCCCCACGGTGTCCCCACGGTGTCCCCGGGCTGCCTGCCCTGCGGGACCCACTTGTCATTCTGCCCTTGTCCTGCGTGGTGGCGAAGCAGCGCCCAGGCCTGCAGCCCTGCGTTATGCATCATGCATTATGCATGGTGCACACAGCAGCCGGAGCACAGCGCACCCCGAGCGGTGCGTCCTGCACCCCGCTGCGCTGACACCCTGCAGCCTGGGCCACGTCCCCCCTGTTTGCACAAGGGATGCTTTTGCACCGAGGGGGTGCATGCACAAGCGACGGGCGTTTGCACGAGGGAATTGCTTTTGCACAAGGGAACTGCGTTTGCCCTCAGGAGGATGCACACGTGGGGACATCTGGGGACACGGGGACCTCGCCTGTTGCTCCACCAGCAGCTGCTGCCCCCACGCCGTCCCCAGAGCTCATCCATCAGCGACAGCAGTGCGTGGCACAGAGCTGCCACCGCATCCACGCGGTCCGCTTTGCTTTTTGTAGGGTGAAATTCAAGGGGGAGCAGGGCAGAGGCTGAGCGCCCAAAGCCACCAACGTCCCCGCTGAGACCTGGTGAGCTCAGTGCATCTCAGCTAGGCCTTGCTGGGGGTTCATTGGCAAGGGACCGAGGGAGAGGGGGGAGGGAGAGCTGAGAGCCCTGTGGTGGGCTGCAGGGGCGTCTGGAGGGGTGCAGGACCACGTGGTGGGGTGTGGGATCGTGCAGTGGAACCACACAGGGACGCAGGGTGACACGGGCTGGCACAGCACACATGCAGGACCACAAGGTTTGGTGCAGGAGCATATAATGGGGGGCAGGACCATACAGTGGGGGGCAGGACCATATGTTTTGCTGCAGCGCATTCGGGACCCCCACTCCGCCCACCCCATGGAGGTGCTCTGGGCCAGACCGCGGCTGCCCCAGCTGCCTGCAGGCTCTGCCCCACCTTTCCCCATCCCGGATGTGTTTTGCTCCGAAACGCGGCTGGAATGAGGTTTGGGATCGGCTCCCGCAGGTCATGGCCGTCGCCGTGCCCGCAGTCAATCGCCGGCAGACAGCAGGGATAACCTTGTCCCGGCGCGGCGCGGCCATCCCTCTTCTCCCATCAAGCGTTCATTTAAGAAACATTTCACTAAATACCCGGCTGACACCGACGGCCCGGGGAGATTGATGCCTCCGGCGCCTCCGAGGGCTCGGTGCCAGCGGGTGACTTTAAAAGGACACGACGGCCACCGCGCCGCACACGTCCCCTCCCTGCGCCCGGTGAGAGCGGAGCTCTGCCCAAAGGACGCTGCGGGGCCCAGCAGCCTCGTGCTGCCCTCAGGGAGGGGTGCGCTGGGGGTCCCTGGGGAGCGGAGGGCACCCAGCTGGGTCTGCACCATCCCATCCTTGTCCCTGCAGGCTCTGCCGTCCCCTCGCCAGCCCTACCAGCATTCCCCATCCATCCCACCCCCTTTCATGCCTCATCTCCATCTCTGTGAGATTTTTGTATCCCATCTCCCTCTGCATTCCCATCCCCATCCCATCACATTGCATTTCCATCCCCATCCAATCCCATCTCCATCCCCATCCCCATCCCCAGCCCCATCCCCATCCCCATCCCATCCCCATCCCATCTCCATCCCATCCATATCCCCATCCCCGTTCCCATCCCATCTCCATCCCATCCCCATCTTCTCTCATCCTCATTTCCATCCCCATCCCCTCCCCATCCTCATCTCCATCCCATCCCCATCCCCACTCCATCCCCATCCCATCCTCACTCTCATTCCATCCTTATCTCCACCCTATCTCACCCCCATCCCATCCCATCCACATCCCCATCCTCGTTCCTATCCCCATTGCATTCCACTCTTATCCCGTCCCCATCCCCGCCCCATCCATGTTTCCATCCCTTTGCTTTCCATTCTCATCCCGTCTCCATTCTCATTCTCATCCCCATCCTCATCCCCATCCCATCCCCATCCCATCTCCATCCCCACTCCATCCCCATCCCATCCTCACTCTCATCCTATCCTTATNCCCTCCACATTCCCCCTCTCCCCCACAGGCACAATTGGGAATTCCAACAGGGACACGAGGCAGAGCTGAGCCTTGCTAACAGACAGACAAATTAAGTTGGCGAGATAAGATAAGGGCAAGGAGAACACAGAGCGAGTGAGCTTCTGCCGGGCAGCGGGACAGCGGGGGATTAGAGGGCATTTCCAGCCACGCCAGGGGACCGCAGGGCTGCGAGCGAGAAGGCTCATTAATAAATGAGGGAGAGAAGATGAAATTAAAGATGTCTCAGGAACGTCTCGGGGTCTGTATGGTTTTCTTCCTTTTAATTTTCTCACCCCAATCGTGGCAAAGAGGGAGGCAGGAGGAGTGGGGTCCCGGCCAGCACCCGGGGTGCGGGGTGTCCCCAGGGCTGTGCCACCAACAGCCCCAAAGCAATGGAAAGCCATCGGCCTCTACACGCAATTAAACTGCTGCTAATTGCTCGTCCCACGCGCCGCTCCCTCTGTACTGAGGGCAGTGCGGGGTCGGGGAGGTTCGGCCCCACAGCAGTGGGAGAACAGCCCGGAGATTTTCGGTGTTATTTCTTCCAGATTTGGGTGGTGAGAAATAAATGAGTTTCCACCCCTGGGCCTCCAGTAGGCGAGTGCAGAATTAATTGGGAGGGCGACTTCATTAATATTGAAGAGCGAATTGATCCACCAAGAAGGAGGAGGAGATTTTCAATTAGGCTGCTTTTCCTTCTTTCATTTTGCATTATTTCGTTGGCTCATTTCTCCCCAGATGGCACTTTGGGGCGGCCCGGCGGGGTCGGACCCCGCACACCTCCCTCACTGCGTGGGGTGGCCACATTCAGCTTCTGGCACTGCTTTTATTTAATAAGGATACATTCAAGACCCCAAAGAGGGTCCAAAGAAATGGATTTCCCCCAAGTTTGACGCAATTTGGCCATCGGGGAAGCTGAAAAACCCCAAATTAACTTCACTCCCCGTAGGGCCGTGCTGAGCTCAACCCCATAGGAGACACCAGGGACTCCTCCCAGCAGCTCCATGCGCTCAGGGCTGCACAGGGCTGTGGGGTTCCACCAACCCCCCAATTGTCCCGGCTCAAATGTGGCAGAGGGGACCCCGAGAGCCTGAGCTGTGTGGGAGAGGAGGAGGAGGGGGAGGAAGGCAGTGCTGAGCATCCCAGCCTGCAGATGAATTACAGGAGGTGCAGAGGGACGCGGGGCGGTGCTGGGATTGATTTTACCCTTTTTGCCCGGGCTGTGGGGAAAGGCTGATTCAGGAGCCTTAAAAAGGGATGGGGTTTCCTGCAGTCCTCTCACAAGACTGAGAGAGGCAGTCTGCACAAGCCTGCAGAAAATAACCCAAAATTGCATCGCCCACAGTGAGGCGATCAGTGGGGTGAGGCCAGGGGTTATGTGAATGGATCGGCCCCACAAACAGCTCCTCAGTGTTGGGGCTTTTGGGTCAGTCCCAACGCATCACAAGCACTGAGCTGAGAGCCCTCCTGGCTGTGCCTCTGTCTCCCCATTGCTTTCAGACATTCATAAAGTTTGGATGCCGCTGCTTCCAGCTCCTGCCCTTCTCCTTTCCCAACCTGTTATGGCTCCAGTGCTCTTCCCCCTTCCATGGGGTCATGTCGTCATACCATCCCCATCCCCATCTCATCCCATATTCATTTCATCCCATCCCCCTCCCCATCTCATTCTCATCCTCTCCCCATCCCATTCCCATCTCACCGCCATCCTCATCCCATCCCATCCCTTCCGCATCTCATCCCCATCCCCATCCATCCTGTCCCATCCCCATCCCAATCCCATTCTCTCCCCATCCCCATCCCATCCTCATCCCCACTCCTCCTATCCCATTCTGATCCCCATCTCAACACCATGCTCATCCCATCCCCATCCCCATCCCCATCCCCATCCCATCCCATCCTCATTTCATCCCATCTCATCCCCATCCTTATTTCATCCCATCCCATCCCCATCCCATCCCATTCCATCCCACCTGTCCTATCCCATCCCCATTCCATCCCCATCCCATCCCACCTTTCCTATCCCATTCCATCCCCATCCTCATCCCATCCCCATTCCATCCCCATACTCTCCCCATCCCATCCCCATTCCCATCCCAGCCCACCCCTCCCATCCCGGGGGCGCGGCCGGGGGCGGGCAGGTTGTTGGGGGCGGGCAGCGGGAGCGCGGCGCAGCGCGGAGCATCGCCTCCTGCCCGCGAAACTTAGCGGGGAGGAAGAAGAGGAGGAAGAAGAGGAGGAGGAGGAGGGAGGCCCCGCCATGCCGGGCCCCGCGGGGCAGCACCCCTGGGCGCGGGGGGGCGGCGGGGCCCCGGGCGGGCGCTGAGCGGTGCCTGGATGCTGCCGTGTGCCCGCTCCCGGCCCCGGCCCCGGCCCCACCGAACCCCGAGGCCGCGGGGACGGGCTGCTGGCCCCATAGAGCCGGGGGGGGCTGCGGCCCCGTCCCGCGGAAAGCGAAGATTTAGGTGGGAAACTTTGGGATTTCGGCAAAGCTCCGAAGATGCCTTTCCACCCGGTGACCGCCGCGTTGATGTACCGGGGCATCTACAGCGTGCCCCCGCTGCTGGCCGAGCAGCACCCGGTGGACATCCCCGAGGACGAACTGGAGGGTGAGGGCCGCCGGGGCGGGGGGGGGCACCGCATGCCGGGGGGGACCCACGCACCCCGCACCCACGCGCGGCACCGGCCCCGCTGTTTCCCCCCCCATCCCCTCCTGCAGCCTCTCCCGGGCCTGGTCCGCACGGTGCCGTCATACGGCGGTGGTGGCTGTCACCTGTTCGCCCCCCCCTCTATACACACATACCTCGTGGGGTCACGGCTGTGGGGCTGTGGGGCTGTGGGGCTGCGGGGCTGCCCCCGGAACAGCCGTATTTCCCCCCCCACGAAAAGTTGGGTGGTGGGACAGGGGTGGCCGTGGGCTCGGTGACCCTAACAGTGGTGGCGTTGGGGTGGTGCGGGGGCTGTGGGGTCACCATCAGCACTGCAGGGGAAACTGAGGCACAGCGCGGGGGTCTGCACACCCAGTGGGGCAGAGATGGGGCTCACGCCATGCACACGTGTGTGTGTGTGTGTGTGTGTGTGTGTGTGTGCGTGCACATGGCAGCATCGCTGCAGTGCGTGTGCACGAGTGCAGCGCCGGAGCGCGATGGGTCCATGTGCACAGCAGTGCTGCAGGGCGAGCGTGCGCGTGTGTGCACGAGCAGAGCGTCAGCGCGAGGTGCTGGGGTGCATGCACAAGCACGGCAGCGCTGTCAGGTGTCGGTGCATGCACAGCACAGCATGGCTGCAAGGCGTCTGTGCGTGCACGAGCACAGCACTGCTGCCAGGTGTCGGTGCATGCACAAGCACAGCGTCGCTGCCAGGTGTCTGTGAGTGCACGCGGGCGCAGCATCGCCCTCAGCTGCTTTTGCACGTGTGCACACGCGCGTGGGTGCAGCAGCAGCGCCGGCGTGTACAGCCCTGTGAGCACACAAGTGCAGCAGCGCTGCGTGGTATTCCCGTGTGTGTGTGTGAGTGTGCACGGCCTCCCTGCGGCGTGCCCCACCACCCCGCTCCCGGCATGGCAGAGCCCCAAGGTGACCCCATAGGGCCGTGCTGGGAGGGGGTCCGGCTGCTGCCACCCCACTGCCCACCGACCCCAACCCCCCAAACCCACCCTCAGCACTGCTGGGCATCGCTGGGACCCCGGGATGGGGTGGGGTGGAAATGGGGTGAGATGGGGAAGCACGCCCAGTGCTTTCAGCGCTGATCCCAGCGTGGTGCTTTGTGAACGCGGTGACATCGATGACACCAGCACTCTGTGCCACCCATGGGGACCCCAAGCACCCCCCGCCCCCGGGGCTTTGGGGCACAGCGTTTGGTTTGGGGTGGATTTTAGCACTGTTATGGGTTTCCCCCTAACGCCATCCATGCACGGCGTTCCCCCCAGCCCGGCTGCAGCTCCAAATGAAGGTAACCCCGCAAAGCAGCAAAACCACTGCATGGTGCTCATTGATGCTTTTGGGTTTTTGGGCAATTTAATTTCAGCTTTGGGGCAGGGGCCCACAGAGGTGCCCCCAATCCTCCCACAGAGCCCGGGGGCCCGTTTTGAAGCAGAAACCCCCAAATCCGCCCGCTGCCTCCTTCCCCTCCCACCCCATCGCTGGGCACTACGGCCTGAGGACACTTTGGGCACTGTCCCACTGTGCCTCAGTTTCCCCACCGCTGTGGGGCCGGGGGGCGGGCAGGCTCAGCCCTATTCCTCCCGCAGAGATCCGCGAGGCCTTCAAGGTGTTCGACCGGGACGGAAACGGCTTCATCTCCAAGCAGGAGCTGGGCACGGCCATGCGCTCACTGGGCTACATGCCCAACGAGGTGGAGCTCGAGGTCATCATCCAGCGCCTCGACATGGACGGTAGGGACCCCTGTGGGGCGGGATGGGGCCCCAGAGCCACCCCACAGCAGAGCAGGGCCGTGGTGCAAGGCCAGAGCCTCCCCCGTCCCCATCCTCCTCACCACCGTGGCATCGTTTGAGAGGATTTGATGATGCTGGAACGCTCCCAGGATGGGGACTGCACTGTTCCCAACCTACAAACCCAATGGGAATGGGGTGTGAAGGCTGCATCCCGCACCCAGCCCTGGATCCCACACCCAGCCCTGGATCCACACCGCAGGCTCAGCCCCCCACCCCGGCCATGCCCTGGCCCGCAGCATCCTGTCCCTGTCACTCCCGTGCTCATCAGGACCTTAAGGAGCACGTTAATTTATAGGATTCCATTCTTTTTTTTCCCCCATTTAAAAGCCTTTCAGGCGAGGCTGCCAAGCCGCGGCTCCCTTCATTACTCATCGTTAGTGCTGCCGTGACAGCCCCGGAGCTCAGCACCCGCCCCAGCCACAGGATGAGGCCCACGGCTGCACCGCAGTGGGTCCCAAAGGGGGTTCCAGTGATGTTGGGGTTCCCTCCATCTTTGGGGTCCCCAGCTGCGGTTGCAGTCCCCAGCTGAGGCAGGGTGCTGGGCAGCATTGGGCTCCCAGTGGTGTTGGGCTTCCCTCTGGCTTTGGGGGTCCCCAGCCGGTGTTGGGGTCCTCAGATGGATCTGGGGTCCCTGGCTGGCACTGTTGTCCCCAGGCAGCACGGGGTCCTGGCTGGTGATGTCCTAGAGCCCAGGAGCCCAGGCCAGCCCAGCATGGAGATGAGTGTGGGCAGGATGGAGGGATGTTGTGGAGCCCCCCATGTGTTGTCTAGGAGCAGGACCACCTCCAAACAACACATGAGTGGGGTCCCCCCAAAGCCCTGGAATGGGGCCCCAAGGCTGTAGGTAGGGTACTGCCAAGCATCACCCCAAATCAGTGCCGTGGGGACCCCCTTCTCAGTGCCCCTATGAGCACCAGCTGGGGGATGATGCACTCGGGCCCCACTCCCTCTATGGGGTGATGGGGTGATGGCCACTGCCATGCCCCACAGGTGACGGACAGGTGGACTTTGAGGAGTTTGTGACACTGCTGGGGCCCAAGCTGTCCACCTCGGGCATCCCAGAGAAGTTCCACGGCACCGACTTCGACACCGTCTTCTGGAAGGTAGGGGGCAGCGGGCAGCGGGAGCATGGGGGGCTTGGGGCCGTATCAGGGTCGGGTGGGTGGAGGTTTGGAGTGGGTGAGGGTCAGGTCTGAGGCAGGAGCAGGGCTGAGGTTAGGGCCAGGGTCAGGAGTGGGGTTGGGGCTAGGGGTAGAGCTGGTGTGAGGGTCAGGCCTGGGGTTGGAGATAAGGTCGGGAATGGGGTCAGGGTTAGAGTTGGGGTTGGGGTTTGGGTTAGTGTCAGAGTTGGGCTTGGTCAGGCTCAGACTCTGGGCCAAGACTGGTGCTGGGCTTTGTTTGGGGTTAGGGCTGGGCTCAGCATCAGGCTCCAGCTCCACGTTAAGGTTGCTCGGGGTCAGGTTGAGGCTCGGGCTGCAGGTTTGGGTGGAGTTAGGATTAGGGTCAGGAGTGGGCTTAGGGTCAGGCTCAGGCTCTGCGTCAGGGCCAGGTTTGGGGTCAGGATGAGGGTTAGGGGTAGTTCTGGAGTCAAGCTCCAGGCTGGGGCCAGGTGTGGGGCCAGGAGCTGAAACACAGCATGGTGCAATGGTGGCACAAAGCCCAGCACCCAAAGGTGCCGCAACACCCGGCCCCACCGTGCCAAGGCCCGGGGCGGGGGCAGCCCCCCTTGGGGTCCCACCTCGGGGTCCCTGTGTGCCCACGCCGTGCGCCGCCCCGCAGTGCGACATGCAGAAGCTGACGGTGGACGAGCTGAAGCGACTGCTGTACGACACCTTCTGCGAGCACCTCTCCATGAAGGACATCGAGAACATCATCATGACGGAGGAGGAGAGCCACATGGGCACGGCCGAGGAGTGCCCCGTCGAGGTGGAGAGTGAGTGGGGCGCGGGGGGACGCGGCGGGGGGTGAGAAGGGGACGTGGGCTGAGCCGGGCTGCCCCCACAGCCTGCTCCAGCCAGCAGATCCGGCAGACGTGCGTGCGGAAAAGCCTCATCTGCGCCTTCGCCATCGCCTTCATCATCAGCGTGATGCTCATCGCCGCCAACCAGGTGCTGCGCAGCGGCATGAAGTAGCGCGGATACGGGGTGTCCGTGTGGGCACGGGGCGTCCGTGCAGGCCCGTATGGGATGCCCACCTGCTGCGAGCAGACCCGCCAGGAAACACCCCGGGGATGGAGAGAGGAGCCCGGCGCGGGGTGAGCGTGGAGCTCGCGCGGCTGCCTGCAGGACGCATTGACTCTGAGAGACGCACACCAAACTAAACCCTCGCCAGCAAATACTCAGTGCATGCAACGTGCATGGAGCCCGTCTGCTGCCCCATCCCTCCGAGCCGGGGCGACCCGGTGCCGGATGCACCACTATAGCCTCTATAGCTCGATATTTATGATAAAACCAGAACAAAACACACACACACACAGAAACCCAACCAAACCATCTCGTAAGCAATACACCCGCGCGTCAGATGTTTTTCTCTTCGGAGATCCGGGA
>JACDJE010000367.1:299395-479282 GCA_016647715.1 Pavo muticus
CCACCCCATCCCCTCTCCCTCCAAGAGCTGCCAGAGGACACGGGGCAGAGCCCAGCAGGGCTGCACCTTGGCAGCAGCCCAGGAGCGGCTCATTTCCCTAAAAGCCTCCCGATAAATTACTGCTGCTCCATAAGAGGCACTTTGGCTCACACCGTTGCTCAGGGGCTGCAGCCACCCCACCAGCCCAGCACAGCTGGGAACAGCGAGCACCATGGGGACGTGCAGAGCAGGAGGACAACAGGGGGAGACCCTACTGCAGGGTGCCCCGTTAGTGATGGTGGTGCAGAGGTGCAGGGTGCCAACCACGGGAGCAAAGGAAGGCGCTGAGACCCCCATCCTGCTCAGGCCACGCTGGCTGCTAAGACTCCGTGCTTTATGGCTTACAAATGTTTGCAATGCCGAATTTGGAAACGCTTTTGCAGGTTTGCAGAGCTCCCCGCCTGGGCACAGGGGTGGCACGGAGCAGGGCTGCGTGCCTTCAACCACGGCGAGGAGCTGCAAAATGCTGCGAGGGGGAACTGCAAAACCTCATTAGAGCAGCAGGAATCCGCACACGCTCCGCTGCCACCCCAGAACGCCTGCAGGAGGGAAGGGAGCTCCTGCTCTGATCTGCCTCAGTAGGAAGGGAACCAGGCACGAGGTGCAGGGAGCACCAGAGAGCCCCTTTGGGGTTACTGTCACTCCATTTGGCCCCTGGGAGACGCACCGGGCAGGGAGTCCTCCAGGGGAAGGCGCTGCGGGTAAAAACACCCCAAGGTCCCCTGAAGGCACAACCAGGCACCGGCCACGGTCAGATCCAACCTCTGTGTGCCAGCGCAGCGGCAGCGCCGGTTGCCACAGGGCTGAGCAGGGCTGGCCGGGGCAGCTGGCTGCCGCCTGTGCTCTCCATGAATCTGGACACAAGGCCTGCGCGCGTGGCCAAACCTGGAGTGCGCTGGCGGGCAGCAGCGCCGTGCTGCATGGGGCTGCTCTGCTGGAACGCCGCGACCACCAGCACTGACCCCCAGCTACCCGCCGACCCCCCTGCTGCCACTCGTCCTTCAGAGATTTTCCTGGAGGAGGAGAAGCCTTGCAGTAGTTTTTTTTCCCCCTCTTTTCTTCTCACCTCCAGCACAGCGCAAACAGGAGCACGGGGTTTTCGGGAGCTCCCCTGATTCTTCATCAGGAGCTCCAGCACCTGAACCAAAGCTGTTTTATGCACTACATTTAACAGAAGCAAACATAAATTATCAACACTGGAGGAAATACCAAGTGATGCCTAAAAGCCCGTTTGCAGCTTCCTTCCCAGGCCCGGGGCAGCTGCACAGACAGCCCACAGAAGTGGGGCTGCAGCTTACATTCCACTTCCCCCATCACGGGGTCAGGTCGACTCACCGAGGCCGCCAGGCAAGAAACAACACGAGGCTGCAAGGGGGGGAGAATTTTATTAATATAAAAGTATATATAAATAATGTGGTCTCATTCTCACACTAGGAAGAAGTCCAGCCGCAGCACGATGCCTCAGCCCCAATGCAGGCCAGGGGGCACCAGCCACCCCCCAGGCAGGGGGGCCCGCAGGGATGGGGGCAGCTCCTGCAGAGGGGGCCAGCCGGGGGGGTACTGGAAGGGTGTGGGTTTCTCAGGCAGGGCACTGCGGAGAAAGGGCAGAGATGAGCCTTCTTGGATTGCCAGCACGGCCCTGCTCGGGGACACTGCTCAGGGACACTGCTCGGTCCCCTCTGCTTGCCCCACAGAAGGGCTGATCCGACCCCCACCTCCCGGCTCCTGGCACAGCTGAGCTTTGAGAACACCTGCAGATGTGGCCGTGTTTCCTCCCAGGCAGCCCCAGCCCCAAGGCAGCTGCACACTTCCCAGAGGACAAGGACCCCTCGGAAGCGGCGGAGCTGCCAAAACCCAGCTGCTCTCCCAGAAGCACCCTTATGGAGGGAAGAGGCTTTCTCCCCCAGCTCCCAGCACAGGCAGCACCGCCGCACACGGCGGCGGAAGCGCAGGATGAGAAGCATCACTCCTTTGTCTGCAGCCACAGCAAGCGCTGGGCCGGGGCAGGTTTAAAATCACAGCAAATGCACTGAGGAACAAATGGGAAAGGCTACAGGAAACTCATTTGTTCTTCAGCACCAGCTTTGACAGCGGCCCTCCCGCTTCTCAGGCCTCTACCTCTGATCCTGATGGATCCCTTTAATTGTTATGCCAGAAGAAATCTAATCATGCTCTTTTACATAATGCTCTGGAGGAGCAGCACCCTCCCCTCCCTGCAGGGCTGGCGACGTGGCCCAACGCCAGCCCCAGGAGTTCAGTGCGGTGTTTTCCAGGCAGCGGGCAGAGAGTAAAGTCATCTGGCATAGAGCTCATCCCCTGCTCTGCGCCAGCGATGGGAGCGGGACCAGCAGACACACAGCAGCCCCATATGAAGGAACTCCCCTCGGGCTGCACCCAGGTCCTGCAGAAGCAGACCAGCAGGACAAGGAGCAGGATGAGGCACGCCGTAAGGTGGAACAGCACAGCTATCAACTACTGAGCTGCCCTGCGAGCAGCAGAGCTCATCAATAGGGAGGATGCTGCCTGGATTCCCTGGGGTCTCATAAGACATGAGCGCTATGATGGGTTCACCTCCTGTTGGGGCATTCAGAACAGCAGCCTCACAGGGATTCTCCAGTAAGGGCCAAGGCTACGTCCTTTCCAGAGGCACTGATGGGATCTCAGTACCCAGGGCTCTGTTCTGATGGAAGGCTGCTAGTGGGCTCTGCGTCATTCTGGCACACACACACACCGGTGGGCAAGGACACATGCATCTCCTCTGGAAATGAGGGTAAAAATCAAAGCTCCACAGCTCAGCAATCTGCACCAGTGCCATCCAGCTCCCCCCTGCTCTCCAGAAAGCAATGCCACAATCAGACTTCGAAAACATGGCTCAGGTGGAGGCTTCCAAGTGCAGATTGTGCTGCTGAGCCCAGCTGCGGGTGCAGGGCAGCACGGCAGTTCTACCTCCACGGGGCTGACTGAGGTGATGCTCAGCAGACCCCAAGGCAGTGTCATCCAGAACACACTACGTGCCACGGAACCCCTTGTCCCAAACAGCGGGACAAGGACTGTGCTCCTTCTGAAAAGTTCTGGGGATGTTCAGAGGCCGCACGGGCCGTGTAGGGCCCCATAAGGTCTGGGTTGAGCAATGGGTGTCCTCTGTGAGAGCTGATCCATCCTGAGATTGGGGGCTCTTGGGCAGGACAAACAAACAGGGCAAGCGTTCAGGGACAGCACGACTGCAGGGCAAGGAGCAGCAGGGCTGAGGGGTGGAGGGAGCAGCGAGCAGCACGCCGAGACAGCCACCAGAGGGAAGATCCTGCCCAGACCAAACACGGAGAGGACAGGAGCAAACAGAAAAAAGAACAAAAGAGAGATCTGGCACCTGCCCAAACGCCATCCAATTAAGCCTGCGGCACTGTCAGGTGAGCAGGGAAGCAGCAGGGACCTGCAGGCACCCCACGGCACGCAGGAGGAGCCAATCCCACCTCTGACTGGCAAAGGAGAAGGCAGGCATGGGCAGAGGCATGCAGACAGGGCAGGCAGAGGATGGGGGAGCTGTCAGCAGATGAGACCAGCCTGCTGTCACCAGCTCTGGGCATTAATAACGCTGCCCTGCCACGGCAGCCTCCTCCCAGACATGTCTGGCACTCTGTAAAGGGCACAGGAGCTCCCTGCCTGAGTCCCCCAGGGCAGGAGGACAGGCAGCACGACCTTGTCACCTCCACACCTGACCATTGGCACCATCTCCCACCCCATTTCTCCATCCCAGCCCCCAGCCGTGGTACCTGTTGCTCTGAGCCGCACTCAGCCTCTTGGCTCTCTTCTCCAGCCAGTTCTCAATGGTGCCAGGTGGGATTTCTGCTCCTTCCTGCCGCAGCTCCCTCAGTCTCTGCTCCCCTGGTTGAGAGAGAGCTGTCAGAGGTTTGCACTGCAATCCTTTCGCTCCACCAGACCCACTGCTCACCGCCCTGCAGAGCTTCTTACCATGGAGAGCCATGGCACTACCCATGGCAGCCCCCTCTGCCCCACTGCCCACCCTCCATCGGACGCTGCTTTGGCTTGGGCAGGGAGCTCTGCCACCCCTTCGTCCTCATCCCCAAAGCTCCCAGGGAGGAGGGGACCCTGATCCCACCCAGACACCATCTGCCACCTGTGGCCGCGCTCACCCGGAGCTGCTCTCACCTCACCACCATATGTCACACGTTTAAGGAAAACATTATACGTTTCCAGACAGGGTGTGAAATTGATATTGCTTGGGCAGAGTGAAGGATCACTTCATCCTAGTGGTGGCAACCAATTATTCATCTGCCTGCTGAATATTAATAAGGATGGCAGGAATGTGCTACACAATGAGCAGCCGGAGATGGATAATTTGTCATCCAGCCTTTTCATCTGCTGCTGCTGGGAGGAGGCAACGGCGCTCACTGCCACCACAAAGAGCTCCTGCTGGAGTCCCGATGTCGGGGTACGCTCTGCAAGCCAGAGATAAGGGCACTGGTTGGAAACAGGGCTGTTCACACGTCTCCCACCACTGTTCTCGAGGAGTAAAGTCCCAGCAGAGCCATGCAGAGTCAAACGGGGAGCCTGAGGGCAGCGGAGGACAAGCAGAGCAGTCTGGTGAGCAGACTTGGCACTTGGCTCAGACTCAGGACAGGAGCTGAATGCAGCTCCCACATTAGAATTCCTCAGCCAAAGGCTCTCTGTTCAGAGCAGGGACCAAACCAGTGGGAGCCCACAGCCTCTTCCTGGTCCCAGCGAGTCGCTGGCTGCGATGGGACAGCTCCCAGCTCGTGCTGGCTGAAGCCAGGCCCCAGGTGAAAGCCATCCAGCTGGCTCCTGCTCCCAGCTCCAGCCCTCCAGCCAAGCCTTAAGGCAGCAGGGACGGGCACACATCCGGCTCTGCACCCCTTGATGAACGCCCATCTAACGGCAAATCTTCATCTCATCCCCCTCTGTCGTACACACATTCCATTCAATGGCTGCCAAAGCCTCCAGTGGATTGAAAGGGGACAAGTGCTCCCTGTAAGCTGTCCAGAGGTTGGACATCAGGAACAATTTCCTCTCCAAAAGAGCGGTGCTGCAGTGGCACAGCTGCCCAGGGAGCGCTGGGGTCACGTCCCTGGAGGAGCCCAGAGCCGTGGGGACGTGGCACTGAGGACTGGGCAGTGGGCAGGGCGGGGTGGGCTGGCGGTGATCTCAGAGGTCTTTTCCAACCCCAGTGGTTCCACGATTCCCTGAAGGTCAGCAGATGTTCCAAGATGCCATTCTGAAATGCAATTACCTGCCCTTACTCCTCGTTACCGACCGCAGGCTGCAGCAGCAGGACAGGTGTGAAGGTCCTTCTTCCCTCAGCCCCCACTGGGCTGTTTGACTCAAAGTTTAATGACAGCCAATTAAAAGAGCGGCTGCGGTCACAAAGTGCCCCTCTAAAGATGCCAGCCCAGAGTTCCACCTTTCTCCTTTCTCCCTGTGCAACTCTCAGCACCATGAAGGAAAAATAAAGAAATCCCAGTGTGGAACTCGCAACGTGCCCGCACTGCTCAGGATGCCAACGTGCAGAACCTGGATGTGGCACCATGGAAGAGCCCAAGCAGGTCCCCCAGCAGAGATGTGCATGCAGTGACAGAGCCATAATGGCTGGCACAGCCCCAGCCGTGCCCCTGCTCTCCCCCAGCTCACCAGAGCTGCTCAAACAGGCTGAGCTGTGTCACCACCACGAGCAGAAGCGACGTGGATTAGCAGGGAGCCAATAACTTCAAGCAAGAAGATGCCAATTTTACAGTGACTTTTCTTGACATGACTGTACTAGAAATGACAGCCTGGAAGTGTCTCTCTGATGAATGATGCAGCAGATGCAGCAGTAACGCTTTGATGCAGCAACAGCTGGGAATGTGCCTCCCTCCCTGCTGAAGGTGGAAACTGTTGCTTCTTTATGAGTACGCTTACCTGGCGCAGAACTGCTGCAGCCAAACCAGGGCAGGCCCTGAGCAAGCATAAAGCAGCCAGAAACGCCCCTTTTTGTTGTGCTGTTTGACCCACACGACCAGCACAAACAATGAGGTGAATTCCCTGCTTTAAGAGGCCAAACTTTAGAAATAAGGCAGTGTTCCCTTTGGCTGTTAATGAAGCACATCGTTAGCACGGAGGACTTGCTGCCACAGAGCTACCAGCACCACGCAGGCATTCAGGGACCCAAAGCCCAGGAGCTAGAAAGGGCCGTGCCACCTTTTAGAATGCAAGTCCACCCCTAGCATATAGAATCATTTGAGTTGGAAGGGACCCTTAAAGGCCATCTGGCCCAACTCCCCTGCAGTGAACAGGGACACCACAGCTCCACCAGGTGCTCAGAGCCCCTCCGGCCTGGCCTTGAAGAACGCAGGTCAGTGGTCTACAGCACCTCATCACAGGACTTCTTCACAACCTTATTCTGGTGCCTGCCCTGGCGAAGGGGAGGACAGCCTTGAGGATGGCATTACGAGGATCAAGCCTCCCATATGACTATTGGAACCCGTTGTCCAGCCTGCCATCCACAAGCTTGCTGCAAACTCCGTCCTAAGCCTCACCAGCTGAAACACTGCTGCTTCAGCAGCCCAGGGGCGCCGACACGACCCACAATGCACCTAAAGGTGGTTTGGCACCTGCAGCCATTTATCCTGTCCAGTCATGGGCTCCACCTCTCGCCCACCACATCCTGCTGAGCCCTTCCCTCCACCAAACCTGAGCTCTGTGTGTCCCTCAGCCAGAGCACAGGACGTCCACGGAGCAACGCTGTGAGAGAGGCGAGCAGCATTTAACTACAGCCCAGCATTGCGTGACAGCACAGCCAAGGAGAGGCACCCTGCTGTCCCCTGGTGAAGCCTAATTGCTTAATTAAACGTTGGACTTGCTAATACAAATGCAAGGTTTCCAAGCAGTCTCCCAGGAGCCACTCTCTCACCAGCCAACTCCCCACTTACGCCCGACCCATCTGACACAAGACAATATTCAGTAGCAAGTGCAACTGGCGAGGCAGCCTGCCCAAGCACAGAAGAGCTTGCCAGCCTTCCCCCTCAGCTCTGCTCTGCTCCAGAGTGCTCTCTTCCCTGCAATAAAGAGCCTGGAAACACCACAGGTTCCTCCAAACAGGCTGACTTGTGAAGCCAGCCTGGCATGTGAGCCCTGCAGCAGGGAGGGGTGACAGCCGTGGGGAGAGGAGTGCTGCTCCAGCAGCCCCACGAGACGGCCTTTATTGACTGCCAGCACTGCTCAGCTATTGATTCAGCATCACCCAGGGGACCTGCACTGACTCAGCAGCCGGGAGGAGTGGAAGGAAGGCAGATTTGAAGTGCTGCCTCCCTGAACCTGGAGCCCACACACACCCCAAATCTCATATGGGACTTAGTGGAGTGAGTCCAAGCACCTGAAACAAGAGGCTCACGGAGGTGGATCAGGGGATCTCAGCCATGTGTGTAACTACCCAGGAGTTAAGATGACAGAGCCAGGCTACGTGATGGCATCCAGGGAAAGGATAAGGGGCAATGGGAGCAAATGGAAATACAGGAATTCCCACTGAAAGATAAGGAAATGCATTTCTACTGTAAGGGTGGTCAGAGGTGGTGTGGAGTCCCCGAGATGCTCAGAACACAGCCCTGAGCAGCCTGCTGCAGCTCAGCCAAGGAGCAGTGCAGGGCGGGGACAGGAAGATCTCCAGAGGGACCTCAGCTCCTCCACGTGGTCTCAGCAACACCCCGCTCACTTCTGCTCTGAGGAGGAATGAACACTGCAGGGAAAACAGCTGCTGCTCCTCCTAGGGCAGGGAGGCAGCACCCTCGGTAAGGAAAAGTTGTGTTCGAATGAAGAAGTGCCCCCGAGGCTCAGAGCAGGGGGCCAGGTGCCGTTTGTCTCCTGCCCAAACTTCAGTTCCACTGAAAACCACACGAACAGAGGCTGTTTCTGGAGCCAGGACCCCATTTCGCCTCCTCAGGACAACACACCTGATAGCTTTTCACAGGAGTGAGGCAGGAGCAAACGGCTCCCCGGGCACAACAGAGAGGTGGGGGGAAACCGAAGCCATAAATTTAAGGGGAAGTGATGTACCAGTGCCCTCTGCTGCTGACAGATTTTATTCCCTGACTGAAGAAAACCCCAAGGGCTCAGGAAGCCCACTCTGTGCTTCAGCTGCTTGCTGCTAAGTGGCAGCGGCGCTGCTCAACTCTTTAGGCTTGTGTCTGTGCCAGGAGATCAAGAGCAGGAAGCATCTGAAAAACTGCAGCA
This sequence comes from Pavo muticus, assembly GCA_016647715.1. NCBI lineage: Eukaryota > Metazoa > Chordata > Aves > Galliformes > Phasianidae > Pavo > Pavo muticus. The sequence goes on from JACDJE010000367.1 coordinate 307,673, forward strand.
ATTACAGGCAGCCTCCGGGCTCAGGCAGCCAGGAGAGGCAGGAGGGAGCAGCCACATTCACAGACAGCACAGGACCACACGTTCTCACTGCACAACACCTCACGTGCCCCCCGGTTCCAGGGCTCACCTTGCACCTGTGCACTCAGCTTCTCCAGGTCCTGCTCTGTCATGTGGGAAAACCTGCAGTTGGACCCAAAGTCACACTGCCCTGCAAGAACAGCCACAGAGCCCCGTCAGTGATGCACACACGAGGCCCTCCCATGTAACCGTGTGTGCAAACCCAGCCTCCACTGCACAAGGGGCACACAGACCCCTGCCCCTCACTGCCTCCAAGGCAGACACACACACTGGGCTCTGCAGAGCTCACCAAGGAGGTATTTCCACCTCACCTGTTTGTAGAAACTTCCGACAAGGCTTCTTGCTCTGCTCCTCTTGCAGGATGGCAGCAGCATCTGGGGGAGATAAATGACACAGCTCAGGACAGGATCACATCCTTTGCACAGCAGCATCCTACCAGAGCTCAGTCTGCCTGACATGAAGCCATCTTACAGGACAATCCTGACCTTAAGCCAAGGGCAAACTGAGTCAACAGTCCCCACCTACACCCCAGGCTTCAGCTTCTTCCTGGCTTGCAAATATCCCCTTCTCTGCTTTCCTCTCCACGCTTCCTCCCCATCCAAGCAGCACAAAAGAAGCATGACAGAAAAGCAAGGGCTCTGCTACGCTCCTGTGCAGTGCAGAGGAGCAGGCAGGTTAACAGGGCTCTGCCAGGCCCCACTGAACCCTGTGCTGAGGCTCATGCAGACAGCAGCACCGTGCTCCTTCACCTCCTACAGGTGTCCTGGGGAAAACACAGCAGCTCCCATAGGCTATGGAGCAATTTGCAACTCTCTGGAGATGCGTGGAGCCGACACAAAACACCCACTCAGGGCTGAGATGAGGGATTTGATGAATCACAGGAAAAAATCAAGGGCTGCAGCCTGGGAGGAAGAAACGCGCCAGGCCATCTGCCTCGCTGTCACCGACCCGTGTAGAAGGCTGTTGGCAGCGAGACCCCCACACTGGGCCATTTCTTGGGCCTTTCCTATCTCCACGTACACTGAAGCAGGCAGCAGATGCCCCAGAGCTCTGCAGCATTCCCCTCACCTCGCCAGGGAACAGGCAGCCTGCAACGCCTGCTCCTGAGCAGCCGGAGGGGAGAAGCAAAGGAACATACAGGCATTGGTTTCACCATCGCTTTAACCAAGCTGTCTTTGGATGCGGCCAAAGCACGCAGTGCCACATGTCTCTCATACCCCAGCCACACACTCAGACCACGTTCCCGGGGCTGGCACGGGGACACCCACCTCGGAACAAGTCGTACCAGGCTCTCTTAGCCCGGAGATGCTGCACTCCATTGAGGTGCTTCTTCCTGTTGTGCAGGTTGTCCTGGAAGGACCGGTCGCAGTAATCACAGAAGTACCTTTTCCCCATCTCTCCCCCTGCAGAGCAGCTCACGCAGCCCCAGAGCTGTCAGGCAGAGCCCCGCTGCCTGGGGAAAGAGAAGGACACGCCGAAGGAGCAGAGATTTACAGCGCCTGCTTCCAAAGGAGAAGAACTCAAATCATGGAGGGCTGGCAGGCAGAGGAAGAGGTGAGACCTGACAGCACATCTTCCATCCCTCAGGGACCGGCACGGCGCTGTATGTACATATGCATGGCTCAGCTCTGTGCTCTTCACTTCTGCCACCTGATGGGATGGTGGCTCTGCTAGGAGATCACTGAGACCTGAGAGCCCAGCGATCCCTGGAGCTGCACCAGGGCCAGGAGCACAGCCTGGGGCTGCAGACAACCAAGCGAGCTGCCACACAAGGGAGGGAATTCTGCGTCCCCCCTCACCCCAAGGAAGAACCCGAAGAACTCCTTGGGGGCAATAAGCCAGCTGCTCTGGTGCACAGTGCCCAGCTGCTGCAGGTGCAGCAGGGAATCTAACCCCCAGGAGCCTTACGTTCTTTCTGTGAGATATAACGGCACCTGATAAACGCCGAAGATGGATAGACTGGGAGATAAACTCCAAAAGCAATTCTCCAGCTTTAGACACCTTGACAGCCAAACGCATTTAAAAAATAGCACGGAGAGCAGCACGAGAAAGAAGGATTTTATAAATAAATCAGGGTGGGAATCAATCACTGCCTCTCTAAGGATTCCTCAGAGCCAGCAGGAAGCGCAGCAACAAGCAGAGCCCAGGCTGAGCATGGCTGAGCCACCTGCAGCCCCCCAGCTCCCGCCTTCCCAAAAGCTTCAGCATCACATCCCTGGAGCCCCCAGCCCCTCATCTCTGCAGGGAGCTCCGGGTCTGGAATTCACATCTCCAGCCCAAGCAGCCAGAACTGAATGCTGCCTCATGAACACAGACCCCAAATTCCCATCCCTACCGGTGACCCTGGGCTTGTGCAGCAGCACCTGATGGGGTTCTGGAACTCACAGGGATGGCTGCCACGCTCAGTGCCCAGGCTCCTATGAACAGAACAATCTCCCTTGCACACTTTGTGCCACAGTCCCTTGAAGTTTCAGGTACCACCAAAGCTTCCCATCTCAGCTGCTGCCTCCTGCACGGCCCCTCTGCAGTGCAGCTGCTGTGAAAGAGGAAAACAAAGCAGGTTCTGCAGCAGTGCCACACAGATTCCCACACATCTCAGGAATTCCGCCTGCAGGAGCCCGGCAGCAGCCAGCCCCTGAATCTGTTTCAGACTCACTTCCAGCGCTGTGACAGCAGTGACTGCAGCAGTCAGTGCACACTCCCTGCAGAGAAAAGCCCCTACGGATTTCAGGCAGCCGGAGCCCAAAGGTGCCGGCTCCCAAATTTTAGCAGCAATTCTCATTGCAGGGAACGAAAAGAATTAAAACCAGCTGCAGCTATGGGAGCATCACATCCTCCCGGGGGCCCTCCCTGTGCAGCACACACTTATTTCCACCTCGCTGGCAGCGCTCAGCAGTGCCGGCACAGCTCCGCGCGGAGGGCAGCAGTGCAGACTGCCCTGAGCAGCGCTGCTCCCCGCACTGCTTCCATCCTCCAAAGGCTCCAACAGCAAATAAAGTGCGTTTCAGATGGAAGCAGCGCCGCCTTCTAACGGCATCCATCGCACTCGTTGTGACAGAAAGCAAAGGGCAGGAGCTGCCTCAGCGTGGCCGTTTCCCTTTAACGTTTTTCGGCCGCGGGACGGAGCCCTGGGCCTCCCAGCAGCCGTAAGGCCCCACGCAGCCCGGGACCTGCTTAAAGTCCTGCTGGACAAAGCCTAGCACAAAAGTCAGGGCTTTGCCTTAAATCTCAGTGCTTTGGAGGACCTCTCAAGGAGCCACGAGCTCTTCCCGAGCCTCCTCGCCCCCACACCGCCCAGCCCAGCTCCCCAGCCCAGCCCAGCCCAGCTCCCCAGCCCCCCGCAGACCGCAGCCGCTCTCCCGGTGCCATCGCCGGGCCTGCCTGCTCACCTCCGCCCGGCCTGTGGCCTTCAGCGCCGCGCCTACAACTCCCAGCAGCCCCCGCGGCGCGCGCCTACAGCTCCCGGAAGGCCCCGCGGGCCGGCGCAGGCGCAGAAGGCGCTTCCAAGATGGCGCTGCTCCGGCAGGCTTACAGCGCGCTCTTCCGCCGCACCTCCACTTTCGCCCTTACCGTCGTGCTGGGCGCCGTGCTGTTCGAGCGCGCCTTCGATCAGGGCGCCGACGCCATCTTCGAGCACCTCAACGAGGGGGTAAGGAAGGGTCGAGGCGCTGCCGGGGCCGCCCGGCGGTGGGAGCGGCCCTGAAGGTCAGCGCGGGGCGGGGGGTGGGCCCGGCTGCTGCGTGGCTCTGAGGAGCGGTGTGACCTTACAGCCGGTCTGTCCGTATCTAAGGCGCAGTTCCAACGTTAGCCGGGTCACCTTAGTGCCCGTGATGCCTAACGGAGCCGTCCTGTGTCCTCTGCCGGCTCTCGGACCTGGTTCGGGAGGCCAGAAAGCAGCTGGAAGCTCAGAGCGCACAGCATGACAGCCTCAGCGCCCCGCAGCAGCTGAGCCAGGGCCGGGGGAGCTCTGCCCTGAAGCAGCTGGGAGAGCACGGGAGGAGTGAGACCAGCATCCCTTCCTGTGCCTCCTTAGCAACGGGCATTTGTTAGAAGCTGTTTTAAATAACATCCAAGCTTGAACTTTGCGCTCAGCTCCCATTTTTAATTGTAGAATGAGGCTTCAGTGTGTTTGTGCTTTCTTAAGCAGAGAATGAAAACGAAATTATTGTAAAATACAAGTTTTTTTAATCGGAAGGGTTTTCTAGAACAAACAGTAAAGCACAACACGTGCTTTGCCCTTGTGCAGTGCTTCTCTTAGCCCTGAATTCACCAGCAGATCTTGGATAGGATTCCTCTGTGTGCATCCTGTGCAGCTGGCGGCCTGAAGGCAGGCAGCACTCAGCCTCGCACTTCTCCTCTGCATTCGGACAAGTGTGGGAGCTGTGGCAGTGCAGCAGCAATAGAAGGGCCAATAGGAGGGCAGGGAGGTGGACGGAGCAGCCATCCTGAAGCCTATGTGCTCTGCTGTGGGTGGACATGGCTTGCCTAGGCACAGCAGGAGGGCACGGGGCAGCTGTACCCGAGCTGTCACATACCATGCTGGTGTTTGTGGATGTGTTTTCCTGGACGTTCTTCTGTCCCCTGTTGCCTGTTACTGATAATGTACATTTTAAAGTAAAGCTTTATCCCAGGGCCACTGAAAAGCTAATTGTTTCTTTTCTGTTTGTTTTGCATACAGAAACTGTGGAAACACATCAAGCACAAATATGAGGCAAGTCAAGACTGAAACGTTCAGCAGCAAGATCCAGTCTGGGGTGGCAAAAGACACTGCAGAGAAGGATTCAGTCTCCTGAAACGGGTTATATCGAAATGGAATTGGGTCCCTGACTGACTCCGAGCCAGGTTATATCAGCCACCTACTGATATGATGTCAACCAAGATGGACTCAACGAGTTCTGCTGCTGTATTGAACTTACTGTATTAAAATAAAAGAGAATTCTTGACCTGTGTCTCGTGCTTCTGTGTTTCCCTGCCTTGACTTTGTTCTGCCTGCAGCTTCTCCTTACCTATGAAATGGAGAATGCTCCAGCACAGCCCCAAACCTTGGTTTCAGGACAGTGTAGGAAAGCAAGCTCTTCTCAGGGTAGTGTGAAAGCACACGCTGACACAGCTGAGGTCCACTGACACCATTGCTGGCTTCTGCCTGATGAGAGCTCAAACAGGGGCAGGAGCTGCCTGCTTCCCTCTAATCGTATTCAAAGAAAATTAAACAACCACACTCACAAGGTCTTCTATAAATCAATAGCTTTCTTTAGTGCAGAGCTGTGCTGGTTCTTGGCTTCTCCACAGCTGCAGCACAAACGCTGCTGCCCCTGCCTGAAGCAGGGAGAGAACCACCTGCCCTGCAGCGTGCCCTGGGGGGCTGAGCAGTACGAAATGGGGACTGTGTGTGACTCTTAGCTGTCAGCAAATCCATGGAATGGGCTGTAGGTGACATTGCTGACTCTTTCTGTGCCTTGTGGCTCTCAGAGTGCTCTGTAGAGCTGAACTGCTAGGAAACTTGCCTGGTCTGCTGTCAGCCTGCCTCAGTCCCCTCAGATTGCAGCAGAGCTGCTGAGAAGGGACAGCAATCACGTAGCTCTGCAACAAGCATTCCTGCCTCTGCTCTCGGGGAACAGAGTAATTCTCAGCACCTTCTCTGAAAGGTCTCCCCCTGTTCCCAGCAGCCACTTCCAACATCTTTCTTCATGAGGAAGGGCTATTAGGATACTGTTTGGGTTAATGATTCAATTAAGACAGAATTACTCCAGGGAGAGCTGGCAGAAACCAGCTCCTGCTCTCCCATTTTCCCTCTAATCCAAGCCTGCTGCTGGAGGACCTATAAAAACACATCTCTCCCTCCTTACTATATTCTTGCTAATAAGCAGCAATTTTAGCAATGGATGAGGCAGTGCAAATTGCAGCCAGCACTAATGAAAGCAGCTTTATTGGGTTTGTAAATATGTGCCAGACAGGAGTAAAACGTTTACTGTAAGAACATTAAGAGGACTTACTTAAAAACATTGTGCTTGGTTTTGAGCAAAAAACAACTTCGGCTTTTCAGTCCCAGCTGTGCTTTTACAGAGATGCTTAAGAGGAGAGCTTTAAGCCTTCCTGGGATTATCTCCTGCCATATAAGTGCTGCTTTACTCCAAGTTCTGGCTGCAGTGCTGATAGCTTCACACTATGCTGAGCAGGTGATAGAGATTTGCAGCTTCTTAGAAGCAAGAACTGAAGATGAATACAGTATTAGGAAAGGGGAGACAGCACTGTAGCAGTCTGGCAGGGAGTAAATGAAGCTCTCAGGCCAGAGAACAGTAGCTATAAAACACTGGAGAGTTCTCCCAGCGGGTAATTTTCCTCGGCTCTGGATTTTTGGGAAGTTGGTAAACCCAATTCCCTTTCTCCTACGCCTTGTTATTATGAGGTTTGGGCACGATGTGCACTCAGACACCTCCACACACAGAACAGCCCGGCACTGAGGTGCTCGGTGGCAGCAGCGATCCTACAGCCCCACAGTCCCCGCCCTCTGCGTAAAACCAGGCAGCAACCTCCGTGCCTACAGCCGTGCTGCAGTGCTGGAGGGGAGGACGGCACTAGATGTACCCTGGAGCAGCGGCTGTAACACTGCACAGCCCCAGGCTCATTTATCCAGCACGTGGCAACACTCACAGGCAGCTTTGTCTGCTCTACTCTGTACGTGTGTACTTCAAAAAGCACAGAATGTGGCGGCGGGGAGATGGCGTTTGGAATAGACTAACCAAGCAAAGCCCAATTGTTACCTGGAAGTTTGTCTCCACGAGGAAAAGAGCACTCCAAAACCATGCAAGTGCTCTGTGACAACAGCGACTGAACGGTCTCCCCAGCAGCAGTGGGCAGGCAGTCCAGGCCTGGGCACAGCGCAGCAGCCCACCTACAGCCAGGTCATAAAGCAAACCCAAGGACTTGAGCATCTCTCCCCGCAGAGAGCATCTCCATCACCAAAGGCAGCCCTCAGGGAAAGCCCTTTCAGCAACTAGAAACTGCTGTTTACTAACAGCTCCCAGGCTTCCAAACAGCAAACATGAAGATCAGGGCAGTTCTGCTTCACGGAGTGTGACAAGCAGTTAGTGAGGAGGTGGCTCCCCAGGGACTCTGACCTGCTATCTCTGATTTCCATGTCACTGTCAGCTTGCATTGGATACCACGAGCCTGATTTTCAATTATCTCGACTCTCAGAGGCTAGATCTCATTTCACTAAACCAACACAGAGCAGCAAACAAATTTCACTGCCTGCAGACGCAGCACACTGCCGAGGCTCCCCCAACCTCAAGATCAATATAGTTCTTAAGAGCCTAAAACACCAACTACAAGACTTAAATCATTTATTGGCGTTCAGTTTTCCACACACCTTGCCTGAGGGACAGAAACTTATGACACAGACTCATTCACCTCAGCTCCCGTGTGTGTGTGTCAGCAATGCTCAGCTCAGCATTTTGCTGTCAGCCTTGGAGTCTCACCGCAGGACAAGGCGTCTCAGCAGGGCAGGCAGCTGGAAGGGCTGCACCAGGGAAGCCTTGCAAGGCTTGGAAGCTCCCGTGGGCTGCAGCGAGGGCAGGAGGAGCCAGTATGAAAATAAAACACTCCGAGTTATAAATAGTACAAAAAGAAGAGAATGGTGGGTGCAGCTCGCTGCTGTACACACATCTCTCTTCAGACTGAGGAGCAGCCACGGCGTGCACGGAGGGCAGCTCCTCTCCAGGAAGAGGCAGCCCTCCCACGGGGTGTGCAGTTCACATGGGGCTGAAGGGACAGGTACTGGACGTGGCACCCAGCCCCCCTGAGCTAAGGGAGGGCCGAGGGAATGGAGCATAGCTGCCTCCAAGCAGAGGAGCGGGGCTGATCAGCACCTGGGCAGGTTTTCAGGAAGGAATCATGCCTTTGTTCCGCTTCCTGTCGGCCATGACTCGCCGATTATGGTTCGCCCTCGTGCTTTTGTTTGCTTCCTTCTTCCTTCGTTCCTGCACCGTTTCCCGGTTCTGCCCGTGTCCCTTCGTGTTCCCAACAACAGCAGAGCTGTCGTGCTTGTGCCTGGAGTACAGAGGGAGCAGGACATCACAACAAGCACGCTTAATGAAGAAACCAATCCCAAGGAAAGACGTGGGTGCGAGGGGTTCTGCCATTGGCTCAGCCCAGCTCTGCGGGTCTGCGAAAGCTGAGCATCACATCAGCCCCACAATGACGCCGTCCTACACACTGAGCACGTCAGCTAAGGCCAGCTATTACACTGCCCTGAAATCCCACAGGAGCCGTTCAGCTCCGGGAAGCTGTGCCCCCCAAGCTCTGACCAGCACAGAGTTCTGCTGATGACGTTCCAGGGATGTTCCCATTCAGTGAGACAGCAACACCGGCAGGGAAGTAAAAGTTGGGCGGGGAGGTTAACACCGTGTGGCGGTGACCCTGAGGACAGGAATGCTAAGGAACAGGTACATCCTCCACCATTCCAGTCAGCTACAAGATATTCACTAATGACAGCAGAGCCGTGGCTCCACCCCGCAGAGGGAGGCACTGACTTACCCCTTCCTGGCAAGGAAAGCCAGCCGCCTGGCTTCAGCTCTCTCCCGCAGCACAGCTGGGTCCTGCACAAAGTGGTCCTGCATGGGAAAGAAGGAAAGAGGCTGAGTGCTGTTGTAAGCTCAGCAGCATCCATCAGAGGGCTAGAGCAGGAGTTTGTTGGAGCACGAAACAGAGAGTCCATTCGTGGTTTATTATCTGTTCTGGCAGAGCTGGTGGGGCTGGTGTCAGTGGCACTAAATATAAAACCTGACAGGCTGCTTCCCACATCCCACATAGATGGCACCATCTCCAGTATACCCACAACAACAGAGCCTCAATGACCCTGAAAGCGTTCTGCTGGCATGGTCTGTCGATGGAATAAAGGAGATTAAACCTCCACGGAGTAAGTGCCATTGCTCCAGCACGGCCAGCCTAGGAAGCAGCAGACAGCCGTACTCGGGGGACACCTCACAGCCCAGCAGACTGCAGAAGCAGCCACTCCAGAAAGCAGCTCACCCTTTGAAAGAGAAAATCTGTTCCACATCATCTCCAGCAATCACTAACATGCGAAGCAGGTATGACATATAATAAACCTTAATGCAACTCCAAAAGCAAACTAAATGTCACCTTTGGTCTTTCCTTTTCAACTTCCTCTTCTTCTTCTTCTTCCTCCTCCTCCTCCTCCTGCCCTTCCTCCTGCCCTTTGAGTCTCAGAACTTGAGGAGTTGTGAACGGCCTAAGAAACAAAACCAAACAGTACGCAGTGAGCAGAGCACAGCCACAAGCCCTGCACTGAACAAACCTGTCCTTCCCACCCCACACTGCATCCCTCAACAACTAAAATCCACAATAGCTAAAAAAAAGGTGGTGAGGGGGCTGTCATTACAATCCTGGAACCTCACAAGGGATTTCACCAGGGAAACAACTGCTTCTTTTGCTTCTTCTGTCAAACCTCCATCTGAAACTCTGCCAGAAACACCCTAGTGCTAGAGCCCCCATTATTTTGAACCTACAGATCTGATTTTTAGCAGTAGCATCCAGTAATTGTGCCTGGAAGCAGAAAGCAGGGAGCACTAAGCACCTGAAACACAGGAAAAGAGTTGAGGGTCATACTACTGTAGGTATGCCACAAGAAGGATTTAAATTGAAGTCTCACCCCACTTTAGAAGGAAAAAGAAAGGCAAAAGGATCTAAGAGAGCATCTCCAAAGATAGAAGGGTAGAAATAGTGACACCTCCGTAACACGTAACATGAAAAAGGTCACATTCAGAAGTGTTAGACCAGCCTTTAAAACGTGCCTTTGCTGTCTCTAGCTCATATTTCTGGGATAAACATTCTACCAGACCCCTGTCCAACAGCACCTTGCTTACTAACAGCTAACTGTCTCCAGCTGCCAGTCGCGGTGGAGAATGCTGTGCAGCCCACTGCAGGAGCCAGCATGAGGAACCCAGCAGGACTGGCACACAATAGAACAGCAGTTGTACCATTTCCCCAGTTGTGACATTTGCTTTTCTAACCAGCCATTCTGCTTTATGCTGCCCAGCTACATTCCATCCTTATTATTCAAGACAGGCCATTTCCCCTGCTGCAGGACAGTTATCCTATGAGCAGAAGCACAGCTGAGTGCACATTTCAACACGATGTCAAAGTCCCCTCCTGGATTTGGTTGCTGAGTTGAGGCGATGGCCGAGTCCTGCATGCTACAGGAAAGCTAACAACCAACAGAGGAGAAACAGGGACCTATGCATACATGTCCTCACTGGAAAGCAGAACCCAAAGCAGTGATGAACAGCTTCACACAACCATGTGGCAGCTCCCATTCGCTGAAGCCACGGCACCTACCTCCTGCTGATCAGCTCATCGTCCGAGTCAGCATCGTTTGCCCCCACTTGGTTTCCATCGTACGTGTCATCGTACTCATCCTCGTAGTCCTCCCCATAGAGCTCAGCCTCTCCTGGCTGCACAGGCAGCTCCTCCAGCACCACGCTGTACTGGCTGTAGCGCTCCCTCTGCTCAGCCACCAGGCTCTTGTCGTTCAGCAGACTCCTGGTTGTGTCCTTCTCTCTCCTGCATGGAAAGGAAGGGGCAGGGACAGACAGGCGGTGTAAAGATCTCCTCTGCGAGTTATTTTTTGCACTGTTGTTGAGTGGATGTTGATGCAATACAAGTCTTCACCTCAAGCACCACAAGCACTACTTCAGCCTCCCTATTCCCTCTGATTTATAACAGGAGTGCTCATCTAGCTACTAAAATCAGCCACTCCTGGCTTGGAACAAAGTTATGTCTAAGCAGAACCCCAACAAGATTACATAGCAGATAGGACAGGAACTGGAGACTGCCCCTGTCACTTGAGACAGAAAAGAGGCTTGAACAGAAGATGCAATTGTACTCAAGCTGAATTTTGGCCAGGATTCATCTAACACAAGAATTCCCATGAATCCTGAATGGGAGCTGCTAGGGCTAACATTAGGACACAGCCCTGCAAGGCCCAGCGTGCCCTCTTACCCCACGCTGCAGTACTGCCTCCCTGCAGTGCACACACAGCTACAAACCATGGCCCAGGGCTGCACCACAGCACTGCAGCGTGGCCTCACTCACTGCCACAGAGTTCAGAACCTCAGCTTACAGGCATGTATTGCAAAATATGAATGGAGAGGGAAAGGGCCAAAAAATGACCAGTGCAGCAGAAATGGATTAGCACAACTAAGAAAAGGAGAACAAAGCAGCAGACCATGCTTCTGATCCAATGTATGTCAAAGCACTCTGTGTACGTTTAGTTCAACAACCAGTAGTCTGACAGAAGAGCCACTGAGATATTATGCCTCAGGGTGCACAAGCACTCCCTGCAATCCTGTTTTTCATTGAATCACTAAGGTTGGAAAGGACCACTATGATAACCCAACTACCAACCCGTCACACCACAGCACCACGCCACGTCACAGCACGCCGACAGCAGAGCTACAGGGAACCCACTTTGAAGCACTCACAGGACAACCTGCAGCCCTCAAAGCCTAGAAGGAACAAGCATCAGCCATCTGTCTGACATCTGGATGTTATCAGAGAAAGAATGTGTCCAAGGCAAACCTCCTGTGTATCAAGAATGGGCAGACTTGAGCCTAGCAAGCACTGGGAAAGTGATCCAAAGAAGCCTGACTTTCATTAAGAATCTCGGAACAACCTAACACTGTAGATACATTTGCTTCCCCTCTTCTATGACTCATTCTGTTCTAAGCCCGAATTTAGCTGCAAAATGCCCTGCATTGTGGTTAGTTCACGCATACCTCGGCTGGGATAACATCTTATGTTGGCATTCAGCATGAGACTGAACTAAATGTGCAATAATTGCTTCCTGCTGAGCTGGTCTGATGACTGCAGAAGAGCTGCAATGAAACATTTCGGGCACCAATTCCAGGAAGAACAGTGGGAAATGTCACAGTGCCGTGGTGTGCAGGACATGCTCTGACTCCAGCAGGCAGATCCAGCCCGTGATTACGGCCGGACATGCAGAGACAGCTGTGACCACTCTTCCAGATCAGCAAAGAACCACGTATATGCTATTACATCCATTTCCCCATTCCTCTTTTTCTCCTCTTCCTGGTGTGGCTTTCTCCTTCATATTAACAGTCCCTGCCCACAGCAGCTACCACAGTGGGATTCAGCCTGACCTGGCTCTTTTAGCAGCAACAGCACCCTGAACACAGACAGAATTTGGAGAGGAGAAGATGTAAGGAGAAAAAAAAAATCCCAACCAAACACATATATGGACACAACTAGAATCAAATGCAGGTCTCCAGCCGGGCCAGAAATCTGTTACCTAGACAGACACTTGGGATTCCTGCTTGTGGAATGAGGACTACTGATGGAGCTCCACTTTTAGTACTTAAAGGAAAGATTATTTTCTTGCCTGGCCACTACGGTGGAAACACCACAGCACTGGTGCTGGAGAGCTGCCTGCCTGTGCTTTGGGACAGAAGTGCTTTCCTCCTGTTAGTTCGATGCAGCTTTGCAACTGAAGCCTTGACTGGGAGCTCCCAGGGTCACTATTCTTCTATTTACATTCCTTGTTAATATACACCAACATAAAGCTGGCACTCAGCTGATCAGATGGAAGACTGTTCAAAAAGAGTCTGAAACAAATCAGCCATGTTACTGAGATACAGTTGACGTTAGTGGGAGCCAAGAAAGCAATGCCCCAAACGAAATCAGCATGGAGCGTGGCACAGGACAAAACGCCAAGCCAGGCAGAAAGTAAAGAAAATGCCCTTCACAGCAAGCTTACAGGAGCAGGAACAACAACAGAAGCAGAGGAGCCTAAGATGCCAGGCGTTATCAGATCGTGGAGCGGATGGCATTGAAACTTCCCTTGTATTTAGAACACAACACTGCTTTATCTCCAAGTCACAATCGCAGCCCAGCAGAGATGGCTGCTTTTCAGGTTTGTTCTTCAGTGTAAGTTTAGGACCAAGATGAAAAAGCACAGCGTTACAAACGAGCTTGGCAGAGCAGCTGCCAGCAGCGCACAGAGGAAAGGCAATTAGGAACAACGCTGAACGGAACCGATCTCCTCGTAGCGCTCGATTTTACTTTCCCAAAGCAAAAGAGTAAACAGGTGGGGAACATTTCTGATAAGGCGCAGTCCTGCCAGCCAAGTCCTGCAGGAGGAATTCCTGCAAGAACAGCAATAAATGTGTAGGCTCCCAGGTATTTACTTCTCCTGACAGATGGGGTCCATGAGGACGCACGATACTCACCGCTTGCCTTTCTGTATCCGAGAAACATCCACCGAGTCCCTGCTGAACACATCGAACTCATCATTCTGGAAAACATTGCAGCGGGCAGTGAGCAGAGGTGTGGGGTCTGCCTTTGGCTGTCTGTAAAATCAAGAAACAAGAGCATGGGAACAGAGGTGAAGCAGAGGAAGACCTCGTCCTCTCCTTCTAAGACCTTGGTTTGTGCTGCCGGCCTTGCAGGCACCCACAGCACGCCACGATCCACAGCATGCCTGCAACCCCTTCTTTACACTGCTGCAGTGCAGCACGTGCAGAACAGTATTTCAGACCTATCTTCTTCCTGGGGAAAGCAAAGCAATGGGCAGAAATCAAAACCTGATCATTAAAGAAGTACAGCCGTACCCCAGTATGGGTAACATAAGGGCTGGCCTCAAAACCCCGATCCAGTACAGCCAAACTCTAAGTACGATGGATCACACCGTGCTGCAAGCTCCAGCGGTGCCCTGCTGGTGCATTCAGGACATTTATCTCCCTACGGCTCCTTTTTAATTCTGCCTCGGAGTTCCAGGTGATGTTTGTTCAACCTGTAAGCCCATTGTTCTTCCATTCATGTTGTTGGTGCTGTGAGCTCAGCTGGGCAGCTGAAAATGCTGCTGCGTTCACTTCGAAACTCAGCAGAGATCAAAATCCTGCATTTGCCACAGAAGTGACAGTTTTGTTTCAAAACACAAGGGGAAAAAAATCCACCACCCAGCTCTATCCTCTGGAACTGCTGGCTTTGCAGTACCAGCAGAAAAACAGCCACCTTCCAAAAATCCACCCACATCATTTGTGCCCAAGTCAGCAGATCCGCCTCCGACAGCATGAAGATTGTTGCAGAACTCAGATCTTTTCACGTCACTTCTCTGATAAAGATGGTTTTCCTTTTTTAATGCAACAATGAGACAGTCTGCCCACTGCCCTGGGAAATGGGAGCAAGCAGCACATCCACATCCTGACGCTCAGACAAGAACTGCTGCTGCAGCACAAACGCACGCTAACAGCTGCACACAACTCAAACAACTCAATCCCACTGGCAGCTACAAACCCCACATCCCAAGCACAGCCCAGAGAAGCAAGCAAAAACCTGGCAAGTTTGTCACAGAGCAGGTAGAAGCGGATCTGAATCGCCGCTTCCCGCTTCCAGCTCCCTGGTTTAACTCCAGACACAAAGCAGTCTTTCAAATACTGTATTTTACCCTACAGACTGAATTCCAGCTGGATTGGTTCCACTGAAGATGCCCTTTCCTGCAGGACAGCTGGCACTTTAACACCTATGACCCTGACTTCTGCAGCAAAATGCCTTTAGCACACAGCAGCGTACTGCTGGCCAGCCCAGATTAAACCAGGGTCCCCATGGTGGAATTTTAATGGTCCTTATTTGAGCATTTAATGGACAAGTATTTCTGTCTCCCATCACAAAACATGACCCAGCATCTGCTGTACTGGAATACTGGACAGAATCACAGAATCGTAGGGGTTGGAAGGGACCTCTGGAGCTCCCCAAGTCCAACCCCACTGCTAAAGCAGGTTGCACAGGAAAGCATCCAGGTGGGTTTTGATACCTCCAGAGGAGCAGATTCTGCCACCTCCGGGCAGATTATTCCAGAGCTCTGTCACCCTCAAAGTCCAGAAGTCCTTTCTCGTGTTCAGACGGAACTCCCTGTGCTCCAGTCTGTGCCCATTGCCCCTTGTCCTGTCACTGGGCACCACCAAAAAGAGCCCTGGCCCAATCCTCTTGACACCACCCCTCAGATATGTATAGGCATTGGTAAGACCCCTCTCAGCCTTCTCTTCTCCAGGGCTCTCAGCCTTTCCACATCTGGGAGATACTCAGTGCTGCTCATCATTTTTGTGGCCTTCTGCTGGACTCTCTCCAGCAGTTCCACGTCTGCCTTGAAGTGGTGAGCCCAGAACTGGACACAGTGCTGCAGATGTGGCCTCCCCAGCACAGAGCAGAGGGGAGGAGAACCTCCCTTGGCCTGCTGGCCACATTCTTTGTAATGTACTCTGAGATACCATTGGCCTTCTTGGCCCCCAGGGCACACTGCTGGCTCATGGTCACCCTGCTGTCCACCAGGACACTCAGGTCCTTCTCTGCAGAGCTCCTCTCCAGCAGCTCAGCCCCTAACCTGTACTGATGTGCACAGTTATTCCTCCCCAGGTGTAGGACTCTGCACTTTCCCTAGTTGAACCTCATGAGGTTCCTCTCCACCCAACTCTCAGCCTGTCCAGGTCTGGCTGAAGGCAGCACGGCCTTCTGGTGTGTCAGCCACTCCTCCCACCTTTGCACGATCAGCAAACTGGCTGAGGATGCACTCCATCCCTTCATTCAGGTCATGGATGGAGGACCCAGTACCAACCCCATGGGAACACTGCTAGCTACAGGCCTCCAACCAGACTGTGCTACTGATGGCAACACTCTGAGCCCTGCCAGTCACACAGTTCTCAATCCACCTCACTGTCCACTCATCTATACCCCCCCTTAAGCTTCCCTACAGGTTAATCCTCCCATCCATTTTACAGTTAATGTTCCCACTCTCTGCAAGTACACAACGAGGGCAAAAAGTCAGCGGCATACAGCAAAGAGAAGCTTACCCTGCACCCTAAGAAAATATGCATACAACTTCTTATAACTCTTTTGCTAGAGGTGCCTAACCTTCAAAAAGAAGGATATTAATCATCCACAATATAAAACCAAAAGTGCCCAAGTCCTGCCCCACACCTTCGCATGGTTCGGTCCAGTTTATCCAAGAATGGCACCAGCTTATCTTCAAGGATGTTGTTGATCACTTGCTCTGCGTTGTAACTGTACTCTTCCAGGCAGGCCAGGATGAAGCCCTCCCCGAGGTCTGGCAGCAGGTCTTTCACTTGGGAGATCAGAGAGTCCAGCTCCACCCCAGACACCTTGGCAGCGGGTGCAGCAGCTGCACCAGCACACTGTACAAACCAAGCACAATGAGGGGCATCATTGCAAAGAAGCAGCAGAGGGAAGGGAGACGCACATCAAAAAAGGAAAAGGAGCGGTCTGGGTTATCTGCATTTAAACACAAGGAATTCAAGGCTGAAATCAGAGGAAGAAAAATCAGCTAAGCTGTTTATACTGCATAAGATGTACAACAGAGCATACAGGCACACAACTGCTTTTGTCCGTGCTCGAGTCAGCAGGGACACGCTGAAGAATCCTCACATCAAACAACATGTGAACTTTGCATTAAAAAAACCACGCACATGAACTACAGTGATAAAGTGCAGTATTTGAATAAAGCACAGCAACAGGGAAACCGAGCCAACAGGAGTCAGGGGAAACATGCTCAAAGAAAGCAGGATGCAGTGCAGTTCTGTTCTTCATTTCAAGAAGTCTGCACTTAAATTTAGCAAAGGTAAGAAATGAAACTAAACTTCATGCAACCCCAGAAGCTGAGCAAACCAATCCTCTCCTCACAGATGAATGAAATGAGGACAGAGAGGTGCCCTACCCACCTCATCTTCTGATGCATACGCAGCCCCGAGCTCTTCTCTATCCTCGGTGGAGCCCTCCACCATTGCTGATGCTCCATTACATGCTGCTGGTGATGCTGGATCTTCAATGACTTGTGCTTTCTTCCTGTCTACACCTTCCCATGCACTTTCCACTGCCTGGAGGATATATGCTGTCCTGGTCTCATCTCTAAGAGAACAGCATTAAGGACATTTCTCATGTTCTAGATGCACATATTCTGATCTCACCTTGAAACAGCTCCGTATTTTTCAGTAACTCCCAAGCCTGTGCCTCTATGGGGCTGGACCAGATGGCCTCCAGAGGTCCCTTCCCCTCCAACTCTAACCAGTCTGTGATTCTGAGATTCTCCTCTCTTTTTTAAAGATAAAAATTTCCATCTCCTACTGCCAGCCATGCAGTTCAGCCAGAGGCAGCAACAGCAGAAATGCCACCAGCATAAAGGAATCTAGGAGCATTCAGGTTTGCAAATCCCTGAGGCAAGAGCAAAGGATACAGAGTGGACGAAGCCTGCTGGAGCAGACTGACATCATCTTCAACTGGAAACAGCTCATCATAGTCACGGAGAAATCTAACCAGGCAAAAGCAAGTTTAATCAGTTGAACTGCAGAACAAATTACCTGCAGACCTGTTACGTGCTGCCATCCCTGCTGTGCTACACAGACTGTCTCACTGCTCAGGTGGGAACACATACAGCCTCCCACTCAGTACAGAACTCCAGCACGCATTACCCTGACTTTGCTTCCATAATACTGCAGCAACACCTCCCTGTAACCCATCGTACCCAGTTGTAACACTCCTAGTGATGTTAAGACTGTAACCTAGTGTGGCATCAGACAGGAAACATGCTTTATGATTTGAAGGTGATCCGAATGCCTGCAGTGCAGGGACGACAAGATCCAATTCCCAGTCCTGCCATCTCCTTTGCATCTTCAGCATTAGCACTCAGCATCTTCCTGGTTTGGTCACCCCGGTTGAGAGGTACGAATTAGTAATAACAGCCTAACTCATCAAGGCAGCTAATGGCTAAATTGCTATCCTTCACTTTGAAAGCCTGGATTAAAGAGAGTGAAGAATAACATTCTTCATTGTCACACAGCATTCCTCCTCATCTTTACAATGAAGTCTGCACCGCAGTTTGAAGCCCTCTCACAGCAGCTCTCCCAACTAGTTAGAGTGATTTCTAACTCCCCAATGCATCATAACCCCTCATAATAATGTCTCAGGCAATTCTGCTATAAAGAATGGGAAGGGAAGGCAAGCTGCCCATCCCCGTGGGCCTCTTCCAGCCACACTCACCTCCTTTCCTGAAGTACCGAAGTAAAGATCTGTAGGAACTCTTCAATATAAGGCTGAATATTCTCACAGCTGCAGAAAACAACGGCACAACAGGGTGAAAAACTCAGTGCTAAGACTTCCTCATTGCACAGCCTCCACAGTCTGCTCACTAGCCAAACTAATAACACTTCATACATCAAGGCAAGATCACATTTGAAAACAGATTTTAGTCTTCGCTTCTGTAGATGCTAAGGGTCAAATGGAAACAAAATTCTTTTATGGCTTTAGCAGACATTTCAGCCAGCTGGATCCAAAGTGCTACCACAGTTACAATTACAAGGCTTCTGACAGACTTACAAATCATCTGGTGCCTCAGACTTGCAATAAGCTGAAAAGGGTGTGTAGTACTTTCGCAATTGCACTCTATTATATGACTTGGGATTATATCAGTGAACCTCCCAGAAAGTATGTGCTCACTCATGCAGGAACAGATGCCAAGCAAGCTCCTCTTGCAATCTTTCTGTTATAAATCCTAAACCTTCCACTGCTGCTGATGCACCAAGTGTCACAGCAAGACAGAATGACCTCTGCACTGGATCAGTACTAAGAAAATGCTGAATGGGAGCTACAGAGACCAGCGATCTAGAAAACTGGAACAGGTTGCCCAAGGAGGCTGTGGATGCCCCATCCCTGCAGGCATTCAAGGCCAGGCTGGATGTGGCTCTAGGCAGCCTGGTCTGGTGGTTGGCGACCCTGCACACAGCAGGGGGTTGGAACTGGATGATCATTGTGGTCCTTTGCAACCCAGGCCATTCTATGATTCTAAGAAACAAAGTCATTTTGAAACAATTCACAGAGCTACAGATAAGAAGTACTTCTTATTAGCTAACTACTTTCAAAATAGGAGGGGCAGCAAAGCCATCAGTATCCAGGTTTAAAAACATTGCTTTCAATGATCTATAGTACTGCATTATTTCTACTGTGGTGTCTCAGGAAGGTGTCCACACACAGCATCAGAATTTGAAATCTAGCCATAAAGTGAGGTTAGCAAACCGAATGGACCACGTGCCTTAACTCACTTGGATGGGGCCAACAACCCACCAATCCAGTACCAGTTCGTATTGCTTCATCTGGGACATTCCTGCTGTGCAGGACAAGAGGCTTCCGATGCCAGCCAGCATCTTGGGGCACAACTACTACACTGTTCATTTTCTCCAGTAAATCGGAAACCAAAACAAATTTTCCCCCACACTGGAGATCAAATAACTGAGCAGCACCACAAAACCCACGCCCAATACCTGCTCTCCAAGATCGGCTGCAGACACACTTGGTTTATGAGGATGTGAAAGGCTTCCATCACCTTCTTCCTGGAATGTGAAATTCTCCTCCACAAATCAGCATAAACACTGCAGAGAGAGTAAAGATCACATTGTTGGTGCAAGCACAAGGAATTCAAATCTTTAATGCTCCTTTCCTCCAGAGTTATCCCTCCAGAGGAGGAATTCCATTAGCTGAATTCTTTCTTTGCTGTGAGGACCAGAGATGAGAGCCATTTCATACTCATTAAGGAAAATCCACGCTCTAAAATGAAGCTGCTCTCAATAGCAAATTGTCCTGACAGCTAGACAAATGATAGATCAAGTGCACCAGCATAGCCTGTGCTTTGAAAAACAAGGAGACCCATCTACACAGAGATATCATTCATGTTTTCACACTCTGTTACAATTTGGATGCATCTCCCATCAAGGTTCTTCTTAGACAGCACTGAAAGAAATCATTAGTCACCCCACTGCCCAGGAAACGTGGAATTAGAAAAGCTGCCTCTTCAGAGCTCTCTGAAGCAGCATAACAAAGGATGGAAAAGACTCTGCAGTGGTGGGCAAAGCAGCATGAAGTGCAATCTTAACTAAGTCCTGCAAGAGTCAGATTGGAAAGAAAAGGTGAGGCTACACAGATTTTTACCTCTTATCTTCATAATGCCTCTTCTTAATTGCAGACTCCAGCTCAGGAATTGCCAGTTCATAGAATGATGCTAACCTGCAGAAAGGGGCAACACAACAGTAACTGGCAATGGATGTTTCCAAAATCACTTGCTACAATACAAATCAGATGGATAACTTCATTAGGCTCTCCTCACTAGCAGTACTCATTAGCATCACTCTGTTTTGTTATCTGCTCCATGAAACTGAAGCAAGCTAATGCACAACAGACAAAGAGCAGCAGCCTGAGGAAGCCATCAAGGCACCTTTGAAGATGGAGGCAAAGCAATGTATTTGAAAAGCATCTTCCTACTGCATGGAACCACATCCTCAGCTGAGATGGGCCTCAGAATAACATCCAGCACTGCTTGATGAGCAGCTAGCTGTTACCCCACTTTGCACAGAGCTGCTCCATCAGCAACGTTACATCCACGTCACATATTAAGAGGCAAACGTGTTAAATGAGTTTCCTTGAGGCAAACGTAACAGAAGCTGGTTGATACTTTTAGTCAACGAGAGAAACGACCAGGTGCCAACAGATTTGGAATCAGAGAGGTTTCAAAAATAGGACATGTAAGCCAGTTTTCCCTCCCCACACCCCAAAGACCCAATAAGCAGCCCATATTGGGAAGCAATACAAACGTTGCTGCTGACCCACTGCAAAGATCAAGAGTATTTTAGCACGTCTCTGACATCAACAGCAAAACTAGAAGCAAAAGGCTTTACTGCTCTGAGTAATCAGGCATGTAAGCAGCACTGCTTGCCAATTCAAACAGCCACCAGCAGTCCACCAAGCTGCTCCTCTCTCAATAACCAACTCGACAACATCTAAGAGGAGAGAAACCCACACAACCTGCAGCAGCAGCATTACTCAGCCTGCGGTCCATAAACCACTGGCAGCTGCAAGACTTCAGAGGTCTGCAACATGGGCAGAAATAACAGCAAAAAATGAGTTCATTTGCGCTAAAAAACAAATAAAGAAGGGGAAATAAGGACAATAAATTAACATCTCAGTTGGTGCTACACAAAAGTGGTTGTGGCAAGTCTCTACAGGACAATCCTGCGGCTTGAAACACCCGGGGCAAGCTGGGCAAGCATCACTCAAGGACTCGCAGTCCCCGTGGGAACGCTCTGCTGTCTGGTCCTTGCAACCATCCCGGCTCCTGCCTCACTGCACTGCAAACTAGAGCTGGTCAGGGAATTAGCTGTCAGCCCAGCTGTGGCAGTGCTGCCTTCTTATCCTTTCCCACGCACTCAGCTCTTGCCAAAGCTCAGTGATATACTCTAGCATAAATATTTCTTCTCAGACCCTGACAGGCCATCGCTTCAGAAACGTTCTCCTTCCCCTTCTCCAGATCCTATGGAAAGAAGCTCTTTCCATCTGCAGTTTTTTCTGCTCATCCCTCTCCACCCCTCCCAAAGGACACTGAGTTCTGTGCAGATGGGATTTGAAATTGCCACGGCTGACTGGCTCATGGGCAATGATGAAGGTAAACACTTAGCAGAAACTGTAGACATCTCTATAATAATTTGCTTTATTTACTGGGAACCCGTGTGTTCCCATCAGTCTGAACCTCGCGCTCCTCAGCTGCATTAAATCTGAACAATTAACAGTGAAGGCACTGGGGCAAGACCCTGCTGAGCACTCAGTATTTTAATTGACCAGAATAAACTGTCTGCAGCCCCAGATGTACCTGTAGCAGAACTCGTGTTTCTGAAAGGTCTGGCAAGCCAATGGGAAGACATCAAGAAACGCCCAGAGTGTTGTGCAAGTGTCACACAAGTACAGCACAATATCCTTCAGCTCCTGAGAGAGAACGAACAACCAGTGAGAGAAAAAACCACACGAGCTTTCCCAAGCACACAGCATAACCCACTCTGACAGGGAGGCACCAGGTTCAGGTTAAATCTTTTCCTTGACTGCAGGATACACGATACAACCGATGTGCTTGAAATGCACCAGAGCAAAGCAAGAAACTCACGTTGGAAAGGCTTTATCATCAAGTCATATGCCAAGCAATGAAACAATGACATGTGCTGTATGAGCTGTTTGGGAACAGAATGACCCTCTGTGGTCTCAGTGCTGCACGGACCGCTCGGTTTGCAGGATGGCAAAGCACAGAGCAGTGGCTGTACCTGGAGGGCCATGTTCCCTGGGGTCACATTCACTCTTTCTTCCAATTTCTGGGGCTCGGCAGAGGCTCCTTCACACTGCAAGCCACACTTATGCAAAATATTGTTGAACACCTACATCAAGAGAACAGAACAGTGTTGAAACAGACAGAGGAAAGCATTGGGATGTGCCTTATCTTACTAACAACCACTTCTGTGGTCATCTGTGCAACACATGACTATCCCCACGCAGCAGCACAGAGTTGTATGATGAAAGCTGCAACAGACTCCTGCAGGTAAGAGCAGAAGGATCACACCACTTCTGAAACTCCAGGAGAGCTGCAAGCAGTTCAAGTGCAGCTGTGTATGTGAGTGGTGTTGAGACAGGGGCTGTAGCTACAACACACATCCCTAGCTATGCAAGTAAGGGTCTGCAAAGGCCAACACTGGGAGGTCACCCGAGATGTGAAGAGCCCTGTTAGCAAGGGAGCAGTGGGACAACTTAGAAGTCAACACCACCACATGCTTATTAGCTGGTTCCAAAGCCCTCCCACCCTCTCCTCTGAGGTTAGCAGAACAGGTTTTGGGGCTCTTGGATATAGATGAAGAATTCCAGGAGAAGCTGGCAGAATTAGGGTCAAGATTACTGAAAACCTTTGGTGTAGGTTAAAAGCAAATCCCTGCCAACCTCAGCCATTCTGTGAAATTCTCTACACTGGTAGCTTTGGAGGTTTGCCAAACCCTCCTCCCAGAGGTATGTGAAAAGCTGGCTAAAGGTACCAGAGCTGCATACCTGAGGTTAATACTACAATCCCAGGGGCACATACACTGCTAGACCTGCAGAGGTATCAACTTCTTTCATCAGCAGGGTAAGTACATCAATAGTTTAACTATGATGCATCTTTTGAGCTGTTACATCCATACACTGAGATACACTGGTATTACTCTGCAGTGTTACCAAAACACAGTAAAGAAACCAATGTTCTGCAGAATAACTGTCCTGGTGTGGCACAGTACAAACAGCACATGGAATCTTTGCTGTCTTCCCCAGTAAATCCTTTGAAGGTCCAGTCTTGCATCCTAGAATATTTCTAAAATGTGGTATCATCTCTGAAATCCAGCTCTGATGGTTTAACACGCACAAAGAAAGGAGAATGTGGGCTCTCAAAAAGCCAAGTGACACTACAGGTGTTTTGGGGTAAGAGATTTTCTGCCTTTGTCTATTTTAGGTGGGTTTTTTGAGGGCATAAACATGACATTTTCAGGGTACAAAGCTGTCGAGGCACTTTGATTTCCCTTTCAGGTTAAATGCAAATCCTGCCTACAAAGTCTGGGGAATATACAAATTGCTTATTAAAATGAAAGCTGAGACAGAGAGAGATGCCAAATATCTTTTGTAAGGCACAGCCCTTCCAATAGATTTTCACTTGCTCCCAAGAACTGCAGCATTAATGCCAACCCATTCCACTATATCAAGCCTTAGCTACCTCTCACAGTCATTATTTTGCTGTTTGAAGTTTTTATGCTTCCCCAATCAGGGGGAGATAAGAAGAATAGTTACTTCTTGTTTAAACAGCCTAACAAATTCCTTGAGATTAACTGGCAAGAGAAGGCCAAAAGCTGAAGAAGGGTAACAGGAATTAGTCACCAAGCAATAGTTTTAGATAAAGGTTCAAAAACCACCTGACACACTTGAGCATTAGTAAGAGAGAGAATATAAACTACAACAAATACATCCTGCTCGCCTATGACCACATTTGCTCTCTCTCCTCCCCTCCCTCCCTCTAAACTACGCCACGTTTCCAGGTGAGATCCAAGCCCTGAGCAGAAAAGCAGTACCTGCAGGACAGTGGGCAGAGTTTCGTCCAGGTCACCGAAGTAACTCGGCTGCTGGGTGAAGATATTTTCTGACAAGGGAAAGAGACCACTTCCCATTAGTTCAGGCAGTCACGTCAACAAGCAAACTGACACCAGAAGATGTACATTTATTGCTGACACCCCTCAGCCCTCCAGATATGGTCAATAACCGCATCGGGACTTGGGCACAGATTCACCTCCCAACCCACACACGGTGCCTGCTCCTCTAAAGCTGTCCCATCAGCAACCAGAGGACTGGAATACGCTCATCAGAGCAGAGCAAAGAGATGGGAGATGATTCACAGCCGAGGCTGAATCGATGAATAATGCAGACACCACCTCGAAACATCCCGAGTTCCTTTATTTAACAGCTGGAGTCGACTTGTAATTACTGATAACAGTTCAGCATACACTGGAAAATATTCTGTAGGATATTTCTTAAAGGTAATGAGGCTTTGGTAATACCTGCTATTACGTTAGTAGGACTTCATTACCTTTACAAAATACTCTACTGAGTAATGGCGTGCCATAAATCCTGCCCAGGGAAGCACAGAGGCTGCCTACTTTCCTGTGAAATACTGCTCTGACTGTGAAAATTAACAGAGTTCTCCAGCAAGGACAGAGCACAGCTAAGAGTTATGAGACAGGTCACAGAAAAATGTATTCCCAGAGAAGAACCCGAAGTTTATCAAGTTATGAATTACACAGCAGAGCTGCTCCCATCATTAGGCTGACAACACAAAGCAAGAGATCAGGTGAACAAATTGCTGGTCACCTGCACACAGAGTTACTGCACTGCACCCCAAAGGATGTGGACAATTCAAATGAGCTTTCACACACTTGGGTTTGCTTCAGAATATTTTAAGACACAGATAATTTAAACTTCATGTTTGAAAGGGAACTAAGTTCCATCTTGTCCTGCTTTCTTCCCTACCTCTGAGGCTTGACTGATAAATTTAGAGTGAAAGTTACTGAAAAAGACAAAGGGATTCAAAAATTCTAAGCTTCTGAGCTTTCCTGGTCTGGAAATATGGCCGTCATGTGATCTCTCTACTGCTTCTCATGTTAGTCTGCTTGGAAAGGAGACAAAAATAACTACCAAGTAAAGGAAGAAGTTTCATTGCAGGAACTGCAGACAAACTGGGTCAGAACTGAGGAAGATCTCACTTAATCCAAGGTCGGGTACTGTTCCCTTTGTGCTCAGGTGGATGTTAAAGACCAGAGGTAGTTCCCTTGCGAAGGGAGCACAGGACAAACGCAGAAGCCAACATGCCCTATCCTCCATGCAGGTTCCAGTGTCCCCAAGGCTGAGACATTGCTTAACATGCACTGGCCACAGAGAGTGACTGTACAGAGATATCTTGGGATCAGCACTGCTTGAGCAACGCTCTGAAGTGCCCTGCAATTTGAAGGCACTATTTTATCACGGTCTGCATTGAAATTTCAAGTTCTCCCACTTCACAGACCAGTCATTACTTCTTGTGGCACATTTCACTCAGCTCCCAGATCTGGGAACAAAAGCATTCACACGAACATTTGGACTGTGCCCCACCTCCTAACCCCACTTCCTTTCTGCCCAGAAATCCAGTTCGTTGCTCCTTCCACCCCCGAGCAGGGTTTTGCAAAGCCCTCCTGATCCTCTTACCCAGTGGCTGAGGGCATGTTTAATTGGCACAAGGAAATAACTGAGCCCAGGGCAATGCCTAGCATCCTGAGTCCAGCTCACGACAGCTAAGCAGCTGGCCACAAAGCACTTCTTGACATAAATGCAGTTCATAAGGAGGAGAAAAAAGGAAAAATGTCATCTGATATAGAAACTACAGACTACTGACCTACTAGGAACTACAGCTGCTACTGAACCACGGGTTCTAGTTGTGTTTTTTTTCCAGAGCAGTACTATTAGAATGGCAGGCAAGAAGTGAGGTATTACACACAGCAGGCAAAAGCTAAAACACAATGAACTGTTCCTTGGCTTTAACTAACCAATCATCTTCTGGAGCAGGGGAACATTTCCCTTTCCAAAGAGCACACAGAGATCCAGTATCTTAGGGATGTCGAACAGGAAATTGTTGTAAATAATTTCTCCAAAGACAGAGGGAGTGATAAAGTGATCCTGCAAGGAAACAAAACACACACTTACAGAACAACCTATACACTACGTAGCAAGAACTGCAGCATTACAGTGACATTTGTATAAACACCTCTCCAATGTGCACTAAAGGCTCTGTTTCACAGGAGGCAGCACTGGCCATACACTGTTTCTGCAGTCCCTTCTATTCCCAGCTGTCACTGTCACCACTCCATCCACACCACTGACTTTGCACCACTGCTTGTGGAGGTAGGTTGTGTCCCGAACTGAACCAATCCACCTCAAAGTTAAAACACAGGGCTGTTTACAGTTGGTTCAGTTCCCAGACCTGGCATGCTGCGTGGCCAAGTAAACAGCTGGACTGGCACGAAAAGGGCTCAGCTCAGCAGTGAGCGGCCAGGCACAGGAACAGTTCAACTGGCACTGAAAAAGTACCCACAAAATCACACCCTGATGCCATTGGTATCCTGGAAAAGAAGCATGAAGGCATCAAAGACTTCGTGACACTGTCCAAAAGGAGGAAAAAAAAAACAACAGGAATTGCAGCTCTATATCCTGAGTGCTAAAATCTGCTTCCAAAACACGTGACTTATAATATTCAAGGAATTTCTTTTAAAACTACAGAAGACAAAAAATTCCATTGTCTGTAACACCAGGAAGCAAGCAAGCTAAAATGCAATTTTCGTGTCAGTGACTTCCAGCAGATTTGCCTAGGAAGGCAAATGTTTTCAATCACTGTGAAAGGCAGAATGCACACTGTCCCTCCCAGAGCAGCAGGACCAGGCTTTATGCTGGCTCGGTTCAATTTCCAGAACTGCTGCTGACTGCCTGCATGACAACAGACTATTCATTCTCTTCAAATTACTCAACTATGAAATGGCTTCAGATGCTTGTCTGCCTCACCGGGGTGGTGAGATTTAATCAGACCCTGCAATGAAAGGCAGCACAGAGGTGTCGAGTACTTTTGCTGAAGCAGTGCCAGCTGCAGGCTCCAGCATTCCTTTCACCCATTCCCTCCCCAGTCCTCCAGTTCCCACTCCAAGACCTCTCCTCAATGCCCTGACTGTCACCAGTGAGATAATCAAGACACCACCACTACATAACACACACTGAGCCAGGGAAGATACCAAGGGAGCAACTGCTAAAACATAAGGTGCCTCATCCTGCCCAAAGGCCTTGTGAAAATTCCAAAGCTGCCCATGGGAGCTGCGCTCACACAATTAGGGATGAGCATGCCTTTCAATTACGATGCCAAGAAAACAGTAATCTGAAGTAATTTCGGTGCGCGTCCAAAACACGGAGAAAGTTCAAGCAGAGACAAGCGTTAGCACAGATGACACAGTGCTGCACAGCAAGGTAGGGTGGGACTGAGAGAGTGAACACCTGGCTCCTGCTGGCCAGAAAAGCCCATATTCCACGCAGCCACAAAGGCCAACTTGCTCTTTTTTTCCTAGTCGCACTGATGCGTCGTGGCACCACATGCTTCTAACCTGCTATTACTTAGCTGTTTGCCTGGATCTCCCTCCTAAGAAATCACGGCATAGCTCAGATGCTTCAGCTCTGAGTGGTTATCATCCCCACACCGAGCAACACGCTGATAAAAATAGACAGAGAGGAATGCAGCCAGGGCATGCGAATAAGAAACGTGATTAATTTCTCAAACTGCCTTTTTTCCAGAGCCAGGCAGCCCGCAGTGCCTGCAGGGCAAAGCAATACTAGCCTTGGACTCCTTGTGAGTGGACATCCTCAGGAAGGTCAGAAAGACGCTGCGGTGAAGGCGCCTCTGCATGTCATTCACCTCTGGATGGCAATCCAGCAGCACATCGAACTTGCGGGGGGCGTAGCACAGGTAGGAATCCAGGCACTTCTGAAGTGTCTCATCGAATATCACCTTGTGCCACAGAGAGAAGAGAACGGAAAGAAGGGAACGCAGCACACTCAGCTCACATCACAGACAGCGGAACCGAACAGCACACTGAGGCATTTCAGAGTGCTAACAGGGTCTGTCCATCACACATAAACTCTTACAACCCACAGCCTATAAGAAAATATCACTTTCTTCGCATTCTACGGTGCAGTAACTGAAATTGTTGATGAATGAGGTGATAAGCATAAGCAAGTCTTTATGAAGACTATTTAAAATGCGTGGCTTTTGGAAGCACCTACACCATTCGTGTTCCAGCATCCACAAAACAATCATTACCTGGCACCAAAACTTGTCATGAGGCAAAGCCAGAAGCCAGTCCAGATCATCTGCAATGAATTTTGCTCGCTCCAAGAACTCTTCCACTAAGGCAGGGTCTCTGACAACAGGTGGCGGTCTGTACAGCACAAAAGACCGATCTGCTTTTATTTCTGGGTGCTGCAGGAAGCCAAAACACTGTATTAAAACCACAGACCGAGTGGCAGGAATGCCCAGTTACCATCTGCACTGCTGAACTTTTGGAAACTGACAGAAAAATTACACAATACAGCTTGTCAGTCAGTTCTCTGGTAACTTCCCATTCTCCAATATGCAGGGGGCTGAAACTAGATGATCATTGTGGTCCTTTTCAACCCAGGCCATTCTATGATTCTATGATGATTCTATGACTTAGTGAGTTCCTAACCTTATTTTTCAGCAGTATTTTCAGACATCCATAATTCAGCAGACGATGTTACTTGTACTCTGTTAACAGAAAGCCCTGCAAAGCAACCCTCCCACACCTCCAAACCAAACAGCAACAGCTTAAAGTCATGCCTTTAAAATGTTGTCTGTGCCCTCTTTTCCCTCTGAGCTGGTTCTCAAACAACATTCCAACATGACCACCAAACACAGAGAAGAAAAACTCTGCTACCCTTCTCAGGAGTTACTGAATAGTTTGCCCGAATCCCCCAGTGCTAAAATGGAAATCATGCTGCATAACAACGCAGCCATGAACTCTGCCTCAGCCCACACAGATGCCCAGGGTAATCTGAGCAAGCCAAATCAACAGCAGGCCCCACTTCAGCAACACGCCCAGGAGAAGGCTCAGTACGTGCCATCATCTTTCTGGAAGAAAAGGAGAACTGTGGGTTTCATTTCTGTGCATGATTTTGAATACTCCTGTGGAACAGCACGGGCATGCTACTCCTGTGCTAGACAAGCACAAGGCATAGATTTCCAGTTTGACCCTGTGGCTCCAACCTGAGATCACAGGGCAGAAGGTCACAGGACTCAGTAAGTGGGGAGGACTATCCCAGTGCTGTAACTCAGAGCTGCGCTGCACACAGCTTGCAAAAGCTCCCAAAGCATTGTTTATTGGGCTATTCTTTGATGGAATAAGGAGTTCAAGGAGAACATGCTTCCATTTATTCATCACTAAAAAAAATCTCAGCTCAGCAAATCTACCAAAATCTACAAATCTATTTGTACAAGGAAACAGTACAAATCTCACCATATCCTGAACTAACACAGCCTTTGGCTCACGTTCCAATATATGACAGGTATTTGATAAAGGTCTTGTTTAGCCTTCATGAAAAAACACAGCTCACCAGTGCTGGTAAGGTTCTCAGCTTCCCCGTCTTGGGATCCTTTTCTGTAAGCTGGAGCTCATCCAGGGGCAGCGCCGGCATTGCGATGACTTGTGGCTGTCGTCAGCAAACAGAAAAACAAAAGCAGCACAGGATGTGTTTTACAAGGTCAGTCAGCCAAAAGCATAACAAAACAGGTGACAGCATTACCATACCACAGACACACAGAGGCTGGAAATAACTGCTGCAAAGCAGTTTTTACACCACCCAAATGCTGAAGCTTTAGGGAACACCCAAGAGCCAGCCGCACCTGCCTTGGAAGAGGTTTGTAACACAGTGCTACACTTTCATTCCTGTTTCTTACTGAGAGGCTGTAGATACCTTAGGCACAACAAAAAGCATTTGGGGACATTGTTTTAGGGGAGATTAATGTTGCAATCTGGTTACTGAAGAGATATGCTGAACTATCCCTCCTGCAGGCTGCTCTAATGCGTGCCACCTATCTCCTGACATCACAAACTGAGGAGGCAATCTGAAACCTTGCATTCTCCTGCCTGTTTCCCACATGTGCTCATGGGACTGTATTTCAATTGTCGACAGCACTGTCAGGCTCAGAAATATTTAGGTTAACTCCGAAATTAACTGTGAGTCAAACCTTCTTCAGTCAGTAAAAGTATGTGCCCGTGTGCATTGGTTCAGGCATCAATACAAAATGTAAACTGCAGATTAACACAGCTTCCAAACTGCTGAGGGTTCTACAGTGATGTCAGTGAAACGGTACTAAAAAAGTTATGTTCTTGTGAAGACGTAAGAACCAAAGTCTCATAACATGTATTTTATTTCACTCACATTGCCTGGGCAGAATAAAAGGTAAGAGGAGCGTCCCTATAGCTGAACAATATAGCTGAACAATACTGATTAGAGAGCAACGTCACAGTCTGGACACAAAGTGAAAGAATCGTGCCTCTGGATCCAGAGAATGGATTTTAGCATAAGTTACATTATTACTAATATTTCAGAGGCTTTAAAGAAAATAGGAAAAAATCCACCAGATCAGTGCTAACGTTGCACAGCGTAGAAAAGCTGAAATAAATACTTTATTTTATTTTACTCTTCTAATTTCTAGAGTCATTTTGAAAACTCCACAAAGAAGCGAAAACCTGCAATATGAGAAAAAATATCAGGTGCCTCATTTTGAGCCTGCCAAGTCAGAAACAGCTTGGGAGAGATGGGGTCCCAACCAGAAGTTTATTCATCTCAAATGAAGAACAAACCTGAGCACAGAGACCCCAGCATGGAGAATCACTCCAGATCTCTGTCACATGATCTCTTCACAAGAGTTTTGGCTTAAACAAACAGGGATTTTTTGGATCTCGGGGAAGGTTCAGGTTGGATATCAGGAAAAGGTTCTGCCCCAGAGGAACAGGCTGCCCAGGGCAGTGTGCACAGCCCGAGCTGCTGGAGCTCAGGGAGTGCTGGGACACCGCTCTCAGACCGGGCTGATTTTTGGGTGGTCCCGTGTGGAGCCAGCAGTTGGACTCAGTGGTCCTTATGGGCACCTTCCAACTCGGGCTATACTATGAATCTACCTTGTGGTTTCAGGCACACAGCATAGAAGCTCTTACAAAAAAAAATCCAAAAAACAAACCGCACCAAAGCACTTTCACCAGGGAAACACAACAGCAGGTGTTCCCTGCTCCATGCTTCAGTGCCCACAGAGGTGCCCGGCGCAGGGACGGCAGGGGACACACGCATCGCTTGGAGGAGCTGCCCGGCCCCCAACCCCAGCAGCGGGTCAGCCAAGGCCTGCTGGTCGCCAGCCCTCCTGCACACAGCCCCAGACCCCTCCCGCTGCACCTCAGAGGCCTCCAGCCGGCCAGCCTCTAGTACCCCACGCTGCCCCCAACCCCCCAACCAGGCATCCGAAGGCACATAAGAGCACACAGTCACCCAGCCCCACAGCGGGCCAACCAGCCCGGACTCCCTGCAGAGCCCTGCCCGAGCCCCAGATCCCTGCCCCACCGCGGCCACACAGCCCGGCACTGCCGCAGACGGAGCGGCTCTGCCTTTGCCCCAGCCTAGGCCCCGTTACCGTGCGGCCACGTCCAACCGGCACCGCACTTCCGGAAGCAGGAGGCGCTTCCGGTGCCGAGCGGAAGTGCTCGCGGCGGACTCGGCGAGCCTCCAGAAGGCGGAGCCGGGCCGCACGGGCGGGGCCTGCAGTGATTCCTCTGGTGCTCGCCGGGCCGGCCGGGGTTAGTCGTGGTTTGGCGTTCCGGTGGTGGTCTGCTCGCCCTGCCGAGGTTGGCTTGGCCCTGCTAGGTTCCTCCCAGGACCTGCTGCCCTGCAGTCTGGTTCTTCCTTACAAGGAGACCCAAACCCCCGTGGGCATTGTGGTGTGGCTGGGCTGGACTGGCTTTAAAGTAAAAGAAGGGAGATTTAAGTGAGATGTTAGAAAGAATGGCAGTGAGGCGCTGGCCCAGGCTGCACAGAGAGCTGTGGGTGCCCCATCCCCAGCAGTGCTCCAAGCTAGGGATGGGCCCTGGGCAGCCTGAGCTGGTGGGGGCAACCAGCCCAGGGCAGGGGTTGGGGTTGGGGGCTGTAAGGGCCCTTCTAACCCAACTGTGCTGTGGTTCTATGAGAAGTCTTTGTGGTGCTGCTTCCTGCTGCAGCGCTGCCGCCCTGCAAACCAGCACAATGCAGGTTGCAGAGTGGGAATCTGTAGTTCCAGGATCCCACCAACAGTGTGGCATTTTAAAAATGTATTTTGGATACAACTTGTATCCATAATGTTGTATTTTAAGGGATAACAACTGCACAATGCAGTTGTTTTTCCTTTGAAACAACCAGCTAGGTCAACCAGTCACCCTTTTACAAGGCAGGCCTTACTAGCTTATTTCTGCAGGCAAATGAAATTATACACTTGAGGCAAAGGACACAGAGCAGCGAACGCCACGGGACAGCTGAGCCTGCCAAAGCCAGCAATCCTCACAGTCCACTCACTGGTTCCTTTCAGTTTTGTTTTCTCTCTGTTGTTCAGGGAGATTACTGGAAATCACCAGGTTTACACTGCATGACAAGGATAATTCTTGTCAATAAATACAAGCTCAATTGCTCTCAAGACCAGATTACATTAGTCAAGTTTACAGCGCTCTGAACCCACAGACACCAGGCATTCTTGGGATGAAAGACAGAACAAGTGAGGCGTTTAAAGCAACCAACTCACTATGATAGAGGTGCTTCACGTATCTCAGCTCTCCTTCTTGACTGCAGCAGTCTCCTCCAAAACTCCAGAGCCCAGTTTTATACAAAGCAGCCTAAAATGGAAACCACATCATGCCCTCAGTCATGTGGCTAATTAGGAATGAGACTGTAATGAGGTTCTAGCTCCCAATCTCCCAGCCCAACGTGCTCAGAAACAGCGAGCAGTCAGCACCTTGACTTGCCATCCTGCTTGTAGCCACATTACGGCTGTCCCTGCTCCTGTATGTCACACATGGCCAGAGGAGAGAAAGGGGAGTGGGGTGGACCTCCAGCAGCCCCACAGAGAAAGCTGCCTGCCTGCCTCTCCCTCCTAATGCTGCCATGTTCAGCATTTCCTTATTAGCAAGCTGGCATTTTCTCTCTAGAAAGAACGCAGCATGGAGAGGTTGTGTTCGTTTCACATTCCGCAGGGTACAATTGATTTGCAATTTAAATGTCATGGCAGGTTGTCAGGGAGCCTGCAGTTTTAGCCAATCTTTCACTGTACCTTCTGAATTACTAATTTTTAAAATGAATTATTTATTATTTTTGTTTCTCAAACATCACCCAGACGAGTCAGGCCCTCAGGCTGAACCCCAGCATCAACGTGCTCTGCAAAACACTTACCAGAACAAAACTCCAGTAATTATGTCAGATTCAAGGTTTGCTCTGATTATTTAGTGAAGGATAATATTTGGCAATTGAAGCATGATTCCTTAGCAAAGGCATCTGTTTATTTCCCCTTCCTTGCCAGCCTTCCTCCAAAGCGCTGGTGGAAAGTCTCCAAGTGACTCAGTGGGCCCCGAGTCTGTCATCAGGCTGTTTTGAATCACTTTTTATTCCTCTTTTTCTGGTGATTTTTGCTGCCGTTGCCTTATTGATTGTGTATTATGTACCTGATTTCCTAAGGCGCTGTGAACTCTTGGAGCTCTGCCCAAAATATTGGTGCTACTGTGTGTGTATAACTGAGTTTTGCAATTATCTGCATACCATTGCTTGTTCAAATTAAATTTTAACTGGCCAACGAATAGAATTTCTATTCAAATCTGTAATCTGAGTGCAAATCTGAGGGAAAAGCTTTCACTTGCACAGCTCCCAGCAGTGCAGGGCAGCCACTGGCCCCTGTCGAATGGAAAAGCAAAGCACTGGAAACAGCTTGGAAAAAAATACTGCAGGAAAATCCTGCTTTCACAGTTTGCTCCATAGCGAGCTTTGGATCAGATGCTCAGCACAGAACTCCGCCAGACAAGAACCTCCTGGAAAAGCTTTTCTTAAAAGGGATCCTTATTTTGATGTGATTCATGGACAGGAGGAAGTTGTTCAGTGCTGGATGTAACCATGAAGTTATCAGATGTCCCAAGGCTGGGAAGAGCGCCCTGGTTCCGGTAGCTCTGTCACTGTTTTGACAGATGTACACCAACAACTGCCTTGACTCTGTGTGGAAAGGACGCTCCTGACTTGGCTAGCAATACGCCACAAGAGCAGCCTGCTCATTTCAAGCAGTGCAGAAAGCACCGAGGGGAGGGCTGGTATGCTGGAGCTACCCCAGGAACTGTCTGAGCTCAGCCTGCTTTCTTTGCAGCCTGTCAGGATCACCACAATACGGCATTCTGTCTCTCAGGCAGCACGAAGGTTTTCAAGGTCCCTGCATTTTCTCAAATTCTGCCCCAGAGTCCCACATGACGGCCCAGGGGTTGCTTAGAATATCTGCTTATTTGCTGTAGTCACTGAAGATAGCTGTTTTCCTCCCACTCACACAGTAGTCCTAGCTGTTATAGGGCCAGGAGTTGCCCTCTTTCTCCTCAGAAGGAAATCACAGAGGGTTTAAAGACAGCATCCTGCCCATGCGGTGCTCACACGCAGGTCTGAGGGCACCCGCAGCCCTGAAGGACCATCACTTCTCAACACGTTTCAAAAACAAACATAACACTGAAGAGTTGTGGAATGACCAGAGGAAAATGTCCACGTCGTCTGAAAAAGAGAGACAACAACATCATTAAACTGCAAAGTTGTGCAAATTGGTCGCTGTATTTCCTAAGCAGCTGATACGCAGTTGAAGTAATGATGATGAATCGGTTCAGCCCTGGGCTTTGCAGCTTTTCACCCCAGCCCTCCTTTCTCTGTTTTTTACATTTCATCGTAATGGCATCTATGTTATCATATTAAGGACTAACAAAAGTTATAAGCCTTCAGCAGCATGCTATAGATAGTCATAAAGACAGAGGTGTTATCATTAAAGTGTCATTCTGATGGATGCTACTATCATTTATTTTTCAATTTTCCCTCATTCTCCAACTAATCTCCTCTTCTTAGCATCAAGTCTTACTATTGGACATCTTTTATTTTGGGCACTGATGAAGGACACAGAGGATGGCCTGAGATACCTGGCTCATTTTCTTCATGGCATCGCTTCTGCACAGGGACAGCAGCACAGGCTCCCTCCGTGCTGAGAGGCAGCCGACACAACATTCAGCCGGCCGTGGAGTGAAGGACTTGCTCAACCTCTGTGAGGCTTAATGGCGCAGGCTCACACGGCTGGGAGCTCCCTCCTCTCTCTGACCCCTGCTTACCACAGTGAGCACAGTCCTGAGTACTTTAGCACCCTATTTTTTACAGTACAGAGAATTACCAGCTAAAATAATGCTATTTTCTAATGATACTTGGAGGAGTTCCTCTTAGGAACTTTGCCCTGTGTTCTTCTTTTATATGATAATATGACAACAGTATGATAATAACAACAATCTAACTTGAGAAGGAAGGATCCTTAGCATGCTAATTAAGAAAAATATATATGCTTTATTATTAAAAGCATTTCTCAGGCTGCGTTGTTGTAGCAACACAACACAGCTTGCAGTTGTCAGTTAACTTTCTAAAGAGACACATTCCATGTTAAAGATTTCGAATATTTTGCTTACTTTTAGCTTATCAGAAAAGCAGTGTGGATTATTAGCCTTTTAAGAATAAGAAAATAAGGGAGGTGAACATAAAACAAAGCTTCCAAGCGTTCTGCCTATGCTGGACTGCTGGTATGCCATTGATATTGATGTCCTCAGCTGCTTCTTCCAGGCAGAGAAATGCCCTGCACAAACAAGGTGCCATTCATCACCTGCAGACGAATGCTGTGCTCACAAACCCAAGCAGAACTGGTATGTTCAATTCAAGTACTATGGCCAAGTGCTGTCCTTCATTCCACAAACAGGCTGAGCATGTCTTCAGCTGGCCTGCTGCTTGAAGCTGGGCTCTCATGTGTCAACCAGCTCACACATCAGTGCCAAGCCAGGCTCAGTCTGTTGCGCTCCTACCTGGAAACAGTGCCCAGGGCCATTTTTAGTACTGGCTCAAAAATGCTGTAGCTGTTCACTGATCTTGAAGTTCTCAAAGCCCAAAAGAACTTCATATTTGATTAGTCATCTAAAAATCATCTTGATAAGTAGACTCTGTCAAGACAACCTCTTAATGCCACATTCCTTTGGCAAAATGCCACTAACAGCACATTCTGTTAACACAGAGATAGGAGACAATCTCAAAACAAGACCGCTGGGAAACATTCTGACAAAGAGGATAGGTGTGTCATAAAAATCTCATTAGTTTCCAATTATTCATCTACTTTTCATTCACAGCATCCATGTTTTGGGTCTCATCAGAACAACTGACAGAGCGGGTGCTTCTCGGCTGGCAGATTTTAACCAGGGGAAGCCTCACACTGTGTGTGCCCCGATGTCCTCACCAGCCATGGTCCTCCTGTTCTTACACAATCAGGACTTGGTGTGTTTTGTTTTGTTTGAGACATATCTGACCTTACCATCAGTGTTTCATCATTACAGAAGCTGTCCACAAAGACCACGTTTGCCTGTTTGGATCACCGGATGGTAACAAGGGCAAGAAAGTACTGATAACAAGTTTGTTTTTGTCACTTCTCAGTGTGCCAGGTGCAGGATTGCACCTCAAATACAGGATGGGCATCTGCGGGAAGATGGGACTGGGATGATCCAGAACAAGAGGCAGTCAGCCTCCACCACAACCACACATCAATTTTAAATGCGCCCTCACGGAATACAGCCACTGACTAAAATGACATTTGATTGTGACTGCAGCCCAAAGAATGTCTTTCCACACCAGGTATCCCTTTTGTCTTTGTCAGAAGCTAACTAGAGGCTCAGCAACTGTGTCTGAAGCACTAAGAGAAGTCTGGAAAGGACTTGCTGGGTCTTCAGTGTCAGTTCTTGGCTGCATCAGGATAAGGCAGCTCTGGGAGGCTGATCGGAGCCTCAGAACTGGAGCTGTTGGAAGCTCTGACGTTCTCATGTTTCAGCCCAGACTCTTCATGGCCACCGGATACTTGTTTGCTCTTACACTACATCACCCTTGCTCTTAATGGAGATGTGTTTACTTCTTATTCCCTGAAGTTTTGTTGAGAGCAACTATTTCCCTTCTCTGCATTCAGGTTTTTTGGCTAAACAAATTAAGTAAAAATCTTCACAAAAGAAAAGCTCTGGGTTACCCTGTCATTATCCTCCAGGCACATTTTGTCTCCTTCCAGTAAAGTGACCAAAGCTGCACTCCTAATTCCAGACAAGGTTGCAGTAGAGCTCTGTATCACAGTACCAATATTCTCCCCTTCCTTTGGAAGCATCTCAGTTGATACTGAGTGCTTTTTGTCAGACTGCTTCATCTTGGGAGTTCTCAGTCATCTTGAGATCAGCAAATACACCCAGATTTTTCTCTTCTTCTGTCATTTCCAACAAGCTTGCAGCAGAGATTCTTGTTCACACTTCCCAAGCACATGACCATGTACTTTCCACTATTAAATTTCATCCCCTTTCTGATGTGCCAGCACTGTGTTATCCAGCTCTTCCAGAAATACAGATATCCCTCTGTGCTGCTAGCGCTTTGCAGCCCTGTGCCATCAAACTGTTGCCATCTCTCTGTAGCCATCTTCTCACCCGCCAAATAGCTCCCCAGATAAGCAATACATTTGCAGTGTTGCACTGTATTTAATATTCTATTAAATCCAGTTAGATTAAACCTATTGTGAAACAATTGCCAAGAAAACTATTATTAAAGTGTCAATTTAATGTAACCTAACTTTAGTAAAACTACATCATATTTTACTTCATTTTCTACTTACACACCTGTCCCCAACTACTTCTTCCCTTACATTTACTTCTAATGCATCTAAAGTTCTTGAGGTCAGACAAACAGGGGTGTAAATGGCTGGGTTGCTCTTCTTCCTCCTGTTTAAAACCAGGCAGTGCTTTGGTAGCTCCTCAGTTAGTCCTTACTACCCTGACAAAAAAAACTTTGTGCTGGATAAGTGAGGATATGCTCCAGGTTTGCCAGAGTGTGGGTTTGGGGACACCTCGATCCCTAAGCTGCACGTCAGGTTCTCATGGGCACTGCTCTCCCTTTGGGTGCAGTAACTTTCACTTCCATAAAGTAATTCGCATTAGCTATCACCCTTTGCCCTGATCTGTCATCCTTTGCCCTGATCCCTGATCATAGAAAAAAGAAGTCGTTTAACACGAGGCCATACCTAACATTAAAAAAAAAAATAAACTGGAACACAAAATGGAGAGATTCTGAACACAAGACTTAGGGACTCTCCAAGCAATCTGTTCAGTGCCGTGGAAGACAATCTGTGTCACTGAAATAAGTAGCAGGGAGCGCGTAGCTTTCCCCCGGTCCTTGCTGTCACTGCAATGGCACTCCAGCCTGCCCCCCTCCCTAAATACAGAAGGAGCAACCAGCAGGTTACGCTGTACCAAAGCCCCGGGTCTCCAGGATTCAGTTTCCTGAAGTAGGTCACATTTGATCTCCTTCCAGGCACACTGCAAAAGCAACTGCTTAACAGGGAGCTTTCAAAATTCATATTCTGCTTCCTAATGCTGTCAACACCTGCCCTTCAGAAATACAGCTATACTGGCAGAACAGTTTTTCATTGCATTTGGGTATAAACAGGCCAGGAATCCTGTTTTTCCCTTCAGTTACCTGTATTTCTTCTAAATTTCCTCACAAGGTACATATTGACTTTCAGACCACATTTGCATTCAGACGATGGCTTGTTGTTGGAAAAGATCCCTTCAGAGGGGCTCATTAACTTCCTTTCAAATGTTTACTGTCCCCGACCAAGGGAGCTAACTAGCAAACAACTCACTGTGTGGCTTCTATCTGAGCTTAAAGACACGGGATCCTGTATTTGTGTTGTTCATTCTAATGCCACTTCCAGCTTCAGCACGGCTTAATGACAGACCAGAGTCCATCTGCTACAATGACTAGCCTTGGACTCAGAGGGAGAGTCCTGTGGATAATTTAGGAGCTCGTTTTATAGTTAGTATAACTTCATTCCAGACCAAGGCAAACACGAGCAGGTGGAAATATCTCTCAAAAGCACAACCTGACCTACATAGTGCATTGTAAATTAAAGAGATGTATAAAAATAAAGCATTAACAATCCATCACGTTTGCAACAAGACCCAGATACGGTCCTGCAGCCGCTCCCTGCCACCTGCATATGGCTGCCATTCGCCCCTCCAGCTCTGCAGTGCCCTTCTGCTGCTCTGCACTCTTGTCCCTTTTGCTTTATCGCTTTTCTCCCCACGAACATGCACTTTCTGGCTCTCGCATTGCCTGCTGGCTCACTGTTCTCCATTACCTCATGGAGAAGCTGTGAGCTGCTCAAGGCCGCTTGGCCAGCACATTTATGGACAGCAAGGGGCCACACGTGTCCTTATAGCCAAGCCCCAGAATGCCACAGAAGCAACGGAAGGCACGGGCCAGCGTGCAGGAACTGGGTTTCCAGTTGGCTACGTAGTTCCTACAAGAGCTTTTGGAGAGCTCCTGAGGGGAGCACGGGGCACGCACCGGGGTTAGGATCACTATGGCTCCGCAGCTCCTGCAGCTCCTCATTGCCCCAAGGCAGCTGTGGTCACCTAGAGGGGCTCAGTCACCTCACAGGGATCAGCCAGCTCAGGGCTGGGTCATTTTCAAGGGGCTCGGCCATCTCCGGGGGCTCAGCCACCTCAGCTGGGGCTCAGTCACCTCCAGGGGATCAGTTAACTCAGTGCTTGGCCACCTCGGGGGGCTCAGTCACCTCAGGGCTTGCCCACCTCGGGGGTCACGGCCATCTTAGGGCTCGGCTACCTCAAGGGGCTCAGCCACCTCAGCAGTCACGACCACACAGCCCCCTCCCGCCTCAGCAGGGCCGTAAGCACTGAAGCACCCTGCAGGGTTATAAAGGAGGAAAGAGGGGGACTCCTCCTCCCCTTCAGGAGGGCTGAGGCAAGCGGGCGGAGGGACTGACAGGAGGCGGACACCCGCTCGCGTCACCTGACAGGAGGCGCCCGGCACCGCCCCTTGGCGGGAGGAGGAGGCGGAGTCGGGAGCGCGCTCGCCTCGCCTCGCCGTGCCCGCGTCCCGTGCGGCCGCCATGTTGTGCTGAAAAGCGGCGGCGGCAGCCAGGAGCCCGGCGACCCCGGCCCAAGGCAGGAGGCCGCGCCCCGGGACGGGGTGTGGGGGCTCCGCGCAATGCCCGGCCCCGAGGTAAGGAGCCGGCGAGGGTCCGCGGAGGGGTTCGGCGCCACGCGGGGGGATGCGGCGGGCCGGGGCCTGGCGGAGGACGGCCGGGCTGTCAGGGAGGGCCGCGGCCCGGCACGCCCCCTCAGCTGGGGCGGCGGCGGCGGTCCGGCTGCGCTGCGCTCCCTCGGCCGGGGGTGAGGCGGCTCGGCGCGGAGCTTGGCCTCGTCCTCCTTCCCTCGGGGCCCGGCGGCCTCGGGAAGGTGACGGTGCAGGGCCGCGCCGGGCTCCGGCCGTGCCCCGTGGCCGCCTCTGGGTGCCCGTACCCCTCTGTCCCGGCCCCGAGCTCAGCCGGTGCCGGTTGTGTGCAGCTGCGTGGGGTCGGTGTTCCCACTGCCTTTATAACGGGATTGTTAGGGCTTCTCTGTTACTTACGGTGCGTGGGGGCTTTAATCGTGCCTCTTCCCTGTGTTCTTCTTAACAGTCCCGTTCCTCTGGTGGGATCTGAACAGATGTTGCCCTTCTCTGGTGAGTACTGTTTTGTGCCAACCCTCCTGACCCCAACCCGTGTTGAAGTTTTTGAATTTAAGGGAAGATTAAGGTTTTGCATTGTAGTTGTGTTGTCCCTCCTTTTAGGGAATGCTGCTTTATCAGCAGATGAGACCTCATATTCCTTTGCATCTCTCTGTAGAAGGAACTGGTGATTACTGTGATCCTTTTCAACACAGACCATTCTATGGTTCTTTCTTTCCATGCACCCCTCCCTTACTGGTGTGAGGGCTGGGCACGAGCTTGTGCCTCATGCAGACTGAACATCTGGAACCTGCTTTTCTGTCTGAGTGCTTCACCTGTCTGTTTTATTGTGTGATGAGCCCATGCTGCCATGTGCTTTTTCT
The DNA here is from genome assembly GCA_016647715.1 of Pavo muticus. NCBI lineage: Eukaryota > Metazoa > Chordata > Aves > Galliformes > Phasianidae > Pavo > Pavo muticus. Next base: position 348,991 of record JACDJE010000367.1, read on the forward strand.
TCGAGGAGCTTGTCTAGAGAATCATGTGGAGTAGTGTGGAGCGATGCTTGACTTTATGGTGGGAATAAAAGAATATTGTGATTGTGTAGGTAAGCCCATTGGCAGGGGATGGTAGTGTGACTGAGGGAGCTGTGGCAGGTTTTGCGCAATACCTGTCATGTTTGAAGCTTTAGATAGAGAGCTGAGGTGTGTCTGGCCTGTCAGTAAAGCATGTGTTGTAGTACTGCGAATCTTTTTGATGGCGGATGAAGGGGAGCTTGTATGAATGAGCTTATAGGTAGAGGAGATGTGACAGCTAGTATCTGTGTTGCTTTGGCATTAGTGATCACAGTGGTTTTAGGAGATGGAACAAATGCTTTCTTTCATAGTACAGGAAATGCTGTGAACTCAGAGTGTTGAAATCTTTGTCAGATAAGTAAAGGTGGGGCATGAGCTTCTGAAATGCTTCACTGAGGAGTTTCTGTATGCTTGCTTTGGAGTTGGGGGAGAGGCAGATGTGCAGGGAAAATGTTGAACAGTGGGTTCTTTGGCAACTGTGCCCAAAGGTGCTCTTCTCTTAACTGAAGTCCTAAAGATTATAGGAGTGATATCTTGAGACAAGCTAGTGTTCTGGCTGGTGCCTATTGGTGCCTATGTAGGATTTTGCTAATGTCCATTACCATTAACTGTCTGAACTAGAAATTAGCCAAGTGTTAGCCTGCTTAAGAAACCTTAGGCAAGGCCAGCTTGATAAGCTCTTGATTGTCCATCAAAATGGCTGTCTGCTCCTGAAGGAGACAGAAGTGCAGTGTGTCCAGGGTAGAGAGTACAGTACTTTATCTTAGATCTCGTTCCACCTACATGCTGCACAGGGCGGTGGAGAGAAGTGTGTTGTCAGCCCTTCAAGAGTAGGAGGTCTGAGCAGTGCTTGGCTGACAATTAATGTGTCCAGATGGAGTAAAGTAAGGAGAAGAGTATCAGTAGGCTGCCGGAGAATTGGGAAGGAGCCTGACAAGCCTGCTGGAGTGCAAGGAAGGAGTAATTGTCTCTGGAGCAAATTGGAGGAACTGGGTTAGAATCCAGCACATAATCTGAGATCTTTTCACCTGCGGAGGATGAAGGGCTGTGATGGCTGTTCCTGCTCTGGTAGCTCTGCATGGGGTTGTAGCTGGGTATAATCACGGGACTCTTCTGTCTGGTGTCAGTTGTCTGTCAGAGCCTATGACTGCACTAATCAAATCTTGTGAACTAGAATGGAAATCCCAGGTACTTGAATGTGATCTTATTTCATAGCTGCCTTTATTGACCAGGTCAAATAATACAGATTGTTTCTTTCAGGATGAGCTTCCAAGCACTAAACTGTCTGTTTGCCATAGTGTACAGCTGTTCTGCCCGTGTACCCAGCTGAAGTAGCAGGCAGTGTAAAGATCTGCCTGTTAGTTCCCATATGGGTTTTATGTCTCTGGGACACGAGCTTCCTTTGTAATTCTATCCTTCTAGATATTAGTGCCATAACTTTCCAGTGCTTTTAGGAAAGCTTTGGGAATAAGCCTAACATGCAGATCATTCTTGTGATTAACTGAGCTTTTAAAGACAGCTGCTCCTTTATCGTTGTGAAGCTTTGAGATCATATGGTGACTGAGTGGTTTGCGTGAAAGATCTAAAGGGGAATTTAGTGCTAATTCAGGATTTGAAATACAGACTTATTAGAAGGTCAGTAAAGAACTGAAGACCTCAACTTGCACTGTGTTATTACTTGTACCTTGGATGCATGAGTCCCAAGGTGGGCAGGATTACCATATCCAGATGGGTGTTTTGACTTGCACGTGTGCCGGTGTCTGCTGCTTGTGGGATGGGCAGAGGTCGCAAGCCAAAACATCATTTGGTGTCAACTGTTCTTGTTCAGATTGTGTTTGATAACAGAAACAGCCAAGACTTTGTCCCCTCCCTTTGGGGTGGATAGCTGAGAACTACTGACAGAAGGTGTTTGGTGTTACGGGATGCTGGCTGCTAGCTAGAGCTGTGAGCGGCCTAGCTCTGCTCTTCCCTTTAGCTGTTTAATAGCTCCTGGTGCTGATGTAGGGGAGGTGAGCACCAGCTGGCCGATGTGGTTCCAGGAGGTCATTGTATGCCGTGAGGAAGTCCTCCATTCCATCTCTGCTGATCGGAGCTGGGGGAGAAAATCAACCAGTGGTAGCAGAGGAAGAGAGGAGTGCAGTGTTATCCTGTAGGAGCCAGAGGTACCTTCTGTCTCCAGTCTGTTCTGGAGTGTCTGGGTTACCTTGGTGGTATGAACTGGGGTGCTCTGCTCACGTGCTGTGGAGCAATGGAGCTGCAGCTCTGCGCCCTGCAAAGGGAGCTCAAGGAAAAGAGCAGAGCTGAGGGTTTTTTGGGATGTTGAGATGAATGCATTATTTCTGGAGACATCAACATCCATCAGAACCCACTGTTTTGGAAGGATTCATTTAAAATACAATTATTGATACCTAGCTTTGGCTGATCTTCCGTCTAGGAATCCTAATCTAAAGTTCAGGAAGCAGCCATTGGATTTTATGTGCATCTGATAGCAAGTTAGCTGGAAAGATGCTGTGTAGGTCTTACTGGGGAGGACACAATATTTGGGGGCATTGGTGGGAGACATTCTATGTGGGAGTGAATGCTGGAAATTCCTGATGGAGCTCATGGGGGGCAAGGGGCCTCTGATTCCAGGGGGTGGCCTTGAAGGTGGGGGATGTGCAGGGAAGGTGATACAGTTGTGATTTAATGAAGGGCTTGAGCGTTCTTCTCCTTTGTGGACCAAGACATGGATGTCAAAGCTCATAAAGTACTGTGCTTTTTATCATCTTCTGGCTGAGCTTTAAAATGAGAAGCTGTGATTGCATTTTTACCTCTGCTACAGGAAATATCCATTGAAATGTTCTTTTCTTCCTGCTGGATTGGGTCCCTCACAGGCCGTGGGCTGACCGGTGTGCCTATTGGAGCCTGCAAGGCTGAGGCAAGGTTTGGGTGCATCTCTTGAGCTGGGGCAGTTGTGCAGATGCACACATGGCAGGCTCAGGGCTGAGAGTGCCTGGGGAGTGCTGGATGTGCTGAGGTTTTTTGGATTGCTTTAATTTCAGAAGTGAAGTTATTCTTTACGGGCGCATCTCCAGCATTTCTTGGGGCAGTGGTGGGAAAAGACTTCAAAAAGATACTTTAACTGCTTCCTACTTTCCATAGAGGCAACATTGTCTAAGTAACGTACTACAGATATCTGATACTCCCTGCTGTGTGTACAGTATCCACTCAGCTGAGGCTTCTACCGAAGGCTTCCTTCCTTCAGGCCTTGGCCTATTTTAGGAGTGTGGGAAGGTTTTTCATCTGGGAGAACCAGTGCAAAGCTATACGTTGGGGCTTAACTGAGCCTTCTGAAAGTCAGATGTCTTGAAATAGAGCACTCCATCTAAGATGCCTGTCTGTAGGATATTTCTTGTGTGTACAAGTCTAAGTGTTCTCTCTGAGCCAAATATCTCTGATTGTTCTGGTGCAGCAGAAGCTTTAGTTCCTAGAATGCAATCAGTACTGAGGTAGGTGATGCACCTCAGGTTTTGTGGAGGAAGACTGTTGCCCTGCCATAATTAAGTCTGTATCCAGAGCATTAATTCTGTATTGCTACCTGGAATGAGAGCAGTTTCTCTTTTCCTTTGCATGTAGAACTTGGCTCCAACATCAGCAGGGAAGAGGCAGGCTGCAGGCAGCATGAGACTGTAGTGCTGCTTTCTGCTGTTGTGTGAGCCCCTGTGGGAGGCTGCTCCCTGCTGCCTCCTCAGGAGGAGGACAGATGCGTGTCTGCATGCTGCAAAGCATAGCTGGAAACCAGGAGTCTCGTCTGAGGACCAGCTGCTTTTGGTGGGCTTTCTGAAGCTGCCCTGGAGAACGGAGCTGGAGGCAGGACTTGCCTGGGGACGTGGCTCATGTGCTCTCTCCCCAGCTCACTCCTTCATATCACCCCTGAATAAGTCATAAACCTTCCAAGTCCTTTGAGAACGACTCTTCAGTTTCATCCACTTTGACTGTTCTGTAAGCAAGTCTATTTTTTGTTTTGGTACAGCTGCTGTCAGGGTTTGGGAAGTAGATGGAAAGATCTGATCTACACCTACCTTAACTGTGGAGTCTTAAAGCAGGTTCTACATGGATAAATAACTGAGTATTTCTGAAGTGGAGCTTCAGCTGTGGTGCAGAAGCGATCAGAACAATCCTGTCTGCTAGCTGATCTAGTGCTGATCTGGTGTGACTTATGCTACCACCGCCAGCATTCAGCACAACTGTTAAGAAGCTCATGAAGTGGCTGTGGCTGAGTTTGAGATTAGAAAGTGTTTCTTTGGAGTTTGCTACCTGCTGTTAGGCTGGGGGCCTGCAGCCTGACTCCTTGCTCTCTCTGCAAGCAGATGATGAAAGGGAGTCAGCTCGTTGCTGTGGCTGCCTAATTTCATTTCTTGCAGCCATAATTGACATAAATGTGTACCTGGGAAAGCTCTACTTATTGCATTGCTATCTGCAAGCGCGTAATTGCTATCATTGAAACTTAAACCTGAGATAAAATGAGATGCTGGGAAGCTCTGTCATTGCTAATTATATTGTTTGCATCCTTGATAGGGTGTTTGCTTTGAGACCTCTTCAGACCCAGCTCTGGGTTTCTACAGCTGAAGACTGTTCAGCTTTGCTTGCTCCGGCCCTCAGCGTCTTCTCGAGCTTTCAGAACCGTGGTTACCGAAGTCAGCTTTTGCTCTTCTGCGGGTTCAGGCTTCTAAAACACTTGTTTCCCAACACAGAACAGATAGTGCAAAAAGGGAACTGCAAGATGAAAGCTCAGCTGCCATATCCCAAGGCAGACCTCACTGTGAGTTGATGAGAGGACGTTGCTCCATCCATTCTGCGGTCAGTTTTAGTTTGAGCAGAGCAGACATGCTTTTGTAAGCCGTGAGTTGATAGTTTTGCTTTCCTTCTCCATGAATGTACTTAATTCTTTGTAACACTCAGCAGTTGCAGCACGCCAGCACATTACCTGTAACTTGTTCAGAACCTCCTTGGGTCTGACAGGCTTTGCTGGTCGGACAGATCCCCTCACTTCTGAGCAGCGTGCTGCTGCATGTCGGCATCGGTAATATCTGACCCAGGAGGCTTGAGTGAAGTGTCTGAATGGACCACGTTTCTAATTTACTTTGGTTGTTAGTCTCTAATAAGTGGAACTTGGAAGCCAGTGAAGCCTACTTAATGTAAACTTGTGAGCTTATTGCCTCTGCCTGCGGATCTCGTTTCCATCTGAGTGCTGTGCATGTTTTTCTTGAGTGGATGAGCTTTTCATCGAACGAGTGACTAATCCTTATCACACAAATGTGCATCATTACAATTAAGAGTTCCTGTTCTTTAATTGCATGGTGATTGGACATACTAATCATGAGCATGTTTGAGAATTCAGTACCTTCCTTTTCCCTCATTGCTAATAGCAGGAATTTGCTGTGAACGGTGCATTATATTCTGGTTGGATACCCATTATAATTAAATTCCCATCTTTGTCTATGCTCAGTGAACCTTTCTCTGAGTGACTTCCATAAGAATGTACCTTTTTGTGCTTTGGGATAGTCTGAACTCTGGGGAAAAAGGGGAAAGATGGGAACAAGGTAAATATTTGGAGGTCTGGTAGGTTTTCCTTATAGGTTTGGCAATGGCTTAAAGTTGTTTCCTAGTGCAGAATACAATAGCTAGCTTGTTTTCTTTTACTTTGGACTGGAATCTCTTTATCCCTTCATACTCAAGCGTGAGTATCACATGAATTGGAGGTGTTTGCTTAGTGTGCCTCACTGCTGCAGAGCATCCCTGTGCGTTACAGACGGGTAAATGAGCACTGCGGGGAGAGGGGCCGTGGCACAGTGCAGCTCTGGAGGTGCTGTCAGAGGCTGTAATGCTTCCTTGCCGGGGTGTGCCTGGCAGAAGCAAGGGGCAGCGTTGGTCAGACAGGCCTCTGCTGTCAGGAGATCAGATTTCTGTTCTGCGTGTCCTGGCTCATCTTATAAAGAGAGCTACAGCTTCGATGTGCTGGTGTGCCTATAGCCTCGTTATACCTGCAGGTGCTCAAAGTGTGTTTTAGGGTGTTTGTATAGAAATGGCCTGGCAGGGAAACGAATTACAGGTTCTTTCAGAATCGGAGGCTGTCTGGGCCATCGGAGGGTACCTGGCTGTGTAATTACTCATCAGTGCTTGCTGAAGTGCAGTACCTTTCAATGTTCATAAGCAGATCATCTCAGAAAAGAGCAGCCTCTTACATCCCTGCATGGCAGGGGCAGCACACCTGGTCGCTGCACTGCTGCTTTGCCTTCCTCCGGCTCCAGCAGCTGGAACAAAAGTACTTTGTGTGTGTTTGGAAGTGGAGCTTTTTGCTTTTAAGCAGTAGGATGGGTGCTGGGACTTGGGGGTGACTGCTGCCTAGTAAGGGGATAACAAGACGAGTGCATCACTGGGACTTGAGGGTGACTGTCCTTTCTAGTAAGAGGATAACAAGTGCATCACTGGGGCTTTCTAAAAATTGTCACTTTGAGTAGGAAATTCCCTGGAATTCTAAAGTGTGACACTGAGCTGAGGATGGAATCGAATTCCAGTGGGTTAGAAGATGCTGGTTGTGACTTCTGGTGCTGCTTTTGCAACATTTGGTACATGAAGTCCCCAGTCTCTGCTGCTTTGCTTGCAGTATCTTCAGTAACTGACTTTAGCAGCAGCTGGAGCTTGCTGCTTCCCAGGCTGTTTCACTCAGCTTGAAAGCAATGTAGAAGTAAGTGGGGGAGGTCTTGCCTTGGTGGTTCTCCCCTCAGCTCATTAGAGAAGCAAAAGATAACTTGCCTGGGGTGCAGTGCTGACTGGTAGGCTGGTTGGAGCTGTCAAGCTTTCAGTTGTGGGCCATTCCAAGTCCTCTGTGGTACTGCATCCCATAGGCACTTCTGTGAGCGTGTGGAAGGCTGGTGGCAACCTGTTAGAGGGGACTGAGGGTGGGAATGCTGCAGTGATGTGCTGAGATCAGAGCAGTGCCAAACCTGCAGCTTGTCCTAATCCAGCTTGGAGCAGAGAGCAATCCTGAAACCTGCCTGATGTGATGCCTACCTGCAGAGGGTGGTTCCGTCCATCAGGCACTGCTCTGGACGATGGCTGTGTCGGCGTGGGCTGACAGCCTGGGGTCGGAGGGATTTTGCTTGGTGGCGCGGCTCTAAGGCTGATAGAGCACAGACACTCAGAGCTGCTGCTCATTTTCTTCAGAGCAGTTTTTAGCGAGCTGTTAGTACAAGGTCCAAGTGCAGGTGTTCTGCCCTTTGAGGGACACACCCAGAAAGCAGTCCTATTAAAATTAATAGTGCTCTTGCATCATTCTTCAGGCTGCCGTGCTCTCATTCAGCACTAAGGTATGAAGACTTTTCCTCTTGCATAAGAAGACTTGATTTGTTCTGGTTGAGGAGGGAAGAGTTTGGCAGCTCCCTGCAGAGCGAGCTGTGTGCTGTCGTGCCCTGTAGCTTATTTTTCTGAACTATTTCAAGCTACTGCTCAGCTTTCTAACCTGTTGTAGTATGTACAGCTGCCTGGTACTGAGCTACTAATTAAACCGATGTGGTGATTATCTGGTCAGCCCTTCCTGAATGCAGCTCCTTTACTACTTCTAGCCTGCTTCTTGCTACTAGACGTGGTTTGTTTGGTGCTCCAATTAGGGACCCAGCAAGGTTAAGCCTCATGTACTTACTGAACTTATTTTAAAGGCCCCAGAATTATAGCAGGCTCAATCTACTTTGTACCCTTATTGTTTCTAAGTATATATAGCACTTCTTGCTGCTTCTTTCCCCCACAAACGTTGGTTTCTGGTCTAATCAGAAGCACTGGCTGCCCTGCCAGGCCCTGTTCATCAGGTAATGTAAGGTTAAAAAACAAACAGCCACCAAACAAAACTGCCCCCAAACCCAGACACTTCTCAGTAACCTCGTGCAGGCTCAGTAGCATTTCTGAGCTGGCTGACTTCACTTACAGGCAAGGAGTGATAACTGAAAATGTGCCTTGACAGAAGTTAGTCTCATCAAGTGTGATGGCTACATGAAAGGACAAGAGGGGACTTTGGCTTTTTGTGCAGGAGTTACTATGTGAGGAGTAAGCACCTGCACTGGGAGGAATCTAAGTTTACAGTTTAAAGAGACTTAATGCCAAAAACACCTCCAAAAATGTGTTTTAAACACAGCTCTTACACTGAACCTTGCCAAGGTAATTAAAGGATTCCTAAAGCTAGTTTGGATTTGCAGGCTGGGTTTGGAGAGCAGTGCGCTTCCACAGGTGCGGAGAACGCTCACGTTGGTTCAGGTAGGTTGGGGAGCAGCTGAGCTTTTCGTACTGGGAAGCAGTTTGTTTTCCCTGTAAGCAGGCAGAAGATGCTGCTGTGCAGCACAAGTGAGGCGCAGTGGTGCGTGTTGCCAGTTGGGCTCTGCTGCTTGTGGAAGGTCAGCTTTTGAACCTCCGTGTATCAACGAGCAGTAAGCTTCACACTGGTGTTCTGGAGCTGCAGACCTCCTCGTTGGCTCTGGAAGACTTGAGAGCAGTGCCTGTGTGTGGTTGGTTTTCTTGATCTGCTTGGCTATCTGCAACTTGCTGAAATGTGAGAGGTGAAGGAGCACCCTTGGGTCAGTTCAGAGAGGGCTTGCTGAGCTGAATGGAGAAAAGCTGTGCTTCAGCGACTCAGTGTGTCATGTTTGCAAACAGAACCAATCAACGTTGTATTTCAGTGGGCAGGAGCCAAGTTTTGTGACTGTGTTCTGCCCTAGGTGACTTCATGCAGAGTGCTGTTGAAAGACTTAGCAGATTCTACAAGTTGAAACAGATACAGTGGATTCAAACCTGTGTGAGGAATGTCCTGCTTGTTAGCTGACTTCTGAGGAGCCACTTCACCTGTAGCCCCTCAGAACTCATGCTGATGACTTAGCTACTTCTGTTCCTTAATAACCTTACCCAGAATGCTGAGTTCAGACAGCACGCTGGTGTTCTTATAGTGGGTGTGCAAATGGGGAAGAGAAAGTTGTGAAGCTGGGAATCCATAGGTTGTGCTGTGAGTGACAGCTCGGCCTCTGAATGGCATTAGAGCATCTTTGCCATGTGATAAAACGTGCTGCCTGGTGCTCAGCTGCTCCTCCAGCACAGAGCTCTTTGTAACCTGCAACTCTAAGTGCAGAGTAGGAATTTGTCCTGTTAAAACATGCATTTGTTTGAAGAGCAACTTCTACTTACTCACCTGTGTCCTACATCTCCAGATCTCAGTTATTAAATACCAAGGTGTGTGTCACTCCGAACCCAAGTGATCATTTAGAAGTAAAAGTGACCTGTAGCAAACAAAGCTGTACTGCCCTACCACGCCTCTTCCGTTCTGCAGCTTGAAGCACAGCATTGCCTCATGGAGTGGTATTTAGGAGCTGATCTGTAGGTGACTCCTGTGTGAAATCCAAGAGATTCTTCCAGTTCACAGAGAAAGAACACCTGGATTAAGCACCATCTTGAAGGCGATGTGCTTTATACCACCTGATGTCACTTCACGTTCTTAGGGAGAGTGGGGAAAGTCCTTCCTGGTGCCTCATCTGAACAAAGCAGGCTGAGTGAACACTGTGGCATGCAGTTGGTTAAACACCACGCTGGCAGTGTTTGAACCAGGCTGAATGGAAGTGACCAAAGGTTCCAGCTCTGAAGTAAGAAATAAGTCTAACTTGTCTAGCTATGTTTGTTCCACTTGCAAACATTGGGGAAGGCTTTGTGTGAGAGCGGGCTTGAAGTCCTTCCCAGTGTTTTGTGGTAGTCTGAAACTCACCGGAGCAGTGCTGATACTGCCATCCCAGCACCTCATCAAGGTAAACTCTAACTTCATCACAGCTTTGCGTCCTCCCGGTGCTCTGTGTCGTTGTCACCAGTGACACAGCAGGAAATCAACGTCTTCACCTTTTGTGCTGCTGTAGTCCCCAGTCCCGTGCATCTTCGGACACCCACGTGCTGTCCTGGCTGTCGTGCTCAGCATGGCTGTGTGCTCAGAGAGCATTTTTTGTGCTTCTGGGCCAAGACTGCTGCAAGCAAAATGTGTCATGAGTGCTTCTTCAGCGCTTTATCTTTGTGAACAAAATCGTCTCTGTCCTCATGTTAAGCTGCTGGCTTGTGAGCCTTCAGTGGGAAGAGTGCTGCTGGTGTGGTGTAGCCCACGATGGGCACCGAGCGACAGGGCTGCTCCGCAGGTCATGCGGCCGAGCTAAGAATACGGGTTGCCTTATGGCACTGGAATGCTGGCCTGAATTGTGGTGCAGGGAGAGCAGGGTGTTGGCAGTGCTGCCATGGCTGCTGATTTTAGTTAGCTCTCAAAAATGCAGCTGTTGTGTGGTGAGGTTTGCCTCTGCTGTCTGTTATGTGCTCGTGGCATGGCTCGAGCTCTGCTGGGGATTTATGCAGGAAGTGGAAGCAGATGCATTCCTTTCTCAGAGACCTGCTTTATTAATTGTTAACTGAAACTTAAAAGTTCTGCCTTCTGGTACTTGCAGTGCTGTTTGATATCTAAGCTGATAAGTGCTCATGTGTTCTCCACAGATGAAATATGCTTAGTCCTGGTGGGGTGCGGAGTAGTTACTGACTCCGTGGATGTCGGGGTGTAACAGCTGTGAGAGCAGTGTGCTGGGCCTTGGTGCTGGAAGTTACTCAGTAACTTGGATTTGGTTGCTGAGCTGCAAGTAACAGTGCTGGTGAAACTTAGCAAGGTTAAATGAAAGATGTACAAACAACAAATACCCAGCTCAGGTCTGTTCTGAAGGGTAGTAACACTTACTTGGTAGCAGTACTCATGCAGGTACTTGTGTGGCTCTGATGGGACTAAGAGTGCATTACTGGTGTTTGGTACCTGGGCAGCGAGGATATTCAAGTTTTACTGTATGTTGTTGTGGTACTGTAAGGAAAGTTGTTACCTGGGAGCTCACCAGAACGCTGAAAAAGCATGATTCCTTTGCAGCTTCTTACCAGGGAACTGGAGTACATGCACTACTGTTTGCTGTGCTGTGAGCTACTGCAGAGCGCTGGCAGATCCTCTGTGGGATCGTGTGTCAGGCCGAGGTAGCAGCCAGTCTGCTGGCACATCTACTCTAGTTCTGATTTGTCAAGATCTCAAAGGTAGAAACAAAAAGCACTTTGTCCTGGCTGTTCTCATGAAGACTGACACTTGAATCGCTCTTTCTGGTTGTCCAGTTATTTCCTTAGCATGCTATACTCGCTGAATGGAGCTCATTGTTTAGTAGTAAACCATAATTGGGTTGCTTCCATTCAAAGGCTTTCATCTATAGGTTGAACATCTCATTCCTACGATTTCAAATGAGGTATCTGAACAGCTTCAAGTGCGGTCCTGTCACTGTAAGTCAGTGAGACTTCTCTTACGACTGCAGGAACTCATCTGCAAAACAGAGCTGTGCCGTGCTGAGCCTTACTGCTGTCTTCCTTGGTCAGATGAGGGTGAACAGTGGGACTGGAGGTATTTCTTGGTGCATACCAAGTGATGGGGCTGCTTTGTAGCTCGTGCAACTTCAGCTGAGCTGTAGTGAAGCTCTGTAGGAGCAGCATCTGGTCAGTTCTGGTGACTCTGGAGAGCTCATACACGCTCACTGGTGCTTCTTTGTGAGATGAAGCAGATCTGGCAGAACATCCAGCAGATGCTGCAGCCAGGTTTTAGTCCTTCCTTTGATGCTGTTGTAACACTTCCCCATTGCTAGTCCCAGCTGTGTGGATGCACCAAGAGGTCTGAATCTTCACCTTGCTGTGTAACTTTTCTCACAGTTTTTGGGAGCTCTGAGCATCAGGACTTGAAACTTCTGATGCAGATTCAGGCCGTGTGAGAATTTCCATGTAGGTGATCACAATGTATTCAGTCTGAAGCAATGGAGCTTGGTCTTCCTGCTGCTTACTTTAAGCTTTTCAGGCCTGTTTGTGTTTACCTTAGTTAAGCAGTAATAACTGTTAAGGCATTAAACTGAGCTATCACTGGAAGAACAAACCAACCAAATAAACATCATTGAACTTCCTGATAATGAAAATTCCAATTATGTAATACTTGATTTAATCTTTAAGCTCAGAGAAAATGGGAGTGGTGATGGAAGATCTCCTTTGTAACTGACTTCCGGTCAGCTAGGTGATGCCTGCGAAAAGCTTTGTGTGTGGGGAGGATTGCTGTGACCTTATGACTGCTGGGGGTAACAGCTACCTGTTCTGTTAATGCAGAGAACAGCTGAGCTGTTCTTCAAGCGTTGGAACACCAAAGAACGTGGTGTCCACTTCAGTGTTCTTATTGCTGATGCTTCCCCAGACAGTCTGGATGATTATGTTTGCTTCCTTATAGCAATTGCCTAGGTGTGCTTCGGCTGGAAACTGGGCAGTTCAGAACACTGGGGTGTTGCTGTCTTCTATCTACAGCAGATGTAGTCAGGCACGTGCCTTTCTCTTGCAGAGGGTGCACAGAGTAGGTAAGAAGTAATCAGTGAATGGTGGGATGTGGGCCTTCTGAGAAGGAGGCTAGATCAGATACAAGCATCTAGCTTTAGATGAGAGGAATCTTATTTGTGGTCTCCAGTGCAGTTTCTGCATGCAGCTAATATGAGTATGGCACTAAGGATGATCCTGGTAAAGGCTGGAGGTAGTTCTGGCAGTTTTCTTAGCATGACAACAAAGATTGCTGTAGAGGTTCCGAAGAGCTTTGACAACCCAGCTGAATAAGAAGAGCTGACTCACTGGAGAACGTACAGTGCTCCTGCTTCAAGTTTAATCAGGTGCTTACAAGTCAGGATTGTTAAGGCTTCCATGCTCCCGAGTTAGGGCATCAGTTCTGTTTCATTACTCTTAGATTGCACACTGCCTCAGACCTGTTTCTTAACTCGCTCTGTGCTGTCTGCTTACCTTCAGGCACTCGTTTCCAGCCCTGCAGGCTGCAGCACAGCTGAATGCTCTGCTGCTCAGCTGATGGCTGTATGGGCACTGAGGCAAGCATCTCAAGGCTGCTCTGCGTGACAGTAGGTGCCTGTGTCAGGTGGTTACTGTAAGGCCAGACAGCCCTGCACGCGGGTGCTCCTGACTCTCAGATGCTGGGTGGTGATGCTGATCCTCCCAGTTCACATTTCTGCTGTAGTAGAAGCTTGCCCCGGAGCCAGCTTTTGGTACTACAGCCTATTAATTCTTTTCTCTTTCAGAGGTGCTGCTGTGGAATGAGCACCATATCTGAAATGCTTGTATTCTGGGCAATTATTGCAGAATAGGTTGGTTATAGAACAATAGTGGCTTCATTGAGCTCTTGGATACTTTAAGATCATCATGGCAGCCAGCTCTCGTGTTAACAGAGCCATTCTAAATATACTTCTGCACTGCGTTCTTGATGGAGTAATTGTGATGCCAGAACTTGATTCCTGATTATGAATACGTCTTGCATATGCATGCATGTGAGATGACAGAGCAGCACATGCTGGATGTGAAGGTAGTGTTTCCTTCAGTGTGACTTGGAGTATACGGTACAATTATCCTTTTGCTTTTAAAGCCTTATACAAGCTCAGTAATGTGTGGCTCTTCAGAAGTGACTGCAAGCTGCTGCTTATGGGAAGGTCTGACTGCTTCAAATGAGAATGCACCCTGCTTTCTGCAGTCTGTGTAGGAAAACTGCTTGCAGAGCTTGCTGTGGGTGCTTCATGGGACGTGCCATGTCAGGAGGGCACTTGGGTTGTTTCCAGCTGCATGAGAAGTCCATCTGCTGGTTCTGGTTTCCCAGGCTCTCCAGCTTTTCCTTTTATTAGATTTCCCCAGCTTTCTTCTGTACTGCCTTACTCCTCTCTAGCCGGAGTGTGAGAGGTGAGTACACCTGCAGGCTTCTGCAATGGCTTGGGCTGACAGAAGCAGACATCTGAACAGTCAGTCTCTGAGCCTGCCCCTGGCTGTTTGCTTGACCTGAAGGAAATCACTGATGCTGGGGTTTGTATTCCAGGGGTCGGACTATCTGAAGGATGCTGTCTAGCATACGTGCCTGATCTCAGTGAGCAAGGATACATTTTTTGTTACTTTTGGTTAGGAAATTGGTAGGATATGTTTTTAAATGCTGTCCTTAAACTGCCTGGTGAAGCTGGAGGAGCTGGACTGTCTTTGACTAGCGCTCATCTGGAAGTGCTCAAAGGCAGAATTGGCAGTGACTGCAGAGCTTGTCCCTTGCTTCAGAGTTACCTCTAAGTGCTGTGGGTTTTTGACAGTGCAGTGACTTCAGTACAGGTACGAGGTGCCAGCTTGGAGTAGGGGAGAGTTAAAGCCCCAGGAAACTGATGTGCTGTCACTACTGCGCTTCCATACCTGTGTAAGACCTACACATTAACCTTCCATTGGCGTGCTGCTAAAACCTTCCCCCTACTTTCCTCCCTGTTCTGTGGAGGCAAAACGGCAGGCTTCAGCTCCTCTGTGTCTTGCTGCTTTATTCTTCCTTTCAGAAGTAGCTTTGCTTCGTGCTCTGGCAACCTGGCTTGAACTGTCAGTGCAGTCTGCAGGCCTCTCACTATGAGTACTGCTGGCATAGCGGGTGGTGGAGCAGTGGAAGCATGAGTAAGTCTCTCACTGGCTGATTCTCAGGTCTGACATCATATCCAAGAAATAGATGGCTCTCTTTCACCGTGAGGATAATGAAATAATTCTGCTGTGTTATTCATTAACTCTCATTTCATTCAGCAGCTCCTAAGAGGATAGCAGGTATGCAAGTTCACCTCTAGCATAAGACTTGTGACATTCTTTTGTTCAGATAAGCAAGAGTTAAAGCTGTGGCACACCAAGCTTATACATGGCAGCGAGGGCCCGCTGAGGCAGGTGATGTGTGGTGTATTGGTGTATTACGCTTACTGACTTTCAAACTGGATGGCTTTGACTTAAAGGAGGTAGCCTGTATTAAAGGTATGTGAGAACTAACTAATGCACAGAGCTGGGTGAAGTTCTTCCTTGGTGTGGAGGCTGCAGCTCCACGCGCAGCTCTATGGCTGCATGGAGAGGTGATGATCAGCACGGCGTGGAAGTGCTTCAGGGCAGGTAAGGGAGCCCAACGAGTAACCTGGGGGAGCTGCAGCAGTGAAAGCACACGGAAAGCAAAGCAGTGTGCTGACCTGCACAGAGCTGCTTGTAGAGGAGCCTGTTAAAAGCTTGCTGGTCTTTTAGTATTTGCACTGATGTATCTTGAGCACATGAAGTTGGGATATCTCTTAAGTGTTCGTGTCATGTCTTCCCTCTGCATGTATGCTTGTTTTGTCCTGCTGAGTAGTACTCTGCATGGGAACTTTAGAGGAAAGAATGATGGCCTGCTTTGCCACAGGGTTTTCACCACTATTCAGTTAAAAAAGACAGACCACTTTGCCCCTAGCTTCAGTGCTGGATGTTTTCAAGGGGTCTGTGAGGGCTGGCTGTGACTCAGCTTGGCTTTGATGTGGGTTCTTGATGACCCGAACTTCCTAATGAGGGGCTGTGGCTGTAATTCAAGTTACCGTACTGAGTGTGAGCACTGTGCAATTCTGAAGGCTTGCCAAGGAGGTTTATCTGAATTGTGCAATTGAACCAATGGATGAGTATAATCAGGTTAAGCTGCGCTGATTGGAGTATTCAGATGCCTGCTCAGTCTGTCTTGCTCTGAGTGCACTGGCATCGGTAGTTTATCCACACAGGTGAAAACAGATTTCTGAGGGGAGGCTGCAGTTGTCTGGGATGTCTGAAACCCAGAACTGCTGGGCAGCCCAACAGAGCCTTACAGTTCTGCTCTTTGTGGAAGCATTGGATGAGGGAGAAGCAGCTTCAGCTAGGGCGAGCAGCGGGGTGGGGGCATAGTGGGCGGGATGGCTGGCTGCCTGGAGGTGTGGCTGTGTCCTTGCCCTGCTTCGGATCACGGTGCTGGCAGTGAGTTACTGGGAGCTCTTGGAGCTGCCTGCAGTTGTATAGCTAGCCAGGCTGCTCACTTCTGCAGCTCAGACCCTCAGCTAGTGGGAGCTGTATTCACTGGATGTGAAGCAAAATAGTATATAAGCTTAAAGTATTTGAGGAACCAGAACCAGACCAAAACCAGGTCTTTCTAGTGCCTTGAACTCTTCCTGTGATTGGCTTTCAGCCTTTTAGATACATTAATACTGCTTAACCATGAGGGCCAGAGTGGAGATGTAAAGCTCCATGGCGCTCATCACGTTCTAAGTACCTGCAGAGATGTATGAAATGAGCTGTGTGGGAGTGACTGATTTGCAGCCTCACTGACTGCAAGGTTAGTAAAATGAATGTAATAGAGGTCTGTGTTCAGAGGATGTCCTCCCTGTAAGAGGAGGATGGAGTGTATGGGAAGGAAGAGATGGAGAAGGGAGCTGAGCATCCTTCAGAAAGCTGAGCTAATGCTTTGCAGGTGATCATCGTATTTGCATTTCCTAATGTGCAGTCCTTGACTGTGCTTTTTATCTATAGGCATTTTAGGATGGAATTACAGCAAGCTGATCTTCATTGTGTATGGGTGGTGAAATACCTGCCATGTCATTAATTAGTGTTAGGATACTTCAGCTGGAAGGGGTATACAAAGATAGAGTTCAACTGCTCGATAACCTCAGGGCTGACCAAAGCTTAGAAATGTTCATGAGAGCACAGTCCAAATGGCTCTCGGGCCCAGACAGGCACAGGACCAACCGCCTCCCTGGGAAGCCTGGCCCAGCGCTGACCTCTCTCACAGTAAAGAAATGTTTCCCAGCCCTGTTAGCAGCATTGCTGCCTCCTTTGGATGCTTTCAGGGGCCTTAACACCCTTTCTGTGTTGTGGAGACCAGAGGTGCACACGGTATTCAAGATGAGGCTGCACCAGTGCTAAATATAATGAGGGTGCCAGCTGGGAGTGGGAGAGTTAAAGCACGGATCTGTTTTGTCTTCGTGCGACTGCCTGTAACAGCCTCAACTCCGAGACCAGAAACCTGCCTCCAGAGCACGCCTTGCTTGTAGGGTTGGATTTCACATCTGGGTTGGTGTGTTATACCGACTGTGTAATGTGTTGAAATGCTCTTGGTGGAAGTAAGATAGGCTTGAGTGTTCTGCGCCATGTCCTGAGCTGCTTTTTTCCTATCTGTGCTCAGTGTGAGAATTTTTCCTCACCTAACTTTCTTAGGATTCCAACTGTAGTGGAACAGGCTGACTAGAAGGACTCCATGGAGATGCTCAGACCTTGGATGGATGAGGCCGATCCACTTGATCTAATTGGAGCTGTGCCAAAGCAGGGGCTTGGACTAAGAGATGGCCAGATGTGCCACTCCCCCTCCTGCTTCAAGGGGCAGAATGGTCTGTGTTCTTGTCACTGAATGCTGAACCTTTCCTGTGACTACAGGCAGCACAGGCATCAGGTGTTGTCCCAGCCCTTCCGAAGGGGGGCTTTCTCTGATGTTTTCTTGAATCTGATGCTTTGCTGCACACAGCTTTTACTTGTAGTTGTGGGAAGGAAGGAGACCTGCCATCTTTTGGTCTGCACTTTGACCGCGCTGACAGCTGATAAGGTCTGAAGGAGATCCTCAGTCACTTGAGGAAATGAAGTTTGTCAGTATCTTGTTTGCACGCTGCCTGCTGGTGTGTGGCACAGAACAAGTTGTTGGCTGATGGCAGGTTTTTGCTATTTGTTTTCATTGGGAACTGAGCAGCAAACTGCATCTCCAAAGCCCAGTACTGAGCTCCTAACTGCTCCTCATTGATTTTGTGTCTACTCTTCTGATTTACTTGTTAATCTACATTACCACGACTTGAGTGTTTATCCTCATAGATGTAGGACTGCCATGTGTATGTTCATTAGGTACAAATGCTGCCTGCTTTTGTACGGTCAGCTGCCAGAGGGTATCTCAAATTCAAGAGTAAGAACTCCTGCTGCAAAGTGTTACTTTAGTGCATTGAAGCTCCGTGTCTGCTTGGTAGGCAAGGCCAAGGCAAGAACTCAGGTGCTGTACATGCATAGATGGAGCTACATTCATGCTCAAGCAAGCTTATGGACTAATGCACATTTCCTGCTTGTCTTTGTGGAGTACAACTTGAAGACAATGTGCTAAATTTACAGTGAAGATGGTTATGAGTCTTTATTTCCCTATAACAAGGCTAAATCTTGCTGGCTGGGAGATTCAGATACAAGGCACAGTGTGACTGAAGGTTCCTGCTTGCTGATGTCTGTCTGCTTAAAATCTGCAATTAAGCCATATTTACAATGGAAATGTCTTATCTGCTGAGTGATAACAGACCTGCTGGACTTCTGTAATGCTGTGGGAGCGATGGGGGTGCGTTCAGGCTGAAGAGTCCAGGCTTCTTGTTTTAAATTGATGGCTTCTTTGAGTTACAGCCAAGCCTTTCTCATTTAACTAGGTTTACTTGGAGTCACCTTAGGAAGGAGTGAATGTTCTTTGAAGGATGAGACACTCAGAAATGCCTTGTTATTGCTGGTGTTCTTCCTGCTCGGAGCTCAGTGTATCTGCCAGGAAGGATGAGTTTCTGCAGGGAAAACAAGCGAGAAGCCAGGTTTGTTTGGCTGGGATGAATCCACGCTGAGTTGAGCTCTGGGGGAGGTGTGCTCTGCATGGTGCCTTCAGAGCTCCCCGGGAGTAAGTGGCTGTGTATACCAGTAGCAGATTGCTATAGCAGCAGTAGGAATAAAGGCTGCTGCTGGAGCGCTTCTGCGGTGTTGAACTGCTGCAGGAGTATCTATATAGTGGTACATAACCTGTGGTACCAGTCTGCCGTGCCTCTTTAGGGTGAAATGTGTGGTGCTGAGCTGTGCTTTTCCTGCCGAAAGCCTGGTCAGCAGCACGAACTGGGCGCTGATCTGAGCGGGCAGATAGGAAAGCCTGACTGAAGTCTTTGTTTTGTAGATAAGCCCATTTGTGTTGGTTGATGTCACCATGGAAATGCTGCTTCCAAGGGGGCAGCAACAGCTGAGCTTGTATCAAATGAGGCAAATATCTGTGATTTCTGAAGGAAACCTGAACATTTAGATCACTGGGTTTATAGCTTTACACAGGGAGCAGGGAGAGGGCGATGAGTGGTGAGCATGGGCTGGGCATGTCAGACCACATTCTGTGCTAGAACTCCAGCTCTGGCTGAAGCACGAAGCTTTGACACATCTGTGCCTTATGTCCTTCGTTGCCTCTCTGAAATGCCTAGATGTTTGGCTTCGTGCTGTTTAGCTTTTTACAGGAAGCATGTTTTGTTAACCCAGGTGCATTTTCCCTTGGCTCTGAGCATCCCTTAAGGGCAGTGTGCACTGAGCCTGCAGGCCTCCTGGTCTATGCAAGCTGTGGTAGGAAGGAAAGATTTCTGGGGTGTCATGGTTGAGCCCAGCCTCCCTGGCTGAGCGTAACTGCGCAGTGTAACTGTGTTTTGTTCTGGCGTGTCCAAGGTTCGAGCATACTGCCTCCATACAGTAGCTGGAGGTTACTGGAACCGGAGGAGGAAAAGCGAATCTGTTCTGAAACGCTGCTGCTGTGGCTGTGGAGGTAGGAGCTCTGGTCTGACAGAATTACCCAGACCACTGCCTGTCATACTCAGGTACTGGACTCTGTATGGAGCTAACCGTGGAAGCTAGCTACGGGAATTGGAGCACATTAAAACTTGCTTCCAGGAGATGCAGGACTGGTTGTTGTACCTCATGCCTCCCCACTCAGAAGTACAGATGCTCGTTAAATCCTTGCTATTTGATTAGTAGGCAAAGATACAGCCTTGGCTGTTCAGAGCTCCTTGCTGCAGCTCAATATGTGTTTGTCCCCATGTCCTTTCCCTGCATGTATTTGTAGTGCCCCTTCGAAGGCTGACCCCTCTGCTTTTCATTTCATCTGAGTCCTGTATCCTGGCCTTACGCACTGCTTACAGAGGAGAAACAGTGTTTAGCCAGATACACTTCCTGCTTCTGGCAGTAACTGGCTTTCCATGAGTGGAAAAAGATGGAACAAACTGTCTTAGCACTTGGAGGATGTTAAAGCTGCTTAATGATAAGAGCTGTTTACTCTTTCTTTCTTGTAGCTGTAGTGAATTGAACCAACTGGCCAAGGAAGGGACACTGAGTAGTGCTTCTAGAGGCAGCGTGCTGGTAGATTAGCCAAACCAGTTTGTTTGTCCCTTATGATCTAAATATAGGGAACCTCCTTAATTAGGGAAGGCATCTGAGCTCTGTGCAACTGTTAGCATACAGTTCTTCCCTTGGTGCCCAGCTGAAGGGCAGTGCTGGTGCAAGGCTTCCCGCTGCACGGGGCTCGGCTATTAACAGAACACAACACTGAAAGTTCAGGGGAGTTGAAACTGAAAATGGATTGCTGCAGTGAGGTGTGTGTTCTGCTCTGGAAAGGGATGGCAGCTCAAATGTAAGAGGAACCTGTTCTGGTAAATCACGTCTACCTTTAAACTCAGACTAGCTGTTGGCTCAGAGGCTGCTGGGAAGGTCCTTGCAGTCACTCAGGCTGCTCATGTTTGCTTTCTCAACTTCTTCTGGCCTTATGTGCCAGCATCCGTGGTTTTATCTCTTCATAGCTTGGCTTTTTCTGTACTGAATTTACATTAAAGGGGCTGGTTGAGGAGTGAGTCCTGCGGATGTTACCCAAACAAGTATTTGGACTGCATTCTAGAAAACAGCTGCCTGTGGTCCTAGAAAAGCTAACCTGATCTTTAGTAACACCTGAAGTGGGAATTCAGGTGGTCAGCTCGTACAAAGGGGTGTCTCTTTAAAGTTGGCTGTCTACTTAGGTCAGCCCTTCAAGTAGGATTGCTTGGTTCTGTTACGTTACCAGGCTTGTTTTGCAGATCCTAAGAAAGAATTACTTGAACTCCTGCTTTTCTTGTGTTTAGCTTCCTGGTTTGACACTGCAGATAAACAGTACTAATGCTGTAGTCAAACACACCTGGGCTGGCTGGGGGAGCCCAGCTCTGCATTTGGAGCTCGCTGCTGCTGACAGCAGTGCCGCTGCGGTGTGTGACACCTGAAGGCAGCTTCAGCTCCTGCTGGGCAGGCGAGCTGCGTGCTTCAGAGCTCTGATGGACGTGGAGTCTTCTGACTGTATTTGAACCAGAATGTACTTAATGCTTCCAGCAGTATGTAAATAGCAGCTTGAGAGATGAGCTAAAGGACTTGTTCTGTGCAGGAAATGGCACTTCTGCAGGAACTGAAGTGATTCTTCAGCTGCATTGGGGCCTACAGATAGTTAATGTCACATAGTGTGGGCTGTGCTTTGAACCAGCGTCTGGTCTGGCCTCGTAAGCCATTGTAGAGCAGTGGTGCCAGACTTGGTGGTTCTTTGGACCACATCATTGTGTCTTATGGGCTCCTTTCTGGATTGGTTTGGAGCAAGTCACGAGGATATGAAATGTCCATTTGTGAAGGTAAGGAGTGCTCTGGGGAGGCCTGTGGGAGCAGTACCCCTCCTGATGGCTCCTCACGTTGCAGGGAACTTGACTTAGTTTTTCCTTTAAAAAAGAAAGCTTATCACATTATCATGATTTGAAAAGTGAATGTTTAGGCTGCTTGAAATTGACTTCCACTCTTGTGTGAGGTAGTCCTGTGGAAGCCATCAAGCACTGCACGTGTGCGTGTATCTACCCCAATGCTCTCCCAGACAGAGCAGGCTGTCTGCCACAACTTAGGAGTTAGTGGACTAAGACTCGAGTCTGTAACTGAATTCAAGGAGCAGTAGAACAGCGGCCTGGGGTTGTGGGTGCTGATGGCAGAGGAGCCTCCTGGTGGCCTGCCAGCTCCTGGCTGCATCCCTGGGAGCTGAGCTTCCTGCTAGGGACACCTGGTAATAACTTGAACCTGCTTAATGCTTTTAGAAATAAACGTTTATTCATTGCTGGTGTTTGCTATTTAAATAAAGTTGTCTTATGACAAAAGCACTGAGTGGTCTTTTGTTACAGAGGCTCTGATAGCTGTGTGCCAGAGGTGTGGTGAGATGAGGTTAGTGTGTATACATACAAACCAGTAGCTGTCATTCCATGTACAGTGTCCTGAAAGGAGTTCAGTGGGGCAGGATCTAATGAGTCCATGAAGCTCCAAAAGAGTCTTCAGGTCAGACTGGCTTAATTCATCCGACTTCCACCACTTCCTTTTTGTGCTCCTTCTCAGTCCCTGGTGCTGCACTGACTCAGGGCAGTGCAGTGTGTGAGGATGCCCTGGGAGGCGTTGTGTAACGCTGCTCCTGGGCTGCAGCTTCCTCTGTCATCGTATGGGGGACAAAGGGCTAAGTGGAAGAGAAATACTGTGAGGAGGGGAAAAAAAGATGAGCGGGTGTCCTGAAAGGGTGAGTAGAACCTCTGGGGCTTTGAATAGCAACCTCCCTGCTCTGCTTGTTTGGTGCTGCTGTTTTAGAAAGGAATTAAAAAGGGAGAGAGAATTGACTCATGTCAAAAGGACATGGAGGCTGTCAGTGGAAACATGAGGAACAAACTGGTGCCCCTGTGCCCGTGTGCTGTTCTGCCATTGCCAGTGGAAGCTGCTGGCTGGTCTCAGTCTTGCTCACTTGCTGTTCTCAGTTCTATCCCTTGCAATGTGGCTACTGTTCATGACTTTCTGGTTATCTTTTGACTTGTTTCCTCCCAGCACAGATGGTATTCTTGTAGCTTAGTATTTCCACAGATCTACCCCAGTTTCCACCAGTTCAGGCCCTGCGTCAGGACTGTGTGCCTTGTGAGCTTCCAGCTGTGATCTCCAGATTCAGGTCCATCCTTCTGGATCTCTCCGCAGTTCAGACTGGTCTGTGCAGCAATTCCATCCTCCTGGGTGGATGTTCCCTGCGTGCTGTGCAAGCAGAGCTAAGGAATGCAAAGCCCAAAGAGCAGGTCTTGGTTTCACATGCTGTGGTGGTTTGGCCCACTGCATTGCTCTGAGATCCATGAAGGATAATGACACAGCTTGCTATTCAGAAGCCCTTTCTCTTAATCCCCTAATCGTTAGAATGTACTGTAGTCCAATCTAAGGACAAACAGCAGTGGGATTTTTACATCCATTATGCAGAAATTGACTTTTCCTAAAGCCAGGCCAGTCTTTTCTTTATTAGCAATTAAGTAGTCAGTCTCTGCAGTTCCTGTACTGTCTTCATTCTAGTTGACCTTCCATCTTTCATCATATCTAAATGCTTTCCAAGCTGGAGATTGTTCTTTAAGCTGGAGAAGTTAGGAAGACAAGTGGCCATGTAACTGGGAAATACCTCCTTGCAGTTCAGCATTCCTCCTTCTCCATCTGTGTACTTCAAAGCCTTCTGTAAGGCCGCAGCCTCGTGCTCCCTGGCCTCAGCAGCAGCTGTGCTCAGGGTGGCAGCCCTGGTGCTCTCAGCTCCTCTGTAGTCTATAAGCCTTAGTGTGACTGCATCACCCCAGAGGCAGGCGGCTGAGAATGTGCTAAGGAACAGGAGCAAAGTACCACTAAGAACAGGATGAAATAAGGAGGGGAAAAAAGCTAATGTGGACTGGGAAGAATATATGAGGGAAGAGAGTAAGAGCAGCCTGTAGACAGAATGAAAGCTAAAGCTAAGCAGAAAATGAACAAAAGCACCAACCTGGTGGGTGTGTGGTGTGGTGCAAGAGGAAATGGAGACACGGGGGAGCTGGGTTTGGTGGGAACAGAGGGCAGAACGTTAAACAGAAATGGAGAACTTCCACCAGAAGCCACAGTTGTGTAATATCATGGTTGTGACATTGCACAGCCAAAGCAGAACTGCAGTGTTTCAGCAGTGGGAGCTGGGGGATACCTGCAGAATTGTGACCTCAGGCATCAAGTGAGATCACACCTTTTCTGTTCCTGCCAGACGCATCCTTTAGTGGAGAAACCAAAGTGGCAGCTGTCCTATTTTAATAAACACTGATTAAAACATAAAAGCTTTTTCCACAGCCATTTGTCACTGTTTTGTTTAAATAAATGTCAAGAACCACCCCGTAGTGGACTCGTGGTGCTATTTCCATTGCAGGTCATGTAGTCCTACACCCAGCTCCGCAGGGCCAGCTGTGCAGCTGGATCGGGTTGCCCAAGGGTCAGGGAGTCAGGAATGTCTCCAAGGGTGGCAGTATGATGGGAGTTTTGTTGCACTATTCCACTGTTCAGAGCGTTTTACCTTCTATTATGTCACTTGTTTCTCACTGCTGTGGTGTCGTTGCTGTTTGATCCCCCTCCTCTGCTTCTGTGTGCAGTCATCCAAGAGGAAAAAGAGCGGTGTGAATGAACACATCACCCACAATGGCCAAGATCCTGAAACAGCCAGCAGAGCAGGATCCTGGAGGATGGTTTGCAGTACAAGCTCAGGTGCTGCAGTTCAGGTCACCTCAAGCACCAGAGCCAGATAGCAGAGCTGCTTCTTACTAACTCTGATTTTCATGTGCCTGTCCTCGCGTACCCCTGTGTCTGTGTAACAGACCAGCCAGCTCTGAGCACGTGTGGCAGTCTGAGAAGTAAGATGAGGTGCCTCTCCCTTACTGGGCGCGCTGGGCTTTGTAGCATTTACTGAAGGAAGTAGCTCTGCTCCCTTTTCCATCCTGTACGCTTTGCTTTCCGCTGTGGCTCAGCCATGCAGAGGACGGGGTGAGCACACGCTGCTGTGGGATTGGATCGCCCTTTTTGTGGGGTAGCAAACTTAGATGTGCTTAGTGTTAATCAAGCAGTTACACCCCGGTGCCCGGGGTTGTTCCTCCCTGCAGTGTTTTCGAGGTGGTAGTAACCTCGTAGTAATGTTTCTTCTTACAGCCCCCCTTGTTTTCCCTCGAAGTTCTGGCGGCTGGCTTAGGAAGCGATAGCACCGGCGGTCCTTATCTGTGCCTCGCAGCCTTGCAGCAGGAATGCTGATGAGCGTGTTGCTGAGTGCCTTCTGAATGCTGGCACCAGCTGGGTGGAGTTAGTAGCACTTGCATTGGAACAGTTTCTCCTGTTTCTAAGCTTCTCTACAAAGCTCTTGAGACCAAGTGGTTTCTTGCAAACCTCGTTAAATTCAATAAAAGGTGTGCTGCAGGTTTGGTGAAGGTTTTTTCTTGGACCTAAAGCATACAAAGTCCATCCACATCCTGCTGCTCTAAATGTCCTGCCTATTTAAAAGCATGGACGTGGCCAAACGTGTCTCTGAAGAGACATTCATGAGTTGCATGGTTTGCCTCCATAGCTGTTTTTGTTTAAGGAACTTGCAAGTATTCCCAACAAAGGTGACTTTGTGCAGCCAAGCAGTTGTAGTGTTGAACTTGTTGCAGGATCAGCCTGAGAGCTGAAGGTAAGACCGTGTCCATTTCGCTTCCTGAGCCATGGTTAGTTAGCAGGCCACAGAGCTGTTGGAATTGCAATTCAGGTTGCTGGTTGTGAGCTGCAGGAGTTGGCACCTTCTGCAGGCAGCCAAGCAGTGCTGTCAGAGATGATCACAAAAGTGACCGTTCTGATGAGCTGTGGTTTGTCACAGCTGGTTGCAGGGAAGCAGTCTTTCATTGCTGTGGTTGCTCACAGGCGTTAGGAATGGTTGGTCTTTGTCTGGATCTCTGGTTTTAGGGTCAGAATGTGTTGTGTAGAGCTTTGCATCCCGCGTGCCTCACGCTGCTGAGCAGTGTTTGGGTGTGGTGGGAGAGCTCTGAGTACTGCTGAAGTGACTGTGCACGAGCAAAGCACGTTCAGTATTTAATAGATTTTGGACAAATGTTTATTTGCCAGTTAGTGCTTCGAGTTATCTTATTTCTTTTTAGGAAGTAACTGTTCTTACAGCACATGGGATGTCATAAACTGCGGGGCTTCTTGTAACGACTGCTATTACCTGAGCGCTGCTGGTCCCCGTGGTGCTTGTCCCACAAGTACCTGGGCAGTAACCACATGGGGAGGTCTTTGGGGTGAAGGGGCACTAACTTCAGTGTAAAACTGCATCACTTTTAGAATCTTTACGAAATGATTGGAGCTCCAACAGAAGAGCTGCTTAGTAGCTGGTGTTCCATTCGTGTGGTGTTTTGCTGCGAGTGCAGCTGCTGAGTTTCTTGGATAAGCTGCTGACAACTTGAGACTGCTGTTTCAATTGGAGGTTTCTGTGTTAAAGCAGCATCTTTTTATTTGCAGTTGCCAATGTGAAGAATTGGAAGAGTAACGTCTGAAACTGGGACAAAGAGGACTGTTTTATCCTGCTTTGGTAAGCTGATGGGGTTGTTTTGGTAAGACAGGCTACCTGCTGACTGCTGCTGATTATTCTCTGAGTGAAAACATTTTCTGAGGTGCTGGATAAGCACGTATACTTTGCTGAGTAGGTATTTGCTATGTGTAATTAAAAGGAATATAATAACTCCTCTAGTGCTACTGAATATCTTCAGATATGATTCTTTGTCTGTCCTCTCCTTCCCTGGGTGACGTGTGAACACCAATGTTATTAGTTGCTGCACCAGTTCATACTGCACAGAGCTGCTCAGTTACTTCTGCGGTGCCAAGAAAGGGATGAAGTCCTGCTGCCGGGGTTGCAATGTGGGCAGGGGAGCATTTGCCCTTATCTCAGAGAATTTCCTTCCTCCTCCTGTGGAAAGGAAGGAGCGTTTCCACTTTGTCACAGAGGCATCTTATGCCAGAGCCGGATCACGTTCTTGAGTATTTCGTCCTCCAGCCTTCTAATGCTTCTTTGTCCAAACCTTCGTGCCTTCTGTCCGGCACGGTAGGACAGCTGTGACACAGGGCTGGATAGCTGCGGCCTGAGGCTGAGGGTCAGCTCAATCTCATTTATAGGGGAACAAATGGGATTCCGTATCTGGAAGGTGACATCTAGGGAAGAGATAATTGCTTTGGTACTAATTTCTTCTGATTTTCCTTGCTATGATGTGTAAGTCAAACTAAACTTAAATACGTGTTGATTTAAGCGGTCCCTCTTTATTTCATCCTTTTGTTTTGAGCTGCTGGCAAACACGTGGTTATTGCCAGTGTTAATCATGTGTGTAATTCAGAGCAGGGGCACATCTTAGTGAGAGATGTTCCCATTCCGGTTGGATAAGCAGAGGTTGCACCCCTTACCAGTCATTTATCCTTCCAAGAGGAACACGAGGATGGAGAACTGACCAGAGTGCCCTGTTTGTTGTGAGGTGGCTCTCTGGTCCTGCACTGCATACATGAGAGCATCGCCAGCGTTTTTGGCTGCGATCTTCAAATTGTTGTCTGACAATAAAAGTCTCACTGCACTGTTTATAAACTATCTAATATATGTGTGTTCCTACGTGTAAGTGGAAGCCTGAATCCAAGGGTGCCTTTCATAAGGTGGGCTTTGTGGTTAGTTACTGTGTAAGATGGATTTGGACACATCCATTTCGTTTTTGGGAATGACTTCCTTTCCTTTTGCTCAGTCTGTGATCGTGAGATCAGGAGGTGCAGGGATTGGCTTGCTGACGTGACGGGAGGTGTTACTGCATTTAGCATATTCAGGTTCCATCCAGTCAGTGAAATCCGTTCTAACAAGTCGGTACTTCTTGCTGGTTGTGCCTGCAGTTGGTGTAAGTGCAGCACTGTGCTGAAGCTTTGCACTGACACCTCAGAGCAGTGTGACTGTGCAGCCCGTGTCCATCTCACAGACACCTTCCTAAGTTCTTGTACCATTTGTCTTGGCAGCACCACAGTTCATTTCTGATAATCCCGATTAAAGCTGAAACCAGCGTTTTTTTCCACACAGCTTTCCCAACGTTCACCTAAGAAGGTCTGATTCTGCATTCACACGTACAGCCACCGTGCCATCAATGGGCTGTTCTGCAGCCGAGTGCAGTAATTAGAGTAAGGACCTTGTTCTGCTGTAATCCGGGTAGGCCTGCCTGTTCATGGTGGACTTCGTGGTCACAGCTGCATGAAGGAGCTCTTTCTCTCAGCCACCCTCAGCACCTCCATGGTTGTACAGCTAACTTCTAAAGTAATTGTCTAATCAAATGAAAGTGTAAAAGAACAACTTAGTTTGCATCACAGTGACCACTGTGCAGAGCCTTCCCATCAGTGGTACTCAGCATACTTGAAATTTGTGATCAAGTTCATCTTCTTAATTAGGTTCGTATTCCTTTGCTAACTGTACTTGCAGGAATTTCCCCAAATCCTGTTTTATTATAATCAGGCTTTATTAATAATGCTTAAAGCTTTCTTGGAGTTGTAACTCCACTGTCTGGATGGATCCATCTGGAAATGTTGGTTTTCCATGACTTCAATGGCTGCTGTTCTGGAGAAGCCTTCATTACTCCTCCAGCAGGCTGTGGAGCTGGCAGCTGAATGTAAGCTTATTATTTTAAGGATGAGGAGGAGATATGCTTAAATCTCAGCTTTAAACCCATCTTCTTTTCAATCATTAGTCTTCATTACACCAAGAAAGCTAACTCTGAAGTTGATGTGATGTGTGCCTGTGACTTAGCCACCAGCATCTGATGTCTGATGGGACAGGAGGCTCATTTCTGACAGCTGGGAGCTCCAGGACAGCAGTGCATCACAGTGTGGGAGAACCAAAGGCTCAAAGGTGCACCAACCAGATGTGGCTGAAGGAGTGGCTCAGCCCCTCCTTTCCTGGTATCTTCAAGTCACGAGTCGATGTTTTCTGGGAGATAAGCTTAGCAGAGCACAACATACATGAGGTGCCACGTCATGCTGGAGCTGAGCTGAGCACTTGTTTTGAATAAGGGGGCTGGAATTCTGTGGTCCGTATTAGCTGTGGAAAGCTTAGGGTTTTTAAGTCCAAGACAAGCATAGTTTTGCAGTGCAGTGAAGAACTCATTTTACTGTACTGCATACAGTATGTTTTTTTATTAAGTATTCTCTCCAACTATTTAAACTCTCCATATATCTTATTTTAGAACACGTTCACTTCTGGCATTTCCCATAATGCCACTTCTTTATTTCCCTGTACTGTAGAGCACATCCAGGGAGTTTCACTGTGTGCTAGCATGGTGCAGAGTGGGCTCCCACCAGGACGCCATCAGGTTTTGCTTATTAGTACCTGGACAACACCGCACGAATGGAAGTATTCAAAGGGAGGAACTCGAGACCTCCCATTTTTTCCATCCATCTCCAGCAGCTTTGCTTTGGGTTTTGTTCAGAGATTTACCTGGGTGGAAACAGTGGCTGAAGGAGTGGATGCTCCCAGCTCAACACCACGCCCCGGCCCCGCTCCCAGCCCAGACACACCTTCTGCACGCTGTGGGGTTCTAAGGGTGGGATTAAGGACCCGTGTGTGAGCCTCTGCAGGTCAGTTCTTGGCTGCTCTGGGGGCATGAAGGCTTTGGGGACGCATCTTTCAGCCATCTGAGGCTTCTTATTCGCGCAGGGGGACGTTTTAATGTCATGCTGTGCATATCTGCTGCTCCTTTCTTCATGCAAGTGTTCTGCAGTGTGCAGGATGTAGTTAGCACTTCCTGCAGGGCTGTCACGTTGGGGAGCTGATGGGTGCAAAGTGGCTTTATGTCAACTCCGCACTGGTAACTTCGAGTATATTTAGAAGTGGGGTGACACATGAACTGAGAACAGGCTGAACTTGTTGACATACTCAACTTTTAAATCTTGTATTTGATATAAACAGCCAAAACTTTGAAATACCTGCATTAATTCTTTTAACAAACAAACAAACCAGAAAAACACTGACGTGAATTAAGAACCTTAATAAACAGATCTTGAAATCCAAATAGCGACTCCTGTAAGCACCAAGTTCCTCATAGGATCAATGGCATTAACTTCAAGGCTGTCTGCTCTTAGCATTCTCAGGAAATCTACAGGCTTCAAGGGATGGGGGATTGTTAGGTAGTGGGAAGAGCAGGCACGAGCACATGGGGATGGGAGCTCTTGGGAGGGGGTGTGTAAGGAAATGGCTGTTTTGATACATCTTTGAATGTGGAAAGTAAGGCATAATTGTAAAATGAGGAGTTCTGTCCATGAAAGAACCCACAGATGAGTTCTGATCTGTATGCCATA
This sequence comes from Pavo muticus, assembly GCA_016647715.1. NCBI lineage: Eukaryota > Metazoa > Chordata > Aves > Galliformes > Phasianidae > Pavo > Pavo muticus. The sequence continues at coordinate 378,919 of JACDJE010000367.1, forward strand.
ACTGACACAATTCAGGAGAATCTGGCAGCCTGTGCTGGACATCACATGAAGCTCTGTGGTTCTGTAAGTGATCAGCGATTCTGGTGTTTTATAACCTAGACATTTGGGAACCTCCATCTGCAGGTGGCGTGGGACAAAATTCATGGTGATCTAAACAGAAACACACTGGAATTGAAATGGTGCAGGTAGGGTGCTGTAAGCACTGCTGCTGGGCTGGTGCGTTTCCAGCAGCAAACTCAAAGGTGATTTTTTCAGTACGGGTGGAAGGAGCCAGACGGGTTTTGAAACAGTTTTGTCTCTCAGGAGAGTGGGTTGATACGGATTTCAGCTTTCCCTAATTACTCCTTGCTTCTGGTTTTCTAATAGCTGAATGCCCAGCTTTACAAATCCATTTGTTTTCATTTGGCAGAACAAAATGAATTTGTTACACTTCTCTTGTTTTTCAGATTTTAGTAAGTGGAGACGAGCCTCAAAGCGCTGTGAGTGAAGACGAGGATTTCTCCTCCTGTCCAGGGCCTGTCATGGTAAGCAGAAGTGCTCTGTTCTATGGGCTAAAATCTAAAACAGCATTAGAAAATTAATAGTTACGTGTGGGATTGTTGAATCTGGAGTGTGCTGTTAGACTGGACTAAGGTAATGCTTTTTTTCCCCCTAATACTCATACAAGGCTTTCTTTTTCGTGCCTATTAATCAGGCTGCAGGAAGGAAATCTGTTTCTAATGTGTTTAGTTGTTTGTGTGCCTTTGAAAGTGGAGTCACTTCAGTAAGTTACTGAAATCTGTGTTCTCTAAACTGCCTGACCTTTGGTTGGTCACTGATAGCTTGCTGTGTGGTGAGGAGGGCATTAAGTGACAGTGCTGAGGTTGACTGTAAAACCTTGCTTTTCAGGATGAAGAGACTCAGCACAGCCTTGAATGCATCCAAGCTAATCAGATTTTTCCCAGGAAGCAGCTGATCCGAGAGGATGAGAACCTTCAGGTAGTCCCCATGCTTCTCCTTGCCAGTTAAGCTCGTGTCCCTTGTTGAGCTGTGTGTTCGCTGGCCTCTCCTGCAGAATCTTCTGTGAATCAGCACAGTAACAGGAGGAACGCTTTGTGCGAATGCTCGGGTAGTGTTGGATAGAGCAGGGATTGTGCATTACATGGCATGGTTTCCTCAGCACCTGCAAAGTGTAGCCATGTACCCATGGTGTAATGTCAAGTGCTTTTTCCTGCACTGAGATTCTAATAAGAATCCCTTTTTATCAGTGTTAGGAAGGTTTTTATTTCATGGCTGAGAACTCCTTATGTTCCAACCTCTGCCCTGCCCCAACAAAAACAAAACTAAACAAGCAAGTAGAAAAAGCACCGCATGCTGCTGCTCGGGTTCTGCCATTGCTTCCTGCCACAGAGAGGCCAGGAGTCTTGTGTACCACAAAGATTTTTGTTTGGTTTTTGATTTGCTGAACTTCAGGTGAAATCAGTGTAATTCAGATGGTTTAACCATACATCCTTCAGTCAACTGAGGAGGTGGTGTTTCACTGTCATAGAAAACATTTCTAATTGCCTTAAGTTGATGGAAAACCAGCTTAGTTTCAAGTTGAGCACTCTCACACCTTTCACCCAGCTCAGCTGCACTGTGCTTAAATCTTGTTTTTACTTAACTGCAATTTTGATGTGCAGCATAAAGTTGCAGGTATGGTTTCTTTCCAGCCTATAAAGCAGCAGCATGTCATGCATTTTCATATAAGCAGTGGCAAATAAGAGTCCAAATTATGATTTGATTGATTACATTACACTGTGTGGCAGTCAAGCTTCCAGTCTGAAATGCCGAGTGAATGCTGGGGACTGCAGCACAGGAGGTTATGCATGATTTATGCTTTGCCTGATTTAGGATGAATTTAATAACAAGATGGAAATGTCGCTTTCTATTAAGTAAGGAGCAAGAGCATAAATCACCATTTATCACCATGTTGGACTGCTTGCCAATTCTTTCATAGAAATGCAGTCTTTTTAGTGCCAGAGTGCATGCAGCTCAGGCAAGCCATGAGAAAATGGGTGATTGTTTAAAACAAAGGCTGCAGTTCCTTATTTCAACAATAGTTCTCAGCAGTGCTGCATTCTGCATTGTTGTTACTGTGTGTTGAGCGGATGCTCGCAGGAGGGCTGTGTTCTGAGCAGTGCTTTCTAAAAGACTTCTCTTGCTGTTCTGAAGGTCCCGTTCATTGAACTTCATGGTGAGAGCACGGAGTTCGTAGGACGAGCAGAGGATGCCATCATTGCGCTTTCTAATTACAGGCTTCACATCAAATTCAAGGAGTCTGTTGTGAATGTAAGTGTTACTCGTGCTGCTGCAGCAATGCAGGTGTTTTGAACTCAATCCAAATAAGGGGATTAGATGAAAATACAGGAATCTTCCCTTTTAAGGTCTGGGGTAATGAAAAATCTCTTTATTGTGTTCAAATCATGTTTTTAACACAGTAGAAAGGTGTACTTGGAGTTGAAAAGATTGCCCAGCGCCTCTGAAAACACGGCTTTGTAGTTCACATCAGCTTTCTCTTCCCTGTATGGGTGGCTGTCAGCCATAGGTGCTGCCTAAGCTCCGTGTACAGCTGGTAGAGAAACACAGGGCCCTCCAGAGGGCTGCCTGCAGAGTCTAAGCCAAGTTCATGGCTTGCTTGGAGTAGCTTCTAAAATGTGATGCCTGAAGTTGAACAGTGTGAGTAGTATCACTGACGTAAGAGATGGGTGAATTTTACCTTGTTTTCAGATTCCTGTGCATTTCTTAGTAGAACTGTACATCCACTCTTAAAATTGTTACATACCTAGCTACTCAGGATCATAGAAGTATGTTTTATGTGAAAATGAATTCAGTGAGCACTGTACAGTCCCGTACAGTGGTATGACACTGACATATTCCTGTCTTGCAGGTTATAATACAATCTGTAAACCATGTAGAGTTCCCTGGGACATCATACATGGCACAGAAGTGTTTTTGCACATATTTGATGAAACCAGCAGGATAGGTTGAACCAACCTGAACGTGTTTCCCCCTCCCATCACGATGGGTTTTCCCCAGTCTCCTGAGTTCAAGGCAGTTCCTGACTCTGGCTGGTGGTGAGCAGTTGCCAGGTGTCAGTATTGAATTGCAGAGTGCTGAGCTAAGTGTGGAACACCAAAACTGATGGGTGTTGTTCTAAAGCTGACAGAAGCAAGGGCAGCAGGGAAGAAGGCAGATGTCTGTCATGTACTTTACTGAGATATGTGCATCCTGGTGCTATGGAACATCACTGAGGTCTCCAGTGCATGAACTGATAGAACTTTTGATGCCATGTCAACCTTACATTTAAATGGTTCTTTTATTGTTTTGTGCTGGAGCCAAATAATTAATTCTGTAAAAAAATTGTTTACTAATTGTTTAAATCTTTGCTGTTTTGCACTGTCTTTAATCATATGGCTCTGTTCTTTGGGCTTCTATGTGCCTCTCATAGTTACTAATCACATTAAGTGCCCTTTAGTTCATGAGCTGTCAATGCAGGATGAAAGGCGTATCTGCTGGGCTAGTGAACATCTGCATACAGCACCAAGGTGCTAACATTCTTGGTGTGTGTTTCATTCCAGCAAACAAAGGTAGTATTTCTCAACATGGCAGCTACTCAAAATGCTGGCAGAACATTTCTGAAGGCAGAAATTAAACTGGAAATGTAAGGGCTCTTGTCTTTCATTGCTGACCGGATGAGGAAGGTAGTTTGTGTGTATGCATGCACGAAGACAGAATAACTTTACTTTCCATTTCTTGTTCTGTAGCCCTGGAATATAACGTGGGACTCGGTCTGTGCATGGGAGTGGTAGCCAAGGTTCAGCCGGGTGCTGATGGCTCAGCTGCAGTCCAGCCAGATGCTTCCCTCTGAGCTGTTGGCAACAGAAGGAAGATGCGTCGTGAGGAATGTGTTTTGTAGGAGTCCTCCTCTTTGTGATGAATTCTGAGGCTGAATTCTGTCTATTACTGTAGTATTTATGTTAGGTTTGTTTGTTTTTCTTTGATTCAGAGCCTGAACGTTGCAGCAGAGGAAAGGAGCGAATGTTTAAAAGGAAGTAGCTGAGACCTGAGAAACAAGAGCAGCCCCAGTTGGGAGTTTGTCCTTAGGAATGCCAGGGAATGACTGAGTTGCTTTATTGGAGGAGGCACTAATGCATGAACTGATGTATCAGCCCTTAGGATGATTGGAAGATAATTTTGAAGAATGACCAATTAAATATTTATGAGCAGTAACAAAAATTGATGTTTTCTTAAAGTATTATTTGATGTTAGGAAGAAGTACATAAAATAGTATAAATATTACCATGGTAATTTTGCTTCACTGACTTTTATGTCCTCTTAGCTCATTTGATGTCTCCAAGGTTGTAAGTCCTTCTTTGGATGTCACCATTAACCAGAAGGATTCAATTAGACACTACAGGTGGAAGAGTAGAATACAGTTTATTCTTTGCTAATCCTATGCAGCCATCACTACTAACTTACTGTGAATCCAGTAGTACTGGGACCAAAGGCAGGTAGGGTTTGGAAGACCTGTAAGGATGAAAGGATTGTTGATCAAACGGTGATTTTCTAGAGGAGTTCTTCACTGAGGATCTTGGGTTGTGTCCATCTTGATTTCTGTAATGGCTTTATATCACTAGGGCTCTTCAGAAAATGCTGTAGGAACACCTTTTAGGAAAGAAGTTTGTTCTCCTTTCAAGGATTTTCATAAGAATCAATATCCTAAGATCAGGCTTACTGTCAGCCTTCCCACCTCAGCAGAGAGAAGCATTTGTGCGTATGAATGAGGATTCTTAGTGAGTATCTGTGCTGTGGTGCTGTTAAAATGGATGAGTTCCGGCATCTGAACATGCAGCTGTTCCATCCAGACATCTCCTCTTGAAGTAGATGGAATGTTCCTGTGTGGCAGCTCTAGAAATGACCCTACAGGGAATGCAGAACTGCCTGAAGGAAGTGGAATCCAGTTAAAGGCGGATTCCCAGCCTTTGTTTTCGTTCCTCACTGTTCTTTTTGTTTACAATTCAATAGACTGGCTGCCCAAAGGATGCTTGTGAAGCCTCAGGAAGTAGCACAGTGTTGCTGGATCACTTGCTGCACCTGTGCTTGGGAATAAATACATTTAAATGTTGACAATGCTCACCTTGCAACACTGCAGAGAAGAATTGTAAGCGTGAGTCCTTTCCATGGATAATTTCCTAGATCTGAGCAGCAATAGAACGTGGTGTTCCAAATGCAAAAACAAAAGATCCCTTAGACCATGCATAAATTGAAGGGATTACGGCCTTAAAAAGCATTGACTTGTGTTTATCCACAGGATAAAAATGCAGACACAACAGTGCTATTCTCTCAGTGCGCAGGAGAGGTTTGGTTCCCAGGCTGATCTCTATTGATTGGCTTTCCTTAAGAAAATTTCAGACTTTGCAGCTGGAATTTGCCTGATATTTTCTCAATGTAAGCTCACTGCATTTATGGGGGAATTAAAATATTAGTGTCGTTTGTGAAGCCGTGGATTTGAATGTAGCCTCTTTCAAACAGAGGATTTTGGACACAGGAGAAGAAAAAAGTCACGCTAGCAAGATGGAGATTTTCAGTCCTGGGGTCAAATGAGTTTCCATGTGAGCTTCCCTTGGCCTTTAATGATTTGTGATTCGTTTGGTTTCTTGCCAGTCTTACATGAGCGTTACAGTTGTGTTGCATCTGTGCTGAGCAGTCGCTCAGTCCTCATGTCGATCCCAGGTCCTCCAATGTGTGTTGGTCCTGACAGCAAAAAAGGGGCTAAATGATTACCAACAAGACAAGACTAAGGTGTAACGTAGGTGTAATTAAAAGCAGAAGTTGGTTTGGGTACTCCTTGCAAGCTCTATGAGCAATATAACAGCTGGGAGGATTTGAACTCCTCCACCCATGAGAGTCCTCTAAGGCCTTCGGAGCTGATCTTGCAGCATCCGTACCTCCATGTGCCACATTCACCCGTGTTTCAGGACATAGAGCACATGGCTTGGACCTCATACTATGTAAAGTAACCAGTATGTAACATAACCCTAACATTACTTCAGGCTCAGAAGCAGGAAAACAAGAAAGTACTAATTACAGCTCACAGCCCCCGAGTTACACATGGCATCCAGGGCAGTCTGAGGCCAAGTGGTGCGCAGGGTGGAGAACAGCGTATTCAGTCGTCAGGGGTCTGTCTTAAAGCAGCCTGGACACCATCCAGTGCTTGCTGCTTGGCGTCATGGCCAAGGACCGAGCCAGGAGGTGGGTTGTTCCACAGTGTAAACATCACTTTTCTTTTTCTAGCATATTTCTCTGAATATATTTTGTACTGCTGGGAGGTGACAGCTCCAGCAAATAAAAATTAAAGGAAAAATTACTTCCAGAAAGAAAAAGGTTGAGTTGTAAGAGGTTTCTGTTTAGAATGAGATTGGTTTCAAGAAAAGCTGGTGAGGAAACACATTGTGAGAGCACAGTGCTGCAGTGCTCTCTATCATGTGATACAGCTGGCCTGTGATAAAAGTGCGTGTTTCTTTGTGTAAAAGTGGAAGTTACTGCTTCACTGCTTTCTGTAGATAGATGCTAGTGTTTGGTGAAGTGCTTGCATTAAAATCAAGGCTCTTTCAGGAGCAAACTGACTGCACGGGGTGTCTGCCTTGCTGCGTGCTTCAGCCCGAGGAGTGTTAAAGGTGGAGATGGAAGAGCCTCCGTGGGGAGGGAGGGGAGGTGGAGGGGGATAATGCTGGAGTTCTTTACTGGGTGTTGGGAGTAACTGACAGGAAGGAGATTGAAGAGGCTCAGGGTATAGATTTTTATGGCTGGAAAATTTAAAAGACTGAAACGAAGGTTGTCCTAAAGGAAGAAAGAAATAGATGGGGAGCCGTGTGTGGAGTGTGAAGAGAGTAAAGAGTGGCTGTTGAGATTGGGCAGACTGAAAAGGAGTGGAACAAGGACTGCTTTGTAAGAAGGGAAATCAGAAATAATGCAGAAGTGGAAGAATAGCCAATATGTCATTAGAGTGCAGGTAGGAGGAAGAGGAGCTAGAACAAGGCTGTTGGGAAGGGGGAGCAGGATGGGTGCTGGAAGGAGTGCAATAGAAGAGACCTTGAAAAAGAGGAATAATAATAACAGGTAACAGAACAACTGACTTATAATGGACGTTTCCTAGGTCTCAAATCATGTAGTAGAAGAAGGGTATCTTTCTGTGTGGGTGCCATGTAAGCTGATGGTAGTTTTAAATCGTTTATTAATACTTGTGAGACTGGTCAGGAAGGAAGACCTGGAGGGTTCTGCTCCAGTCCCTTATTAGACAAATCGGACACAGTTTTATCTACCTTGCAAACTCGACTCAAGTCAGAGAAATTGCTGGTAAAAATAAGAGCGCTGACTGTAGTAACAGCAGTGCACCTGATCTGCTTGTCTGTAATGCACTCGAGTTGTTCTTCAGATTGGTATCTAAGCCCATCAGCATCTTCAGCATACCAGTCAGAACTGCTCGCTTGTTCTAGCACAGCTGGGTGGTTCTGCAGTCAGTTTTATCTTAGTGATGGCAAATAAGAGAAGACTTGGCTAAGAGGGTGCCTGTTCAGACACCTGTTGGTGTTGCTAGTCATGTAATTTAGTTTAGACTATTGGCAAAGCAGTAATAAGACTGAGAGCATAGACCAAAATTCAGGTGCCAGCTTTTGAACGCCCTGATTCCTGGGCTGTCCAGTCGGACTTCACCCTGTGCAGGCGTCTTCATGCTCACAAGGTTTCTTGTGGCTCGTGTTGCTAAGACGTGTTTCCTCTGCCTCCTGTTTTTGATTCCTTTCTCCTTCCATTCAGATCAGGAAATACTTCAGCTTTGTGCTTGTTGAGTAGCAGCAGTCCTGGCTCCGCACCCCAATCCTTGGTTGGGGTGACCATAAGGGATGTTTGCCCAAAGTCACGCAGTCAGCGCTGTCAGCGCAGGGCTTAAGGCATCGTGTAATCCCCAGGGCAGAACTGACACTGCTGGGCCGTACCCCACTGATGACAAAGCAGATGATAGCATTTGAATGCTTCTCTGATAGCTTCTGTGTTCAAGAATCTCAGTGGCAGAGGTTTGGCTGCCTTGTATAACGTTCAGTATCATCTCTAATAAGTGTTGCACACAGTGTTACACTTGGTCTTAAATCCAGTAGCTGCCTTTGGAATTTGGACAGTTACGTATGAGGTACTTGAGTGCTAACTTTTGTCATCTAAGACCACAAGGTGGGTTTGGCTGTCTCGGATAAAAGTCCAAAGCTATTAATGAAAACTAATATTTCCATGGTGTGGTTTCTCCTCATCTTTAAAGGTACTCACATGTGCTTACATGTTTTGCCTGATCAAGCTTCTGTGAGTTACATATGCCCTGAAACATCATGAGTTCATATAGCTGCACCTTTGAAAATGAATGATTCAGCCTTATTACTCTAAATACAGCTGCTTTGATCACAGGTGTTGATTTACAAGGGCCAAAGGTTTTCCCTAAGTAAGGTGTATAGCATATATCCATGTAAGAGCCATGTAGACTGCAGCAGTGTGCTGAGAGGCATCTTGCTTAGCATTTTGTTTTCAACTCCAATAGCTAAAATTACATTTCATACGTCTCTAAATTTGGACCTACAAGAGAGAAAGATGGAGGGAGGAGTTTGTGGGTTTCTGCTGCTTTCTCTGCCTTCACATATGTTGCCAGTGCTGCAGTCCCGGCCCTGATAATACCAGCTGTTTTCATGGGATCCCTTAAGGCTCTTGGGCTATACAGCAGTGGAGCTAGAAACTTTGCTGATCTGTGGGTCCATACTTCAGAGCTGTTGAAGTAGCTATACCTAGTTTGCTTTGCTTTCCTCTCTCTTTTCTGACTCCATGCAGTCCTATAATAAATCCTTGTGGGATATACCAAGAGATTGCAATGTTAATGCCACTTGAAATTAAATCATATAATCTTTTTAATTGCAGGTTCCGTTGCAGCTTATAGAAAGTGTTGAGTGTCGTGATATATTTCAACTTCATTTGACTTGCAAAGACTGCAAGGTTATAAGGTATGACTAGGACAGATGCTGAATGTACCCTCTGTGCAATGTGTGTAAAACCCAGCTCTGATGTTTTAAGTATTTTTTCCTTAGTTTGTGTGCTTGCTTTCCCCTGAAAGATTTTCTTCTGTCTGCTTTTGTGTATGATGGGATGGGGTTAAGATGTCTGCTTGCTACTATGCGTTGTAGCAGACCCTAAGAAGCTATCTTATGTTATTTGGAAGTTAGTTTTAGTTCCACAGCTTTTTCTCTGCCTTAGCATGTCACACGAGACATAAAACTAGATAAAACCACTGAAACACACTTCTTAAAAGGATGTGTTGGTCAAGATTGGGACTGGAGCGTGGGGGCTTAGGATGCAGGTTTGTGCAGCTCTAAGTGAAACCTTCGGGCTGGATAGCATCAGCCACCCTGTGTTTTGACAGCTGCCAGAGTGCAGAGGCTGTACTTAAGAAGAAAGTAGCCTGCTGGGAAAGAAAGCCTGGGAATAAGGTACAGCCAGGTCTGCAACCCACCTTGGTTCGCAGCAGGTTAAGCAGCATCCTGTGGAAGGGAGTGTTAATTTGTTTCTGTCCTTCAGCAGTCATCAGCGTCTGCCCCTGGAGCCTCTGAGCTTCACTGTTTCCTACTTTTCTGCTGGAGAAATTAATTTTGATCTATAAACTTTAATTAACAAGAAAGGAACATTTTTTTTTGATTAAATGTTTGCTGGCAGTGCCTTTCCTGTAATGGAACGAGCCCCAGTCACATCTGAGCACTCAGAATGTTGAACAGGCCAGCTGCTTCTTGAAATGCTGTGCTTTGGTGAGGTCTGATATTACTTCAGAAGTAATATTTAGTTTAATTTGAATTAAATATTTAACTTCCTCTTAACTTGTAGCTCTTGACATTTAAAAAACCACTCTTCCTCTCTACATTAATTTGTTAGTTCTCTTCAGCTGTACAGTGAATACAAATTATTTGTATTTGTGCCCTCCCTCGTGAATTTTCATTCAGAATTGCAGCTCCTAGAACCAGCACTTGATGCCACTGGCTATTGGAAAGCCATGAGATGTGGGGTGGAGGAGCCACACTTAGAACTTGTGTGTTATGTGTTCATCAGCAGAGCAGTTGGTGTTTTGAACAGTAGGGCTCAAACGAAGGTAGTGTTGGAAGTGACACATAACGGCTTGAAAAGAATTTGGAAAATGGGATATTCAGGTGAGCTGTATCTTGTCTGACTAGGGACATTTAATTGATAATTAACCAGTCTAAGCCAGTATTCTGGGCTCACTTTATAGTCAGTGATGAGGAATAAACGCAGCCCGGCTGCACTTCCTCACAGCTACTGCAGGTATGTTTTGTAAGGCAGCACAAACTGGACGTGTCTTCTTCCTTCCACTGTCTGACTTTGAGGTATGTGCAGGTAGGGATGATAATCCTGCCCTTAGAGAATACGGTGCTGTCATTAACCATGAATGTAGCTGAACACAGACTGAGCTGAATGCAAATATTTGGAAAGAGATCTCTCAGAAAGATCAATAACAGTAAAAACAAATCACTGCTCTTATTTCCACCCTGTTATTCTGAAGGGGCCAGAAATGCTCCTTGGAATGACAAGCCGATGCCATTTTAATACGCTGCTTTGAAGTTTGGTTTCTCCTGTGCAGGGAATGTTCCTGCTAGTTGTCGGTGTTAGTCTGCACGGTTTGGCAAAGCTCAGATTCGGCAACTTTATTAAGGCCAGCAGTGAGGATCTTAGCAAATGTGGTAAGGGAAATACTGTAAGATTTCAGATACTGGAGTTTGTCCCCATTGACAATGGGGACAGTTAATGTAGTACATTAAGTATATTGTTCAGATGGGTTCTGCTTCTTTGTGTGATGAAAAATGCATTCTTGCTTGCAGGAATATACTAGATTGTAATGAAAGCAATAGATCTGTGCTTAGTGTCCATCTGGGAGCACCCTTCAGCACGGTGCCACAGCCGTTCTGCTTTTGTACGAAGGCTGCATGCTGAACTCAGTGACACTGCCCACCATTTTACACCAGGTGTCTGCACAGCCCCATTCCTCATTATGAGCAGTAAGGCGTACCGTTGGTCTATTCCCAGTCACAGAACATTGCTTTCATGTTTAGAGTTCAACGTGAATCCATAAGAGTGTATTTCTGTATGAATTTCCAAAGGCTTCACTTTTACTGTCTGTTAGAACGCACACAGAAGCAGAACTAAATCATCTATGAGATGTTTGTTCTCATTTTTTTTTTTTTTGCTTTCAGGAGGTTTTCATAGCCTATCAGATCTGTAATCTGGCATCTGTTACTGAGAATTAATAGATAAATGCTTCTTCCTGTGGCAGGTGTCAGTTCTCTACCTTTGAGCAGTGTCAGGATTGGCTCAAGCGTCTGAACAATGCCATCCGCCCTCCTTCCAAGATAGAGGACCTCTTCTCGTTTGCCTACCACGCCTGGTGTATGGAGGTGTATGCCAGCGAGAAGGAGCAGCACGGGGATCTGTGTCGGCCAGGTACGCGGGAGCGCTTTGGGCTTCATCGCAGCTGGTTTGACCACAAACTGCCTGGTTTCTGCTGAAATCCAGAACTTCCAAAGAAAAAATAACCAACAGGCGAACAAAAAACCCACAAAAACAAACAATAGCAGTACATTTGGTTGGGTTTTTTGTTTGAATTATACCTGAGGAATTTCTATCACTGGAACAGGTTGCCCAAGGAGGCTGTGGATGCCCCATCCCTGCAGGCATTCAAGGCCAGGCTGGATGTGGCTCTGGGCAGCCTGGGCTGGTGGTTGGCGACCCTGCACATAGCAGGGGGTTGGAACTGGATGAGCATTGTGGTCCTTTTCAACCCAGGCCATTCTGTGGTACTATATAGACTTTTTTTACATCAGCTCTCGCACTTACTCAGTGGTTGTGTAGTGTATCTTCACTTGCAGCAAGGGCCTTCAGTGTCTTGCATGGATGGACTTCTGAATGATGTGAAGTTTGTTCTGACTAGACAAATGAGAGGTTAGCTCCCACCATAGCTACTTTGGGGTAAAAAAAACTGTGCAGAACAGTACCTCAGTGTCATGGGGAAGTTACTGTGGTGTGTCACATGTAGTACTGGTAACATTTTGCTCACCATGGCAGTAACTCATTCTAACACATTTTGTACTGATACACTCATGTTTTTAGTAATTACCTACAGCGGTCACCGTTAGCATGGGTGTTGAGGAGTAGGAGGTGAAGAAGGAAATCTGAGCTGTGTGTGAGGTTCACAGCTGCATAGTGACCTGTTTTTGGTTAAATACCATCTGCACTGGATCGTTAGAGAAGTCCACGAGTAAATAAAAACTGCCAATTCCTACCCTGGTGGTTGTAGCACTTGCTTGAAGATGAGGAAATCTCTTCCGGGCACCCTGCAGTCTGAGCCCCTCTACATACATACATCTTAGAAAAGCACCTTAATTATCAGAGCTTTGTTAATGAAGGGCAGTGGTAGCATGGTGTGACACTTGTCACTGGAACTGGTGTGTGGCTTAGCAAAGCCTGCAGTTTTCAGATGGCTGAGGAAGAGCAGCCAGTAGGTGGCAGCCAGGTGGGAGGAGGTGTTCTGTGGTTCTGGTTCTCCTCTTGCCCTTTATGTGCTTCATTAGTGATTGCTGAAAAAGGCAGAAGAATCCTCAGAGCAGACTTTAAAATTCAGATCTTTCCCCTCCTAAGTAAATTCATTAGCTGGGAGGTAGTAGAGATGTAGGTTTACTAAGTCTCCTTTGGGTCCTTTTCAGATAGGCTTCATCCTAACAGTAGGTTACGTGTTCACTTTGTGATGAACCTTTACAAAGCGTTTTCTTTGTCTTGGAGTTGTACCTGTGACATTGGTAAGGAGTAACTTTTTCTCCTCTGTAGCTTGCTTCTGTCTGCTGGTAGATGTGTTCCTCCTACAAAGAGTTAAACTGTAGTTAAAATAAGCCAATGGGAGTATAATGAACAAAACTAACCCAAGTCATTGGATTTTCGTTTGTTTCTTTACATCAAAGCAGCAGTATTTGATAGAGGTGGACAAAAATACTGAATTGCTTCAAAATGTATCTAAATATCAAATTCTGGGGAAAAATACATTCTAAAGCCCTGTCGGTGTGTGTAGTGGGAGACCTGAACTGTGGCTGAAGTGTTAACGTTTGTAGTTTAAAGCACACGTCCGCAGTATCTATAGCTTGCCTTTTCTTGGATCCTGGGAGTCGGTTGGCTGTGCTTAGGAAGTTAAAGATCCATCTTGGCTCCAAAGGCCTCTCAAAATATCCCCACTTCAGGAGGGGCAGACAAAATGGCGATGCTGTGGTTTCATTTCTTGGAGGAGAATCTGATTTCTTGATGCACAGAGTGGCTGTAAACTAGAGGGAGAAGTGGAACGTAGTGTTTCATTTTCGTGTGTTTCCCTAAAGCATGTTAGCAGAATGTGGCACCGATGGTTGGAGGTACTCCAGCATGCTCATTTGCTGCCCAGACAGTTAATTCAGCACGTGCCATGAGTTTTAGTGACCATTCCTCACCGCAGCTGATAATGAATCCCATCCTCAGTGCATCAAGGGCACGCTGCTCTTCCAGCAGAGCATTTAGAGACAGAAATAAAAGGCACTGATGAGGAAGAGCACGACAGAAGTGGTGGACAGGCCACAATGTATTGTTCCACTTTCATTTCTGCACTTGAGAAGGGGTCAAAGGCCTGTCCTCCCAGAGAGGGCTTTTCAGGATGATCTATTCTAGGTGGCTAGAAGATAATAAATTCAAGCTCATGCAGGCAGTAAGAGTTCATGTGAGAAGTGGGAAAATGTTGGCAAGCTCCACTCCAATCGATCTGATGGTAGGAAAGTAAAGCAGAATGCAGTGCCTCCATGTTGCTGAGATGGGCCTTGTCGGAGATTCACAGCCTAGGAGGCAGAATAATTTCTTCTTTCCTTTTGGAAACTGTTTTACCAGTGACACGATGGGAAGTGAGTGAGTGATGATGGGCAGTCAGGTCCCTGCTTTAGCAATGAGCCTTGGAGAATGAGTGTTCCCTGTTTGCACACAGTGCCATTCTCCCGTGTAAACTTTCAGTGTGAGAAGAACAGTCTCACTGGACTTCCCTTACACAGGTATCCTGCACGTGGTGAAGCATGTCTGGAATTGCAGAGTGCCATTTTCAGCACGTGAACTGAGCTGTAAAAATGAGGAACGTTGTAGCTTTTCTTTTGTGGTTAATTAAGCCTTGTGGTTAGGCCATCATCTGTATTCTTACTTTACCTATTTCTCTGTATCAATCCCTAATTGCCTGGTAGTATCACAAGAATGTTCCAGGCATGGACCCTTACATCCCCAGGGACACGTGTGTCTGTACGTATATCTCATGTATTTAAAGACATCAAGGGTTTGCTGACATGTGTAAAGGAAGAAGTGACACTTAGAGCATTCCTTTGTCAGTACGTTCTTCTCCCGCTTGCTGCCTCGTGACTTGGTGAGCCATTGGAAGAGACAAGCAATAGAAAGACCTGCAGAATCATTTTTTCTGCTGTTGCTCAGACATTTACATCTGTTGTGATGTAGACATTTTGTACAAGTCATCCTCTTCTACACTCTTAAGTACCTTTAATTCTCCAGGCTCTATCAAAATACTTAGAGATGGAAGTCTGAGATGCACATTAACATCCAGAGCTTTCCTGTTTTCCTTACATGAGCCTGCAGAGGCAGGTTGTTTCAGAGAAGAACACTATTTTCTGGCTTTTGGCATTTCCAGAGAGCTATCGGGGGCAGCCATCAACGCGAGCTGTGGTACTTGTGCTTGGTACAGGTTTTCAAACAGGGCTATGGGAGGTGGGCAGTATTTCTGAAGTGTTCTTTCCTCTTTCCAGCATTTAATGAGCGTGGTGTCTTCCTCTGTTTTGGAAGGCAGGAATCTTATTTCACCTTTCTTTTCTCTCTCTGCCTTTGACACCCAGGAGAACACGTAACTTCAAGGTTTAAGAACGAAGTGGAGAGGATGGGTTTTGATATGAACAACGCCTGGAGGATTTCCAACATCAACGAGAAGTACAAGTAAGTTATGTGGGCTGCAGATCTGCAGCCAGGCAGCATCTCAAAACACCACTCTTTTATAGCAGCTTACTAGAGCTTTTTCCAAGTTCTGCAGTTCCTAATGAGGGACAATTAAAATTAGGGATTTTTTTTTGCTATTTTATAGCATAAATGTGCTTTTGAAGTAGTATTTAATGTTTTGTTAGCTGTTAAAGTTTTGCAGGCTTAGAAATACCTGATCTTGATGTGCTTGCTGGAGGTCTCCTTAGAGAGCAGGCTTTCTAGTGCAAGAAGGGGAAGCCTTAAGAACTCAGCAAAGAGTGGAGCTGTACTGAACTTATAATAAGGTTTTTTTGACATACCTTATTTTCTAACTCATGACAGGAGAAAAATACAGTTTGGATGAGTCAAACCCACAGACCCTGAAAATAAGTGGGAAAAACTTTTCCTGAGAGTGTGGATAAATAAACGTCCCCTCTTCTGTCTGCTGGGTCAGACACAGGCGTTGCTCTGCTCATGGTCGGTAGGAGGGCACTGCCGGAGCCCCATCCAGCTCCGTGCAAAACCAGCAGTACCTCCTGGTGATGGAACGTGCTTCATTGCCTTGTCTGTGGAGGATAAGGAGTTGGTAGCTGCTGTCACTGCATCAGCAGTATTTCTGTCTAAAAGTCTAGCCTAGTGAAAGCACTAAAGAATACTGAAGAAGAAGAGAACTTCAGTGCCATAAGGAAGCAGAATAACACAAATGCTTCATCCCTGTGGCCAGCACTGGAGATAGGATTATTTTTTCAGCACAATTGGTGTATTTTTCTGAATAAAATGCACTCAAACCTGTCCTTGCTCAGTGAATGTCTCTTTTGAGTTCCTTCATGTAACTCCATTGTAGGAGTGTGTTTTCTATTCTTAGTAAAACATAACAGTTATTGAACTTGCTTGATGTTTTTAAGGATTTTCTCCTACTAATGTATATATTTTAATATGAGTTATAAAAATCATTGTGGTCTTCTACCCAGAACCATAATGCAGTTAGAACTAGCAACACAATGCTAGTTCTTGCTTCCCATTTCTTCTACTTACATTTTGCTAAAGACCTTTTTAGGTAGAAAGGAGGAGGAATTTTTTCACCCAGAGGGTGGTGACGCACTGGAACAGGTTGCCCAAGGAGGCTGTGGGTGCCCCATCCCTGGAGACATTCAAGGCCAGGCTGGATGTGGCTCTGGGCAGCCTGGGCTGGTGGTTGGCGACCCTGCACACAGCAGGAGGCTTGAAACTAGATGAGCATTGTGGTCCTTTTCGACACAGGCCATTCTGTGATTGTATGAAAGAACATCCAAAATGGATGGCGTTTTGTTATGTCAGAGTTCTGTTAGATTTGTAACCTGGTAGCATGACCTGTTCTTAACATTTCTCTCAAACTGTTGGTGGAAAAGGAAAAATGATTTTTGCACACTTTCAGAACTGTGATCTTCAATCCAGATGTAAAATGTGGATGATTTTGTTCATTTTGTTGCGTTTTTGTGCTGGGGGTGAATTAGTTTGTTGTTCAGCAGTACATTGCAGTCACTGCTGACTGCTTGCCCTCCTTGGCAGCCATGACTTTCTTAGCTGAATGATGGAGTATGAGATGGATCTGGTAGAAGAAAGTTTCAGTTAACCTCTCAAACATAAGCCAGTGCACTTGGATCCCTGCCCTCAGGAGGGGTTGATTGGCTTATGTAATTATTCACAATTGATACAAGTTCCTTGCCTTGAGTAACACAGGTGGTTCTTCTGTGCTTTGTGACCCAGTAACTGAGTGGTTCATTCTTTAGCTTGGAGAGAATGTAGAGGTTTTTTTTGTGTGTGCCCAGTTTATTTCAGCCAATGGAGTCTCAAATCATCAGTGCACACAAACAGGAATCTTCTAATACTGAGCTGCACCTTGCTGTTCACACTGATTCTTATATATGCTAGGGAGAAGCTTATTAATGTACAATGAAACAGGGTCTAACAATTGCTGAACTGGACAGGTGTCAGGTCACTTACTGTGTTCTTTGGTTCGTGTTGTGCAGGTAGTAATTGCTCCAACCCTGTGTGCTGCTTTTCTCACAGGCTCTGTGGCAGCTACCCCCAGGAGATCATAGTTCCTGCCTGGATCACGGATAAGGAGCTGGAGAGCGTGGCAAGCTTTCGCTCTTGGAAGCGCATCCCTGCTGTTGTGTACAGGTAGGCACCGGAACAGCTTTCACCAGACAGCAGCTGAGATGTTCTAACAGATGAGAGCTGAAATAACTTGGAACCAGCAACCTTGGCTTGTCATGAAAAGCGTTCAGGCTCTGTGGACCACGGATGTCCACTCACTGAGCTGGACAGTCTTTAATGAAAGCGTTAAAGATCTTTTAAATTAATAGTTTTATCGTACATTCAAAGTAATTAGAGGCCTTTAGAGGCCTACCTCACATCTTGCCCTGTTCTTGTGTGCATAACATGATGTGGAGGGATGCTTCATGACAGCCCAGGACCTGCCAAGGTAGAGCTGGGGAACTAGGCTGGGAAGAGGCAACAAAACCTGGCTCAGTCTCCTCTGCACTGCCTGTGGGAGCCATACCCGAGCTCATCTGCTCAGTCATCCACTCTGGGCTGCTGCCTGGGCTGAGATCCTGCTGCTCCACTCCAAAGGGTCCCAGAGGCAGTGTTGTGTGGATGAGCAGAACAGGACCTGGGAAACAAATCATCCTAACAGTTCAGACAAGGATGCCAGGGAGCTCTTATATGAGAAAAGAAGTTCAGACCTGTGGTTAAATGACAGCCAAGTATGATGTGTTAACCTTGATGGTTTGGGGTTTTGTCTCTACGTTTGCTACTTGCACATATGCATCACTTTGTACCTACTTAAATCTCCAAGAATGTGTGCACAGCAGCACATATTGGCCCTTTATGAAGCCATTTATGAAGTAAGACTCACTGCACATTCAGGCTGAGTGTGAGTAATGGTCTGTATCTTTTAATTCCAGATGTGTTGTGGTAGCACTCAGCATTGTGTGTCCTGCAAGGCATTCGTAGGGCAGCATCTCAGTTAAGGTAGTTACATACTTTGAAAATGTGAAAATGAAAAAATGTAAGGTGGAGAAATGGATGCAGCTGAGGAAATGGTAAGTAGCACCTCTAGCCAGGTCCTGCTGCCATCCTTCTTTGGTTCTCACCTGGCCCTTTGGAAGAAGAGTCATACAGAAAAGAAACACAAGGAGAAAACAAATACTCAAACTGTGCACTATGAACAAGAACAAACCTAGAATTATTTAAAACTCATTTACAGAATAATGCAGTTGTTGGCTCCATCTACATGTTTTATATAGCTTTAATCAGGCAGCCTTTTCCTTAAAGCGAGTCCAGCTATTATTCATAGGAGAACTGCTCTTCTGAGACATCTGTTAGCAGCTCATTTACTAAGAAATATATTTCAGATTTTTTCCAGTATTCTGGACCTTTGTACTTCTGTCCTCCCATAAAGGTTTAAACTCTCTTTAATTCCTTTGTTGTCTGATTTTTTAGAAGTATAGCAAATACTGAGTGCCATTAAATCTGCCCACCCGTCCTGCTCTTTGAAACAGAGAGAAAAGAGCTGTGTTCGAGTTGCAGGTGAAATTTAGGGGTCGGTAAAGGAGACAGAGTTGTATGAGGTAGGTCAGAGGAGCAGGTGCACAGGAGTTAAGGGTAGGCTACAAAGCACCACTTACATAAGAGTTTGTGCTATGTGAATGGAGGGCAGTTCACTTTTGTGGCAGCAGGGATGGCTTTGAATCCTCCTCTCTTTCCTCCTTTTTCCCCTCAAGAATGAGGTGGCAGCATCCTCTCACAGCGTGCAGGAATTGCCCCCATCTTCTGTTCACTCTGTGATGGGAAAAATGCTTTCCCCCATATGCTGATGTTGTTAGATGTAGGTAATAGGTTGTTATGGCAGTACATAAGTGCTTGTGTGTAGAAAAGAGAGCAGTGTAATTTATGTATGGCTTTGTATCCAGCTTCCAACCCTATTTCAGAGCTTTGTGCCTTTGGTGCCATTGTCACATAATTGGGCACACTTAACGTGGGGAAGCATTGCCTGCTTTCTCACTAGCAGGAAAATTAATGGCTTTCTGAGCAATCTTGGGTAGGGCTGCAGTCTGGAGGTTTATGGGATGGTGGTTTAAATGGTTGAAAGACCTCGCTGACTGAAATTGTTTATAATTCCTGGCATTAGTATTCAGCAGCTCCTGAGTCTCCATATGTTACATTACGACATAGTATTTCATTTGTATCTTTGTTCCAGTGGGAGAGAAATTTCCCTTCTTTGATTTCTTTTTCCTTTATCTTGACCCTTAGCAATAGATTTTGGAGACATCCTCTTCATCGTTCTGCTCTCCAGTAGAAGCCAAATCAGCTGCTGCTTGATGATCCGTGTGATTGGAATCCATAGATAGTTCTCTCTTTATATGTGTGACATAAAAGCAGCTTTTCTCCTTACTTTTGAGGGAGTAATGGGCAAAAGCTCGTTCACTGTTATTATCTGTTGAATGATTTGGGGACTGTTGATCTCATTATTTATTGATTGCATTTAATAACTCCGCTCTTATTGCCTTACTTTGGGGAAGGAGGTAATAATGTTTTAAATACACCCAGTAACAAGTCTCAGCTATTTCCTGAGCGCTGGGACAAGGCAGCAGCGAGGCAGACTCTTGGCTACAGAAGCCTCTTTGTTCTCATAAGCATTCAAAGGCTGTGGCAGTATCCACAGTCTGGGAAGTTGCACAGGCTGAGTTCAGAGGCAGACTTCACAAACTCCCCTTCCAGTCTGCACTTCCCCGTGCTCCTAGGAGCTCTGCTTCTACGTGGTGATCAGCAAAGTGTGACACCCCGCTTCTGCAGTTCCCTCAGTGCTTGCCTGTTTGAAGATCCAGCCACGTCTGGAGGCAGGTAAACCTGGCCTGGAACAGGTTCTGCAGCTTACCTGCCTTTGGTCCCAGAACATCAGTGTTAGGAAGAAGCCTTTGGGAGTGTTAATGAATGAGACAATACAGAGGGCTTCATCTACGTTACACAAACATTATCCTGAACTCCTGAGAACCTGCTGAGAAATGAGCGGTGTTGGAGGTGCCTTTGGGTCTCTCACTGCTGAAGGTTATTGCCCACGCAGGCAGTGCTCCTGCTGGCTCAGGAGCAGAGGTGAGCAGAGCTGTGCGTGCACCCTACTTCTGAATTGCTTTGGTGAGTTACAGTAATGATTTCTTTGGTTGCAAGTGCTGGTAGTTCAGTAGTGCTGTGCAGGGAGCTATGCAGAGCTTTATTACTGCTCCTTGTGGTCGCAAGGACTTGGTGGATTTATTGTTGTACTCAGAAGGTTGCTTGAACAGAAGGATGAAGCTTATGCAGAGGTGGGCTGTGCATCATACAGTTATATGGTGCTTTATGATGGTTTTTATAGTTATTGAGTGAGTGATAAACTGTGGAACTTCTGGTTTCCTGTCTAGAGGCTACATGTTGCTGTGTCTAGGAGGTGAGGAGGTCTGGGCGGAAGGTTTGGTTTAATGTTTGTAGTTCTCCTTTTGTTACTGCAGTGTGAGCGATCCCATCTTATCCTCAGGCCCATCCCGAGGGACCTCAGAATCACACTCAAACTATTGGCTATTTTTTGTTTGTTTTTGAGGCCAGTTCAGTTGGAATGAGTGTGATACTGCAGACCTGCAGCGCTGCTGTAAATGGAATTGCTTGCTGAATTCTGCCTAGGAGCATTGGGGCTTCGCAGCCGTCAAAGCTCAGCTTCAGTCCTGGCGGTTCTCTTATTGATGGTATAAATGGGAAGCGGGAACCTGGAGATGAAAATACAACTGTTTATGATTCTGTGAAAATGGTCCTGCAGGTAGGTGGTAATGAGATCCAGGAGAACATATGGGAGAGTGAATGAGCTTATCTAGGTGCTCAGAACAGAATTATTGCATATATAATGATGTTTTATTTTCCTTTGTTATTTGTGCCAGCGTAGCAGGGAGCGAGGCAGCCTCTCACTGTGTGGCATCTATTTTTTGCTCAGCTTAATTCTTATCAATAGTCCTGCCTCTGGAAGGCAGTTTGTTCCACCAGCAATCCATTTTCCTTTGCGTGGAGCTGACTGGCACCTGTTGTAAATGCCATGGCATTCAGATTGCTTTTCCTTTGCTTCTGTTAATGCAGCGTGTCAGCTGCTTCCTCTCAGTGAAAGAATTTTATATGAAACCATTACAAAAGAGCTATGAGAAACACTTAAACTACGATATCACCAAATACTTCAGAATTGTAAGGTTTTCAGCAGAGAGCCTTAGCCTGGTGCACACACTGCTATGGAATGAGCCGTGCGAGGCAGCCTGCTGCTGCTCCCCGCAGTGCTCTGAGATGCGGCTGTGCTGAGCTCTGGCAGCAGATTATAAACCAACTTCTGACACCTGAGCACCCCCGTAAATTGGTTACCAGGAGGAAAAAGGTGAGGTGTGTTGGTGTGGGTGGGCCTTCTTCCTGTTCAGGGCTGTCAGAGCCAGCTGAAATTGGCTTAAAGATTCAGCTCGCCCTTACCTCAGTGCAGTCAGACAGCACTTGGTGCAGGTGAGGCTGGGATGGTCAGTTGGGCTGCAGGAAAATTCCATCTTCTCTTCCTCCAGCATAGCATTTAGGCACAGCAATTGGTACATAATTCTGGGGATGTGGAGGTTGTGTTTTCACTGGTGCTCCTGAGCAAGGAGGGCACTGCCTAAACACACCTTTGTGGGGTCTGCAGGTCATTGAAACTGAAGGGAGAGCACGTGGGTAAGTGGTGGAATCGTTCTGATGGGCTGTGAGGTGAAACCTTCTGGCGTCCACTCCTTGGCACCTCTCAGTCACCACGTGGCCTGAGCAGAGTTGTGGCTCTGCTCTTCCTTTCCGTCCCCACCTGCAGTGCCTTTCTTGTGTGCTGAGGTCCTCTGGATTCAGTGTGTCTGGGGAACGTCGAGGAGGAAGGTGTAGAAGCCGGGTGTAAGCACTGCAGTGAATGGGAAACTGTTCTGTTGGCAGCAGTGGGACGTGTCAGCATGGAGGCAGCAAGCAAGAATTAAGTGGTAATGCTTCAGAACACCTTTATTTTCTTTAAGAGCAGATTGTAAGGATAGGTGTCTTAATCTGTTTTCCAAAGCATGTTTGCTGCGGTTGGATGCTCTTCAGTTATCTCACATCTGTTCTTTGTGTAGTCAATTAAAAAAAATAATAATACTTAAGGCATTTAAAAACCATGCATACATATTTGATAGACTTCTCTCTTATTTTCCAGTCCTCTGAAGTTTCATCCATGTATATCCCATTTTAGAAGAAGAATGCTCAGTTAATAAGCAGCTCTTCCTTTTTCATTGCTGCTTAGGTGTCCACAGCAAAGTCTGTGTGCTTGTGCACGGCGTTAGCAGCCTGGCACCACACTGGTGCTTACATGGAGGAGAGCAGTGCTGCTGGTGCTCTGCAGCAGCTCCTTGGTGCTCTCCTGCAGGGTGTGGTTGGTGTGAGGGCAGCAGGTGAAACACAGCCAGCAGAGGGGGAGGAACAGAGAAAACCAGAGCTGGTGGAACCTCAGGAGGGGAAGAAGCTGAGCGGTGGAAGAGGCAGGGCTGAGGAGCTCAGGGGCTGACATTTGGAGGTCTTGGTTGGTTTTTAAGTCTTTTTTTTTTTTCAAGATTGCATTGAGATAGAAGGGCCACTCCTCCCTAACAAACACTGATAGCAAACTTCTGAATGAGCAGAGCTGCAGATGTCCAGCATTCTGAGAAACTACTGCAGTAATGCCTAAAATAAAGTGGCTCCCAGGTGTGGTTCTGCAGTGTTCAAGGAGTGCCTTTGGTGCTTCGCAGGTGATGCTTGGGAATGGATGCCAGCAGTGTGCAGGCTGGTTATGCTTGGTGTTAGATGTCATCAGAAGGAAGGCGTGCTGAGTTCTGCCAGCCTTTCATACCACAATCGTAATGTTCTTCCCAGATTCAATAGGTGGAGTGTTTTGGTTTAACAGCAAAAAGCCCATCAAAGCATGGATCTCTGGTTTTACTCCTTTCTAGCCTTATAACTTAGCACGAGCTAAACTGAACGTTCACATTTAGCCTGTCATACTGCAGCTGCAGGCCTGACTGGCCCGGCGGTGTTGGATACCCCTTTATGGCAGCCCGCTGTTCTGAAATGTTCCCCAGCTTTTACTGGCCAACAGGCAGCAGCGTTAAGCAGGAAGACGCTTTGTTCTCCATTACCAACCTCAGCTTTGACTTCTGCCTGTCAGTGAAAGTGTACTTACAGGCAGCATTTTGAAGTGAAGCGTGTGGAATGCGTTGTGCACTGAATCACAGGCTGGGGGTAACTGCTGAGCTGTAGGTTCCCCAGCAGGAATTAAAATGCTGGGGGAGCCATTTACCCTTTAACTTCTCATGGCCTCTGTGCTTTTCATCCCGACCTTTCAAGTTATGCACTTGTTCTTTCTGTCCTGTGCTTTTTCAGGCACCAGAGCAATGGCGCAGTCATTTCCCGCTGTGGACAGCCTGAGGTCAGTTGGTGGGGCTGGAGGAATGCAGATGATGAGCACCTTGTCCAGTCCGTAGCCAAGGCCTGTGCCTCGGATTCAAGGTCCAACAGTACCAAACTAATGAATGGAAATTGTTCAAGAGATTTCTCCAATGGAGGAGACCTCTCCGATGTGGAATTCGGTAAGTTTGCTGCCGTGCCTTTTCTGTAAGAGGCAGAGCTTTTATATAAAGCTTCATCTCCTTTGTGTGCTGTAACAGATTGTATCCCTTGTACTTAATGAGGCATCCTCTGATTTCTGTGTGCACAGTGCATACACACCGTGGGACTTGAGTGAATCATTGCTGCAAACAATGCCAAGAGCATCCCTTTAGTTATTCTTCACTTGCATTTCTTCTCCCCCAGATTCCTCAATCTCTAACGCCTCGGGAGCAGAGAGCTTGGCAATACAGCCTCAGAAGCTTCTGATCTTAGATGCACGGTCCTATGCAGCAGCTGTGGCTAACAGAGCCAAAGGTGGAGGCTGCGAGTGCCCAGGTAAGCAGTGCTTGTTCAGTTTTGTATTAAGTTGATCCAAAAGACTTGTTTGACTATAATTACAGTGATATACTTAGGTAGTGCATATTTAACAGACTGTGGATGCAAGTGCTGCTCATCATGAAGAAAGCTGTGCACCGTGGCAGCATCACACAGCCCTTCAGAAGGACAGCTCTGACTGGCAGCTAGCTTTCTCAGAGCACAGGACCAGCTGGTAGCAGGGCTCATGTATGCTGAACAGTGATGGTTGTCCCTCCCCTGCTGAGTCAAATACATAAACTGGTGTGAGACAAACACATCCACTGGGCTGGTGTCTGAAAAACTGAGCAAACTTAGAAATCCTTTCACTGTAAAGGACAGCAGTGTTCAAATGGCCGTGCAGACAACAGCTTTTCAGCAATCCTTGTAAAGCTGAAGCATTTGTAAGCATTTATGCTGTAACCCGAGGCAACTGAAATCCTCATCCATCTTGCATCTGTCATACATTCACATTTATCACTTTGTGTTCTTTGGCACTTGCTAATTGTTGATGATACAAACAAGATCTTATTTTATTGCTGTTGGATGTGAATACAGAGTGTTAAACTCCACGGCTGGGTAATCTGAAAGGAAATAACAAGAGTTGTTGATAAGGTACCAGAAGCTATTTCAGCCATGTGTTCCTCTTTGCTGCAATAGCTGCACTTTGATAAATGGACACCAGAAGGAAGAGATGAATTCTCCATTTAACACCTCAGAATGAATAAATAACTCATTATCACAGAGTAAGACTGCAGAATGGAAAGCAGAGCATGCCAGAAGTTCAATTTTCCTCATGTCTGTTGGTTCTTGAATTGTCTGTAGCGAATGTCCAGGCAGCTCCAGTGTCACTTGCAGTACGTTTGACGTGCATTAAGTGCTTCACTTATGCTGGTATTTTTCCCAGGCATTGCCAAGTTTACCTCACTGCCAAATGTAGCATTTACCTCAGTCATGTTGTGGGCTGTGTCATTTAGAACATCGTCCAGCAAAACTGCAGGAACACTTGGTCTGGTGCTGTCAGTCATTTTGGACTGCAGTTCCTTGTTTCAGCACCAGCAACATGTTCTGGTTTGGGCCAGGATTTGCTGGGCTCATTAACATTCAGGAAATCAAATGGCAGAAGGCACGCTCTTCTAAGACAATACTGGATTTTCTTATACAAGCAATCAATATCCCATTCTAATTGATGATTCTTTCTGCTGTAGGAGAGGTCGTTCTGTTGCTATCACGTCCTCGTTTTGTGCAAATGGAAGCAACAGGACAGAGCTCAGTCCGCTCGTGGCCACTGGCTGTGCTGCTGCTGCCTCCCCAGCAGAGCCGTTGTCTGAGTGCAGGCTGCAGCAGCGTCTGGAGGGCTGCTCAGTCATTCTGTTCTCCTTCCTGCCCTGACTGTGAGCATTTCTCAGGTGTTGCACGTTCCTCACAATAGAGAAATCCAGGAGGAAGGGCTGAGGTGACCTTTCAGCCCTCTCGAGTGGCTATGAAAGCAGAACCATAGCTCCTATAAGAAATAGAAATTAGCCTACTGCACTTAGGAACATCCTCAGATTACCAGCTCAGTATTTTCTCTGCTTCTCAGCCTGTGTAAAAGCATTCTGCAAGCACCGACACAGCAGGGTTCCCATAGGTCTGTGCTCTGCTTTTTGTGACGTGAAGCAAAGCATTGCAGAGATACAGAAGCACTCTAATTCTTTCCTGCTTTGCTGTGTTGTGTTGCAGTGTCTGGAATACCCACTGAAGTCCAGGCACTGGTTTTTCCTTACAGGATATTTGTAAACAGCTTCTTCCATCTGCCCGCAGCACCG
Organism: Pavo muticus; assembly: GCA_016647715.1. Classification (NCBI taxonomy): domain Eukaryota; kingdom Metazoa; phylum Chordata; class Aves; order Galliformes; family Phasianidae; genus Pavo; species Pavo muticus. The sequence goes on from JACDJE010000367.1 coordinate 404,874, forward strand.
CTGGTTTGCTCTCATGGAGAAGCTCCTTTTAGACATGAAGCTAAGCATAGTTGTTAGTTTCTTCTCTCCCTCGGTGTTTCCCTGCAGAGTACTACCCAAACTGTGAAGTGGTGTTCATGGGGATGGCAAACATCCATTCTATCCGGAAGAGCTTTCAGTCCCTGCGCCTGCTCTGCACACAGATGCCAGATCCAGGAAAGTAAGTGGCTGCTTGGTGCTTTTTGCCTCTGTTTACATCTTTCTGTATTTTTCCTGCTGTTTTGTAAGCTGATGTTCCAGGGTTTGGTGCTTTCCTCTCACTGACTTTCCCCTGCAAAAACACAAAGCTGTGTTTTCATTGCCATAGGATTTGTTGTAGTATTTTCACTGAACTGAACCTAGAAAATGAGATTGGGAATTACATTTTAGCCCTGAATTTTGATCCTGGAACCTTATTCCTTTCAAATGGGCTTCTGAGTGCTGGCACTTACTCTGCCTGAGCTTCCTGGTTCTTTAATCTTTGCAGCCTGGCTCTCCTTCAGAGTATTCTAGTGCTGTTCCACATGCTTCATGCATCTGTAGGGGCTTTTCAGGGAAGGTAGCCCTTCAGTGCTCTGGGATGACGAGCCTCTAGTGCTGCATCACCTCAGGGGTTGGAGCTTCATGAGGACGCTGCAGCTGCACCAGTCCTGTCTCCCCTGCCGCTTCCCTGTTCTGAATTAGTTGCTAAATGTGATACATGGTTTCAGAGTAGATCGAGAATAGCGTCTGTGCTGAGCTGGGAGGAGAGCCTCCGTGCTGCTGTGGTTCTCAAGGTTCCTCCAGCACCTGGCAGTGGTGGAGATGTGCGTGGTGGCAGAGGCAGCTCAGAGGTTCCAAACCTCCATGCTCAGCAGAGTTGTCCCGATCATAGGGCAGAGTCCCCGATCTGCCACTGGCAGCAGGACTGCAGTGCAGCCCGAATCCTCAGCTGGGGAAGGGAGGCGGTGCAGGCTGCTGGAAGTGACCCTTACCCAGGGCTGCTCGTGGTGGCCTCTGCAGGTGATGTGCTGTGCTGTGCATGTGCCTGGGCCGCTGCTTGTTCTTGCAGGCTGTGTGCAGCAAACCAGGTGCCGCAGCCTGACTGTTCCTCAAGTGGACTGCAGGGCTTTGTTTCTCACAGTGCAAGGAAAGCCTTAGCAAAATGTAAATGAAAAATGCTCGATAATGACATTCACAGCTTATTAAAGTACACAGTTAATAATGGTTATGCTTTGATTTGATGAAATCAGAGATTCAAAGCTGGAAGCTTTTAAAAAGAGCCAAGATTGTCCTCCTTTGTTTTCTTCTAGTTGGTTGTCAGCTCTGGAGAGCACCAAATGGCTGCAGCACTTATCTGTGCTTCTGAAGTCTGCGCTGCTGGTGGTTCATGCTGTGGACCGAGACCAGCGGCCTGTCCTGGTGCACTGCTCGGACGGCTGGGACCGAACCCCGCAGATCGTGGCTCTGGCCAAGCTGCTGCTAGATCCCTACTACAGGACCACAGAGGTTTGTGAGCCAATGAATGAGGCACCCATTGAGTTTGGGGTCCTTTCCAAGGAGTTTTGTATTAAAAAACAAGTACAGATTTTTCAGCTGGAAGCAGCGCAGGAGCTAGCAGGAGTTAACTAACAGCAGTCTGCAGTTACATGTAGGTGTGAATACAGTCTGTAATTCAAGAGCAGATTGTTTTTCCTCTTTTCAGTAACTGCCCAGTCATGGTGTTCCTTTCCCCATATGTGGCTTAGGAACATGCCATGCAGAGTGCTGGCACAGCTGCAGCTTCTCAGCCAGCTGCTGGTGCAAAGCCTTTCTCTGTCTCTCTTTTCTAGTTTTCTTAGCTACATATTTCTCCACTTTCATTTCTTTCATTATCCCTTGTCAGGGACTCCTAATTGTCACTTAGTTATAACAGTGTTGCTTTTTCAGTCTGATTTTTTTCTTCCATGGCTTTTCAGCATTGTGGGATAGGTGATGGCTAGATTCCATCTACCAGCCCACATGCAAGATGCCTTTGTTGTCTAGAACATGAGCGTGTCTGTGCTATGAAGTGGTGTTTAAACCCTCAAATACAAGAGGACCAGGAGCTGAAACAGCAGCAGTGCCCTTTGGAGGAAATTGTGGAGGCTTTCTCAGATCCTTTTTCACACGGGTTCCAGAACACACAGCTCTGTGCCTGGCACAGGAGCTCCTCCTGGCCCTTCCTCAGTGTTGTCATGTCCTGTTCAAATTGAGAAGTTTTCTATACACATCTTTTTCCTGCCTGCCTTTCCACTGCTGCATCAGAGGGAGCCATAAACTGTAACTGTCAGCACAGGAATCAGGGATGTTCAGAAACATGAATTTCATCACTGCCACTTCCAGGCTTTACAGCTGTCGACTTTTTTTCCTTTTGGATTACAACCATTGGCTCTATGCAGTGTGATGTACAATTTTTCATCCCACTGAGAAGCAAGAGCTTCCTGACGTGGTGATTGTAGGTCCTGTAAGACAAGGTGTCACAGCAAGGTACTTCACTAGACACTGCTTTGGAATGTGCTTTGCCCTTTGAGTTTGCATGAGAAGTTGTGCAGTCTGACCTTTATCAGACTTAGGCTGTGCTACATCTGATATACACGTAGGCAAGCGATCTGTGAGTGTGGGTATCTTGTTATGGCTGGATTATTTTCTTCTTTGACTGAAAGATCTCTCCTTTGTTTTCAAAGGAGAGCTTTAGGATTTCCTCTTATATCCAAGTGAAGGTTACCATCATCCAGGTTTGAATCAAGATGTGAAGTTACTGCTGCCCCTGCCTTGCCAAGATAGCTCTCATGTCAAGGTCTGCTTCCTCGCGAGCCAGAGGACTTACTAATCTGTCTTATTCCCTTTCCTGTCCGTGTGAGCTTGGGAATTCATTTCAGTCCTGATTTCATTGTGCAGCATTTAAGAAAGTAGAGGTATTGGGTAAAGGAGAGAAGGTCAGTGATGGGGCTCATTCTGAAGGGAGGTCAGGAGTGAGGACGCAGCAATGAGATGAGCCCCACGAGTCTCAGACTGTCCTGTGAACTAAAGAGGGAATGTCCAGCTGCTCTTGTGTTTCTGCAGGGCTTCCAGGTGCTGGTGGAGATGGAGTGGCTGGATTTTGGCCACAAGTTTGCCGATCGCTGTGGGCACGGTGAGAATTCGGATGACCTCAATGAGCGCTGCCCGGTGTTCCTGCAGTGGCTGGACTGTGTCCACCAGCTCCAGAGGCAGTTCCCCTGCTCCTTCGAGTTCAACGAAGCATTCCTTGTGAGTTGTGGCTTGAGAGCTTGCTGTTCTGTAGACTGCTCCTAACCCTGCACTAACACTGAAGAGCCCTGAGGGGTTTCTGGCTTTCCCATCTATCTGTGGCAGGATATCTGCAGCCTGATAAAGGGGATGGGAAAGCTGCCCTGGTACAGCAGACAAATACTTGTATACAGCCTGGGGTCTGTTCACTCTTAAAATGAAGCAGGGCCCTTCAGGGCTTCTTTTAAACTTGAAAGAATGGAACAAATGATATGAATTTAATCATTTCACTGACGAGTTGCTGAGATAAGTTTGGTGTGATACATCCACACGACATAAAACTGTTTACTGGCAATATGAGCTTCCCTAGACTGATCTCTCTGGGAGCTGAGGAAGATCCTCTCAGCACTCCTCTTCACCTTGCCATTCGGTTTTTCTTTCCTTGCTGAAACCGTGCAGGATGTGCCAGCTGTGTGTTTCCTCTGGAAGGGGACAGCTCTCCTATTAGGAACTTGCCTGGGACTGTCAGAGTCAGTTTTTAAGGCCAGAATGGGGTCTCTGGGAAGGTGGCACTTACAGCCTGCAGAACTGGTAACCTGAGGAACAAAGGCTTTTATGGAGTGTCTGCTCCACTACAGGTTTAAAGCACATTGCTGTGATTGCAGATGGCCAAGTAATGAAAGTCAGCTCGGCCATGTAGCTGAGTTTATGTACAGTCCTGGCTTAGCTCAGTTGTGAAGTAGGATCCATAAGATTATAGCTGGCTCTCTTGCTCACTGCTATCGATGGGAGCTGTGTGTGAACATTAAGGGTAATGTTCTCACTGCCTTACAGCAGGAGCCCAGTCTGTCTGTGCACAGCCATTGGGACTGCTGGGGCTATTCAGATACCTAAAGTTAGGTTCACGTTAAGCTGCTTGGTCAGGCGTTGAGCACAGTATGGAGTGAATAGTGATTAGGATGTATGCTGTATACATCCATATGACACAAATCAGCACTTATTCCCACCACTCTTTGTTTTTCTGCTGCTGCATTAATGTTTTATGACTTGTCCTCCAGGTGTGTGAGTTTTAAATTAGCAAGACTCTTATACATGAGGATGAACCACTGCCTTCTTTATATTCTGCAGTTTTCCCTTGAGATGCCTCTATGTGTAAATCCTTTTGCAATTAAGTCGTAACAGACACAGAACAAATTGCAGCTCTATTTATATATCAGTCTTTGGGAAGGGGATGCCTTGCCCTGTGAAGGAAAGGTTTCTTTTTCCTGAAGCATTCTTGCATTAAGCTGATGTCTTCTGCCATATGACTGTACCTGTGCTGGTCTCTGCAGGTCAAATTGGTGCAGCACACCTACTCTTGCCTCTTTGGTACATTCCTGTGCAACAATGCGAAAGAGAGAGGAGAAAAACACACTCAGGAACGGACCTGTTCTGTCTGGTCTTTGCTGCGGGCAGCAAACAAAGCCTTCAAGAACCTGCTCTACTCCTCCCAGTCAGAGTCTGTACGTATCCTTTCCTACCCACCTCACGGGAGGGGCTCCGTCTCGCAGCGGGCTCTCAAGTCTGGTGCTCTCAGAGGTGCATCCCGTAGTGCCTGGAGCAGTGGGACGTCGGGCAGGTCCACTCACCATCAGTGCAGTGCAGGGATGGTGAGCCCTTCTGGAAGCACCTCAGCTCTCCTCTGATATTTGCAGCTGGGTGCTCTGTTCAGTTCTATGTTGCAGGTCGTGCATCAGGTCTGCTGCTGTTTGAGGAATGCCAGGTGCCACCTCGGAAACTTCTCTGTGCTGGAAACACACTTTCTATAACTAACAGTTGTGTTTGACAGACAGACCTTTGTAGAGAACTAAGCTGTGTCAGAGGAGTGCCATAAAATGGCATACAAACCTGGGCACTGTTCAGATGTGAGCTGAATACAGACACAGAAAATGTCACTAGGACCATTTGGCATATTTGTGCTTCTCTTAATACTTCCACATTTTCACTCTGGCTCACTGAAGCTTCCCAGCCAGGAGGGCTTGCAGTTACCTTCTTCTGTATTTGATGGAAGGGCATTTAGAGCTGCACTGTGGTAGGCATGGCATGTAAACAACCAGTCAGTCATCAGAGGTCACCATGACAAGGATAGCAAAGGCTCTTATAAATATTTAAATGCTTTTTGTTAATGAAACATCAGATACCACAGAGCTAACTGTAAGGGCTGTGCCATGGTTTTGCATGTGATGGATGTGGCTTATGATTGTTCCTTAGAGGAGAATTAAAACTTGGCTTAGCAGGAAAGAATTTGTCTGCACTTGCTATAAAAGGCTGAATTCAGTATTCATCAGCCCATCTCCTGGGCGCCACACCTGCAGCCTGTGCCCCATCTGTGTGCGCCTCCATCTGTCATGGTGACAGCAGCGTCACAGAGAGCCTTTCAAGACTTTCCAGCCTGATGCTGCCATTAGCAGGGTGGGTGTGACAGCTGAGAGCACGAGGCACTGCAGATAAATACGGGGCGTGAGGGCTTCTGGAGTTACGGGTGCATCTGAGTGCTCCCTGAGCACAGCAGGGAGCTAAGGCAGGAGGAGCTCAGAGAGTGCTCAGCACAGGCAGTGCAGCCAGCTGGCTGCTCCGTCCCTGGGCTGCCTTGACCTGCTGCATCCTGCTCTGCAGTGGGGTCCAGGTGACTTGGGCCGTGCTCTTGGTAGGTGGCACGCCGTACTAAACTGACTGGGATAGTTTGTGTGTTCTTAGGAGTTTTACTGAATTCCTATCGTGTATTCATTTCTTCCTTGTTTTACTTCAGTGCTGAAAAGGTGCCTCACTGGTGTGGCCACAATGTGGTTCTATAACCGTGGTCATTAAGAGCAGCAGTCCTCCAACTGAGCTGCCCCGCAGCCTCCCCATGAGCCCATGGCTGCTCTCTGCTGCTCCCTGCTTTTCCTAAAGAAAGCTGCTTGTTTTTGCAGTGACATTGATAGGGAGATTCAAGGTGTTCCTAAACTGAAACATAACAGAAAGCATGTTGCACAGTCAGGGAATCCCCTTCCAGAGCAAGCTGCCCGTTCAGCAGAAGTATTTCTACATGTACTTAATTTTGCACATGTGAGTGCTTCCTTTAAAGGCAGGGTTAGCTTTGATGAATTGGAGCCTTAGAGGCTGTGAGTTCAGCTCTCGTGTGGCATGCTGTAGTGCAGGGAAAGCTCTGCTATGGGCTGCTTAAATTGCTCAGAAGCATTATTAAGGTGTAGGTGTGCACATTGCAGTAATTCATTCACAGGAAGTTGAAGCCAGCATTGTTATGCCTCAAGCTCCCTCTCTGGAAGAGAAGCTAATTACTTATCCAGGTGTAGCTGATTAGAAGTGCCATAGCTGCTCACAGGCCGTCCTCACTCTCAGGAGATGTGGCACAGCCTCCCAGCTGCAAATCTGAGTAATAGCCCAGGACTGCCCCAGTCAGATCCGAGCACCTTTTACAGCCTGGGAGCAAGCAGTTGCAATTTCTGAACAGTTGTGTGTTTTCTCTCTCAGGTGCTGTACCCAGTGTGCCATGTGCGTAACTTAATGCTCTGGAGTGCTGTTTACCTGCCCTGTTCTTCCCCCTCTACGCCTGCTGACGACACCTGTGCCCCATACCCTGTTCCAGGCTCTAGCCCTGAAGATCAGCCCCTGGGCAGGTGAGCCTAGAGCTCAGAAATCCCATCCTGTAAAGTAAGACCAATAGAGAATAATGTGGGATATTAAGAGGAGGAAACTTGTGGGAGGGAAGTGTTTTTCACAGGCGAGTTTGTGGGCTGTTTGACTCACTGACCAAAAGCAGCCTTTCCTTGTTTCAGGTTTAAAGCTGTTAAGTTCCAGAGGTCAGAGCATAACAAACAGATTGAATGCGAGAGATTAGGAAATGAGTTAAGCTGTGGGCATTGCCTGGCTCTGTTGGGTCCTTCCTATGGTTGTTGGATGTGAGCTTTTATTTGGCTGACTTGAATTTCAGTTCTCTCTCTGTTGCATAACTCTTTGCTTTGTTGTGAAGTGATTCTTTGCACACGTTAATGAGGAGGTGTGACCAGGCTGTGTAAGCATCTGTGCTTTGTGCTGAAGGGGTCTGGGAATGTTTGAAGTCTGATCCAACAGATTTTCCTACTGGCAAACAGCAAAGTTCTGAAGCAGCTTTGCACTCCAGATGGTCCAGACGTGCTCCTGGGTCATACTGCACAGCAGTCCATCAGGGAGCAGACTGTGTCTGTCTGTTGCCCTCCTCGTTGTGGAGGGGAGGTTTTAAGCTGTAGCAGATGAACTTAAAAAAAAAAAAAAATAACCCCCCGACCTTGGATTGTGGTTGTTTGTACCTGTGTAGGTTACCAAAGACGAGATCCTTTGACAATCTGACGACAGCCTGTGACAGCAGCGTGCCTGCAGCCAACCGGCGGAGCAGCGACCCCAGCCTGAACGAGAAGTGGCAGGAGCACCGCCGCTCCCTGGAGCTCAGCAGCCTCGGGAACCCCGGGGAGGACCCGTTTGATGGGGATGGCCTGAGCAAGCAGGGCAGGGCTCTGCTGGGAGCAGAGCTGTCCGTAGCGGCCGGCGTGGCGGAGGGCCAGATGGAGAACATTTTGCAGGAGGCCACGAAGGAGGATGTTGGTCTGGAGGAGCACTTAAGGGGCAGCCTGGAGACTGCGGGTAAAGGGGAGGAGATTGCCTTGGATAAGGAGAAGAGAACTGAAAATCTGCATGGGTATGTCAGTGAGCTGTGTGATAAGGCTGAGGATAAAGGTATGGTAATGAACAATCCGTGTCTGGTTTCACAAGGTGCTTGTGAGCTTAAAGGACACCAGGAGGAGCGCGCTGATCTCAGTAACACTACCCAGAAGTTACCTCAGGTGAAAGGACTACAGACTGTTCCTTTGGAGGGTTTTGTAAATAGAGACACTCAGAAGAACATGGAGGAAGGTGTGGGCAAGCCTGAAGGAGAAGAAGGCCTGCACAGCACATCGCACGCCGGCCTGCTGCTGTTACCTCTTACCGGCCTGCACGAGCCGAGAACATCCAACATCGAGAGTTCTACAGAGACCTTAACAGAGAACGAGGCAAAGCAGGAGCTGGTTCCCAAGGGTCCGTGCCACAGAGCCCATCTGATGGACAACAGTGCCGACGAGCTTCCGCGAGCTGCTGGAAACAGGCCAGAGGGGGAGAGCGTGAAAGAGCTTCAGAGACTGGGCACGAAAGTACACAGGACTTCTGGCAGCGGCAGCACACACGTCCCAATGCCTTCCCCTTGTGCCTTGCCTTTGGCTGAATGTAAAGATGAGGTTGTGTGTAACGGAGAGCTGGAGCCTGAGAACAAGATGGCGGAGAAGCCTGCAGGGCTCGGCGTGGGGCAGAAATACCAGGCGACAAACGGGCACTGTGTGAACGGGGAGGACGGCAGGACGAAGGCCTCCCTGAGCCGGCAGGTGTCCGCAGCCAGCTGCAGCTCTGCACAGCTCCACCTGAGGAGCCTGCACCACAAGTGGGTGATGAGTCAGCTCGGGAAGCAGCAGGCGGCCGGCAGCCCGGACCAGCCTGCCAGGAGCCACCTGGACGACGACGGGATGCCTGTCTACAGCGACGTCATCCAGCAGCGCCTGCGCCAGATTGAAACGGGGCATCAGCAGGAGGTGGAGACCTTGAAGAAGCAAGTGCAGGAGCTGAAGAGCCGGCTGGAGAGCCAGTTCCTGAACAGCTCCTTGCGTCTCAACGGCGACTACGGGGACGAGGTGGTAAGTGAGGCGAGCTGGGCCGCTGCTGGAAACCGGGGGCTGCCTGTGTCTGCGCCTCCCCTTACGGCAGCCCGTGGCCCTTTGGTCAGGCAGGGATTTTTGTGGCCTCCAGGGCTTTGTGAAACCCTCGAGGTGTTTCTGAAAAGGAGCGAGCAGGCAATCGGAGTGCTGGATGAGCGGAGTCACTGCTGCTGAATAGTTTCCCTGTCTTTCAGTTTGACCAAGAAGATAGCAGAGGTCTGCTTCGAGCATGAAACAAGTGTGTGCATCTGACTGGGCGGGCGTAGATACCTGCATTGGCCTTGCCCCAAAACCCACGTGCTCTGCTTTTGCTTTCAGACATGGGAAGGACATTTTCCTGAGGGTGTCAGTGTTGATTATTGGGGCAGGAATGCAGCTGTGACCCCTTGGTGCTTTGCATGCTGAGGGTTGGAAAGGTGCAGCAGTGGTTGCTCTGTTAGCTCAAAGCCAAGCATTGGAAGCCAGGTAAAAGAAAAGAGAGCTGTGAGGACAGGGGAGGAGGCAGGGGGCACAGGGAGGGAGGAGAGAAGGTGCAGGAGAGTCTTTGGGTGTTCACACAGTGTTGGCCTGGAGTTCCCAGTTGGTGTAATACTTAAAAACTCCCTGCACACACCTTTGATTTGCTTTGTGTGCCTGCAAGACCGGGAGAGGGAAGGGTGTTCATAAGAGCTTTCCAGCTTCAGCTTGTTTAGCCTCCTGCTGTGCAGAAGTGGCAGAGGTGCTGGATGGTCCTGGGGACACCTGGTGGGAAAAAGGACCTTCTTGGCTGTTCTGTCAGAGCAGCACCCAGTGCTCGTTGTGAGCATCCATCTCAGCTGAGTCTCACTTGGGCTGGATGTGGCTTTGATTCCGTGGGGAGATGGACGTTTGGCTTGGTCTGTTCTATCCGTTGTTAAGGGCCAGCAGTGCGGGGCTGCGATGTTCTCCACACTGTCACTTGTTTTAAAGCCTGATCTCTGCTTCCTATTTGTGCCTCACCTGGCAGTAAGAGGGCTGTCCTTGGACGTCCAGAGGTGCTCAGGCACTGAAATATGTGAGATTTCTTTCCCCATAGTTTTATTTAAGCCAGTCAAACTGCAGCGCTGCCAGACCAGACTGTAGCAAGGCAGCGTCGTTCCCCCAGCGCACGTGGCTCAGATGCTGAGTTCCCCATGTGTGATTCTGCATGTATTCTCCATGTATGCACCACCAGTGTTTGGTCTGAAAATGAAAGAGCCTTGGAAAGGAAACACAGCTATGAAATTGGAGCCCCAGATAGTAGCTTTCTGTTACCCCCAGTGTTGCCAGAACTTTATGCTAGCACAGGAGAAAGCGGGTTTGAAATGCACTCCACCTCACACCGTCCCATCGTCCAAGGGCCAAACCTCAGCTGGTGGATTTCCTTTTGTTTGCAGCTCAGCTCTCACAAACTGCTCCAGCTTACAGCATTCAGTCCCGCTAGGTGCTGGTTTGCCTCTGCTGCCACACGGGGAGCTGGCTCATGTTGGCAGCCTCCCTTGCCGTGCAGGCACAGCCTGCTCTTCCTCAGCAGGAGCTTCCCTCCCCACTGCCCCCCACGACTGGCCGACTTTTGTTTGTGTGAAGTAGGAGGATGGGATAGTTCTGTTCAGCTGTGTTTGTTTGCCAACAGACTTCTATTCCCGACTCGGAAAGCAATCTGGATCAGAACTGCTTGTCTCGCTGCAGCACAGAGATTTTCTCTGAAGCCAGCTGGGAGCAGGTGGACAAACAGGACACAGAGGTACAGACTGAATCCCTTCAGATCACTTACTCTTCTGGTAGGACGGGGTGTCGGTCATCACTCAGGTTATCCCACACCCTGTGCTCATTGGCCAGCTCTGTGAGCGACCTTCTGCTCGTCTCACTCATCTGCTCGGGGTGGCAGCGTCTGTGAGCTGTCAGCGGGCACTTCCTGAGCTGGGGCTGAGCTGAGGGAGTGCTGGCTGACTGAAGCCTCACGGCCTGGACACCTCTAAAGCACGGGGAGCAGCAGGGAGCTGGACTTCATGACTTCCTTTGTTTGCCTGAGGGCAGCTCGGCACATCAGTTCTCGAGGGGAAGGTTTTGGTCTCTTTCAGTGCTGTGAACTCTGAGTTTCTGCTTTGCTTGGGCTGTGAGCTGAGACGCCGTGGTTTGTTGCTGGCTAACCTGACAGGTTTGTCTCCTCCTTGCAGGTGACGCGATGGCTACCCGACCACCTGGCTGCACACTGCTATGGCTGTGACAGCACGTTCTGGCTCGCCAGCAGGAAGCACCACTGCAGGTACCCTGAGCGGCAGGGCTGGGATGGGGGCAAGGCCAGCACTTGGTTCTTCCCTCTGCCCTTAAGCCAGGAAGGGCTTCAGTTTGCTGTGAAGTTCCTCAGTGAAGGATGGGTGTTGGAGTGTGAGCCCTGCAGGAACCAGGGGCTCTGAGACAGCAGGACAGCTTCTGTTCAGCTCCAGTTCATTGCATCTACGTGTGAAAAGCCACATTTGGTATCCTTATACCCTGGCCTAGATGGTCCCAGCGTTTTCTCTCGAGCTGGATGTTGGATGTCAGGGGGAAGCTCTTTACTCAGAGAGTGGTGAGGTGCTGGCACAGCTGCCCAGAGAGGCTGTGGATGCCCCGTCCATCCCTGGAGGTGTTCAAGGCCAGGCTGGATGGGGCCCTGGGCTGGTGTGAAATGTGGAGGTTGGTGGCCCTGCCTGGCGGGGGGGTGGAGATTCATGATCCTCGAGGTCCCTTCCAACCCAACCATTCTGTGATGCTGTGGAGGCAGCTCTTCAGCTTAAGTTGGTGAGCATGATTTATAAAATACCAGTGTGTGTCCTTTGCGTTCAGTGGGGCCTTTGGGTTACATCCTGCTTAGCTTCGGGAGTCTGGAATTCTGTCTCAGTTCTATTTCACATAAACCCCTATTCCTGTTTTCTGGCCACGGTTACAAGAACTGCCATTGAAGTAAATGGCAGCCATCACGTTCTGGTGCTTCACTGCTTTTTGCAGTAGGATTGAAAGCATCCTGAGTCCCTTCTGTGCTTTGCTTCACTTAAAATTCTTGTGAAGATAAACCAGGGAAGACTGAATGAGAAGCTGAATGAGGTGGATTTTTTTCAGGCTTCATATCCACTGTGTGTGCAGATTGAATGGCTCAGCAGTTATACACATCTGGGGGCTTTTGTACGAGTTAAAGGAACACTTTCATGTGTCCCTTTTCTAGTGGTATCTGGTGAAGTGCCCCATCCATCCCCATCTCCCTGCCCCGTGGCTTCCCTGGGCCTGCTGGCACTGAGCACTGCGTTGCAGTTTTGCAGGCCTGGGCTCTGGGGAGCTCCTGGAGCACGTGTGCAATCTGAACAGCTCCAGCACCACCAGGAGCAGAGGCTGATGCAGGGTTCGGAGCTCTGCTGCAGGTTTCCTTTGGTGTCTTTGTTCTGCACTTTGCCATGGCTGCCGTAGGTTGCCCAGCCTGCCCGTGTGGGCTCTCAGTGGTACAGACCAGTAAGGGCTGCCATCCTAACCGACAGGAGGACCAAGTATAGCTGGTGTGCATTGTCACAAAGCACAGTGACCAGTGAGAGTCTGCTCACCGCCCTGTTGGAGGGTGAGTGGGTGCAGAGCCACATTTCCAACTTGAGCAGGATAGAAGTATCCAGCTTCCTTCATTGCCACCCTTTGCTGTTGCTGTTCCCCTCTGAGCTCTTTCTTCCCTCCTTGCAGGGACACTGAACGCGTTGATCAGATCTGGTGAGCATTTACAGCAGCCTCTGTCTGTTGTCTGTCTGCGTTTTCTTGGTAATTCTCCAGACTAACTCAGGCTCTTCCCTGTTTTTCACCTGGCTGGAAAGCACCAGCTGAGCTGCGGGTGGCTGGCACGACCTGGGGGATGCAGAGATGGATACAAACAGGCTTCTCTTTCCACAGGAGGGCACTGAAGCTGTGGTGTGGGTTACACTAACTGTGTACACTAACTGCCACCATCAGCAAGTGGTGTTTGATAACAGAGTGCTGCAGTGCTAACTGGGGAGAGGTGGTCCTTCAAGCTTACCATCGTGCATTTCTCTTAGTTTTGATTCTTCCCCTCTCTGCATTAATTCTGGGAGAGGTCAGCATGTCAGCAGGCCATGCAAGCATGTGTATGTTAACAAAAAGGAATTGCCACTGATTTTAGAAGGACTGGCAGCGAGAGGTAATGCAGAGCTGGGCGGTGTCTCACAGAATGGGTGGACGGGGATAACTGGTACCAGGAGGGCCTGGAGGTGTGATTTGAACAGCCGCCTGCCCTGCAAGGGCGGAGATCCGCGCTCTGAACGCCTCTCCAGCACAGCAGCGGGCGCACAGGAGGCTGCTCAGGGCGAGCAGCTCCAGCACGCAGCCCTGACACAGAAGGATGAAAGGACAAAAAGGAAACATGTGTTAGGAAGCTGGTGAGCTGCAGCTGACAGATAATGGCTCAGTCCCTATGGTTCTTTTGGCCTGGTCCACCTGCAGTAAGGGTCTGTGGATAACTGCTCTGTGAACAGCAGCAGTGGGAGCTGACGGCGCCTTCTGCACAGGTGACACCTTGTGAGTTGGTTTCCCTCCTGCTGGCTTTTCTGGTAGTAACTTCTGGCTGATTCCTTCCAGCCCGCAGCCCCGAGCTGCGCACCGTGGTGTCCTGGTGCTCAGGTGGCAGCGCTGAGGCCTGCAGCTGCTGTGCAGAGCTGCAAAAGTCAGCCCACTGAAGTGGGAAATGGGATTTCCTGCTGACTGTTCCCTGTCAGTGCCCGGCGCCTGGGAGGCCCATCTCTTGGCAGTGAAGGATCAGTCGAAGCTGCTGGGTGTGAGCAGAGCTTTCTGTCACTCTTGGCAGCAGCAGACCTTTTCCAGCACAAATCTATAGTGGCATGAAGTCCCGGTGCCAGAGAGTTGATGGGAAGGGCGTGGAGGTGAAGGGCAGGACGCGGGGCCGTGGCTGCTGCCCTGAGCAGCCTGCTGAGGTGTGCAGCACGCAGGGGGGCTGCAGGAGCGGCAGGTAACACATCCCACACCTCAGCCTAACCCCGTGAGCTGCATGCAGCGGGTGCCCAGCAGCGGCAGGAGTGCATCCCTGCAGCACAGCCTGAGCATGGCGCTGTGCACCGCATGCTCCTTGCTGGCGGCGTTCTGTGTGCGGAGGTGTGGGGCGCTGAGCACGGCAGGACAGCACAGCTGGCAGCACCGCGTCCTGTGTTGGTTTTCCTGCCTGCTCCGTGCTGAACCCTTCCCGCAGCACGCTCGAAGGAGGGCAGTCGCTGTGTGGGTGTGGCTGTGCACCGGGGCTTCCCTCACACCCCTCCCTGGTGTCAGCACCTCCGAGCTCTGCAGGGAAGGCTGGCTGTGTGTCCTGGTACCTGGGGACAGACGGCCCAGCACAGCACCACGAGCTGCATAACTTTACAACTGGGTGACTTTGTCAAACTGCTGCTAACGTTCTCTTCTCCATTTCTAATCTGTTCCTGACGCAAGGAATTGTGGAAATGTGTTCTGCTCCAGCTGCTGTAACCAGAAGGTGCCAGTTCCCAGCCAGCAGCTCTTTGAGCCCAGCAGAGTCTGCAAATCGTGCTACAGCAGCTTGCACCCGAGCGGCGCCAGCCTGGATCTTGAACTGGACAAACCCATCACTGCCACGTCCAACTAAAGGCCCAGCTGGGAGGCGGGGCCCTTCCCGGGCAGAGGTGTGCGATCTCAGAGGGCTGAGGCTGGAAGGACGAGGGGCGAGGAGTGCTGCCCAGCGGGACGGGCTCAGCCGTGCTGTGCTGCAGCTCCTCTTCCAGCCCTTCCCTTTCCTCGCTGTCCTATCTGTGTGTGTGCGTGTAAGCGCCTGCGTGTGTGTATATATATAATAATATATATATGTTTGCTTGTTTGCTGGAAGATTGTACAGGTGGGAAGGGAGCTGGCACCAGAACCAGACTTCCCTTTTGTATTCCACTGTCCCACTGCTGAACTGCGTTGCAGACAATTGGATGGAGGAAAGGAGACGAGGGCAGTCGGCGCAGCCAGCGGGCAGGTGGATGGCTGCGCCTCAGCGCGCGTGCTTTCAATCACTCCTGTTACTTCCAAACAAGAAACTGCTGTTTGGGAATTTGTTGCTGCTAGAAGAAATGGGAATCTCTTTCCCAAGAGAGCACTCTCCCTCTCTGTTCTTAGAGTGGGCTTAGCTATCCTCGCTGCGTGGAGGGGATCGCAGGTTCTGCTGCAGCCGCCCCGCGGTGCTGGTGGGGCAGCCGGGCAGTGCTGGCTGCAGGAGGTGCCCGGTGCTGGGGAGGGGCCGAGGCTGGTGTCACACCGCGCCTCCATCTGAAGTTGCGTCAATGCAATTCCTTATTTAGAACCAAGTGGGGAGGTCGCAGCCCTCCAATCTGTGTCCTTGTCCAACCGTGGGTTGGTTTGCTCAGTGTGGAGCTCCCTGTTGCAGCTCCCCCTGCACTGCAGTGGGGCTCTCCGAGCAGCGCCACTTCCAGCTGTGCTGCACTGCTGCATTTGGTCCCTGAGGAACGCGCTGTGCTGCAGCGTTCTGCCCCGGCTGCTCCTCTTCCACTCAGTGTGCTCCAGATAGGAAGGACTGCCTGAGCATTCTGTCAGGGCTCTCAGTACATTGTGGATTCCCCTCCTTCCTTCTGCCCAGCCTGAGTTGCTTTTCGAGTCACCTCAATAAAGTGTGGATCTCTTGAACATGTTTTTAACTGAGTGTGAGGTCCTGGGCCCTCCTCCCTTCTGGCGGAGCATCTGGTCACGTCCTGCTTTGCACTGCGCTGCCTGGCCCGGCTGCCACCTCCTGCACTGTTCTGTAGGACAGAACAATCCTGCTGGGTCTCTGAGAGCTCAAGTAACGAACAATCCTGGGGAAGGGAGCGCTGCCCTCCTCTGCAGCGTCAGACAGCGGCCGTCTCGTTAAGTCTGGCGGGGAAAGAAATGACACAGAGCTTCCCGTGCCAGCACTGCTGCGCTCCGAGCTGACGCTGCAGGGGCAGAAATGAAGGGTGGGGGCTGTGCTGGCACAGGGAGGGGGCTGGGAGCAGCAGCAGGGAAAAGCAAAGGAAAAGATGGGTTCTCCCGTGGAGCTTTTGTCCCTTCGCTCCTGAACCACCGCGGTGATGTGAGGGCAGAGCTGCGGGAGCTGCCGCTGGGGGTGGAGCAGGGGCTGTGACACGGCGGGTGTGCGGGGCGTCAGAAACACGGGGGGGGCGGGTGTGAGGAAGTGCCAACGGGTTTGATGGGGTTTGATACGGGTTCCTGGGCGCTGCCATGTACAGTGTGAATAAATGCTTGCAGCTCTTAGTCCTTTTTTGATCGACGAAGCACTTTTTTATTAATATTATTTTTCTTTGTATGTAAAGGAGGAAGCAGTATCTCTCCGTAGCTGTACATATAACCTGTCTCTCCTGCAGAGAGGAAAGTGCTCCTATATTTTTCATTTTTGTCAAAGCGAGAAGTAAATACTTTAGAATTGTTAAATATATAAATAAAAGTGAATAAAGTTCAGCATTTTGCATGGGAGCATTCGCTAACACACGTCCCAGTTCTTGACCTTTCCTTCTGCCCTCCACAGGGGCGGCAGCGGGGGAGGACACGGCAGTGCAGGGCTGGGGCGGCAGGGCCGGGGAGAGTCGGCCTCCCTTGGTTTCCTCCCCCCGTAACTCAGCCCCTCCTTCGGAGCTGCCCCGCTTGCCTTTGCAAGAGGGGATTTTCCACTCCTCCCCCTGCAGGATCGTTGCTGTGCTCTCACACACACCTGCTGCTTTCCTCTCGGTGCTGGGCGACCTCGCGGCTGGGGGTGATATTTACAGCTTCAGGGATAAAATAGAGCGTCTGCAGCCTTGTGCACTGTTAGAAACACGCAGAGGAGCAGCGGGTTTTCAATTACACGCCAGGATCTGACTTTATGGAGCTCCTTTTGCACTTGAGTTACTCCTGAATGCTTCTCTGCAGCCCACCCAGCAGCTGGGAGCGCTGTGCTGTGCCAGCCCCACCTCAGGAGCGCTGAGCGCAGCCCGGCGGTGCTGGGGGAGCAGTGAGGCTGCAGAGCTGCTTCCTGGCGGTTGGCGGGGCGCCGCACGCAGGTGAGGCTGTGCTGAGCAGCACGGCCAGGTGTTTGCTTTGGTGGAGCTGTATGGGATTGCAATCTCACACTTGCGTCAGAACTGATGTCAGCACCCATTGCAGCATCGCTGTGACACACACATAGGAAATGAATAAACCTTCTGGAGGTCAGAAGTTATTCTCCTTTAATTTTGGTACCGACGTGTCCAGCACCGATGGGATTTGAGTGATGTGGTTGAAATGATTCCCTCCCGGGGTTGTTACAGAGCAGCATTGGGCGGCAGTGCTGCCTTTGATGTGCAGTGGGTGACTGTTCTTGTTGCCCATCTCTGCTGCCTGTGGAGCTGAGGGAGCAGGGCTGGGGCGTCCAACGAGGAGCACCGCAGCAAAGCCTCTGCTCTGGGTGATCTTTAAGCACAGCAAAGCTGCTCTGGGACAAGGGAGAAAGAAAACCAAAAGCACGACTTGACCAAGCAGTGACCAGCAACCGGGTTTTGTGCAGCAGCACGGGGTGAGGTTGGCAATGTGGAAACTAATGGTCAGAAAGACTTGGTTTCATCCGGGTGCTGAGCTGGGCAGCGTAAGCCGGGGCTGCAGCTCCTGGGGAGGCACCACCAAGAAAACGACATCAGAGCGCACACAGCACTGGGAGCAGCTCTGTGAGTGAGAAAAAACAAAGGTTTTCTGTTACAGATCTAAATAATTTTCAGCTTTTCGTTGCTTTTCTTTATAACAAACGTCAGTTAACACTCAGAGGGCTGCTTCAAGTCACTGTCTGCATCTGATGATGATTTGATCACTCAGCATTGGCCTAAAACACAGTAAGAACGTCCCAGCATCTCCCACTGACTCTCAGTGGCTGCACTTGGACCAGCAGTAACGCAGCGCCAGGTTTGGCTCTGGCTCAGAGGGGTTTGCTGTGTGCCCTGCCTGCAGCATCCACCTCGTGCCTGCGTCTCCCTGCGGTGGCTCTGGCACCGCTCCCTGCACGCCACAGAGCGCTCAGTGCCTTCCTCCCATCAGGAGCAGGGTTGGCTTCTGATCAGAGCGCTCAGCAAACAGAGCCAACGTGTGGCAGGTTTGGGCTGGCTCTGTTTGATGCCTTCCTCGATGATCTGGACGAGGGGATTGCGTGTGATCAGGAAGTCTGCAGGCGACACCGGGCTGGGGGGAAGCACGGATCTGCCTGAGGGCAGGAAGGCCCTGCGAGGAACACACTGAGACCCTGAAGTGTGTCCAGAGAAGGGCTGCGGAGCCGTGCAGGGTCTGGATGCATTGAGGTCTTACAGGGAACGGCTGAGGGAGCTGGGATGGCTCAGTCTAAAGAGGAGGAGGCTCAGGGGAGACATCATTGCTGCAGCTCCTGAAAGGAGGCTGTGGTGAGGTGGGGGTCGGCCTCTGCTCCTGGATAACAACGAAAGGACGAGAGGTGATGGCCTCAAGTTGTGCCTTGAGGGTCAGGTTGGATATTAGGAACAATTTCTTCTCCAAAAGAGCGGTGATGCAGTGGCAGAGGCTGCCCAGGAGTGGGGGGGGTCACCATCCCTGGAGGTGTTCAGGAACCGTGGGGACGTGGTGCTGAGGGACACGATCAGTGGGCACGGTGGGGTGGGCTGGGGTTGGGCTTGGTGATCTTAGTGGTCCTTTCCAACCTTCATGGTTCCATGATTCTGTAAGCGGGGCTGCTGTGGATGTTTATTTCAAAGCTGCACCAGTGCTCTGGATCGAAACACTTGTGCAGACCCAGCCGCTGCTGCCCTGGAGATGGAATTACTTCTGTTCAGCATCAACCTCCATCAGGAGCTCGCCGTGCTCCCTGCAGCCTGCCTCGGATGCAACACGACATCCTGCACCCTGCAGAGGTCCCTGAGCGTCTCCCTGTTACCTGTCTGAGTCACAGCCTGCTGCCTGCGGGGCTGCCGGCGTACACCAGGGCGCTGTCCAGGGATGACTCCTCGGCGCTGTAGCTGCCGTTCCCCAGCTCTGCAGCCACGGGGCAGAGTTCCTGCCTGCACCACCTGAACAGAGAACGCAGTGGTTTGTCTGAGCCATGCTGCGCACACAACGCTGGCTGCTGCTGAGGGTCTCCCCAGGTTCAACTCATCACCGTGGGGTGGAGATTCCCCGTGCAGGGAATGGCAGCGGTGCTGCTGGGAACCAACCCAGAACGCTGCTTGTCTCCACCCGGGGTGTGAAGTTTGGGTCTGACCATGGCAGGTCACACAGGCGGGCAGAGCAGCGCTGCAGCACAAGAGGTAACCCATGCGGTCAGAGGCTTTGGCTTACCTCTGAGCAGCGCAGACGTCGATGCAGGAGGAGCCGGGCCGAGCTGCGTGCTCGATGAGCAGAGCTCCTGTGAAAGAACACGGTATGTAAGTGCTGGCCTTACATGTATGTAAGTGCTGCTGGGCTTCAGCCAGTGCCTTTAGAAGTGGGTGGCTGAGCTTCTCATCAGCACTTCCCATGCTGAGCTGCCTCCGCTGGAAAGGAGGTGGGCACAGCAGCCTGAGCAGCCTGACTGAGCTGTGGGTGTCCCTGTTTGCTGTGGGGGAATGGGAGCAGACGGCCCTTAAAGGTTGCTTCCAACTCAGACTGTTCTATGATTGTACAACAGAGCTTTCTTCAAAACTCTGCTCCTGACCTGGAGTGAAGCCTGGCCACAGCAGGACTGCTCACAGCCCTCCCTGCTCTGAAATCCACTCCTGTTCTCCCTACCTGCGTAGATCCTTGCTAGGGAGTAGGAGAAGTCCCTTGCTGCCAGCTCCATGGGCACTGCCCCTTCTGAAGCAGCTCCTTCACAGACCCGTGCCAGGCGGCCGGCGGCGTCCCGCACCCGCTGCACTGCGGGCTGCAGCTGCGCACTGCTGGAAGCCAACTCCACTTTGCTCTGCAAAACAAGCACAGGAAGAAGGACGGCGCGTTCACCTCCTGCACGGCACCGAGGCAATGAGGGGACGGCTCCGAGCACCTGAAGGAGCCGTGGGTGTCCCTGCTCATTGCAGGGAGTGGGACCAGATGGCCCTTCAAGTGCTTCCCAACTGAAACGAGGCCCTCGGGTGCTGTGCTGCACCTCTGCAGCGCTCACATCTCTCCCTGCTGCCTTGGACAGGAGTGCAAGCAGGAGCACGCGTGGATTTGTGCAGCAGAAGGCTGTGTGTGTGATTCAGTCTCCTCTGAGGCCATTTATGAACCAACACCTAGCAGTACCCGCAGCGTCGCTGCAGTTCCCCCCAGCAAAGCAGCAGCGCTCAGCCTGCACAGCCAAACCCTGCTTTGTTTCCTGTAACACTTCTACACACAGCAGCCCCTGCCTAAGGCTGCCCTGGGCTGTCTGCTGCTCCTGCAAGGACAGCACAGCGCTCCCTGCGCGCTGCTCTGTGCCCGAGGCGGAGCAGTACAGGAACACTCACAGGATCTGCTGTACGAATACAAAAACCCCAGCATTAAAGCGGGCATCCCAGTGCCAAGACAAGTCCAAGGAACCCTCCAAGCCCACAGAATGCCAAAGAGGAGGGTTAAAAATGGATCAAAGACCCCAGGGGCACAAACATATCCCCAGCAGCTCGGGTGGGAGGCAGCAGCGCGCTGTGCCGTGCAGCCATGCAGGATCGTCTGAGTGGTTTTTAATTGCAGAGCAATCAGCAGCAACGTGGAGAACATCAGAACGGGGCTGGAAGCACAAGTGTCATATTTGTGTTTTGTGCACCCTCACTTCAGTAACCCACACTGATTTCCTGCTGCGCTGAAGCTGTGGTTTGGGAAGGACCTGAAGGCACCAGCACACGGCTCGGATCGCTGTCCCAGCCCCAGCGGGTTTCAGTCAGTGTAAGCCTGTAGAGGCCAGCTTCTTTCCAGGTCATTTTTAGAGCCTACCACCCTCTCCTTCTCCACTCCACTGCCTTCAGTGTCAGACTGAACTGCTTGTTAATTAGTGGGTATGCTCATTAGTCCCGCTTATGAGCACATTTGGCTTTCTTGTTTGGTAGTCAAATTGTTTGAGGTATTTTTCCATCAACAGAAGCTGTACGAGAGGATGGTGGGAACTCGTGTTGGAGGTCAGGGCCCAACTGCAGCCCCTGCTGAGCACTCAGGCTCTGGTTAACGTGTGTGGAAGGCCCTGGAGGATGGAGCTCATCACCTGCAGGACACACCAGAGCCTACAGCGTGAGTTATGTTCAATGCCGTGCTCTGCACTGCGCACCTCTCCCCGTATTCACTTCACATTCTCCCTTCTGCTGAAGATGTGCTGAATGGAGACCACAGAGGGGTCACCTCTGCTCTGCCCCTGCCCAAAAGAAACTCAGTGCTGAAGGCAGAGCAGCAGCCAGAACCTCACCTCTCGTGGGGAACGAGAAAGCAGTGCCTGCACGTACTCAGTTCCAGCAGCTTAGCATTCCTAAGCACACACTGCGTGCTAATGTAATCTGAACTGCTCTACCTCAATTAATAACCTAACCCCTGAGGAACACCCTCTGGTGATCATGCCTGCCAGGCTGGTTCGTGTGCCCCTTGATGGCACGTATCAAGCCAGACAACTCTCATCTACCTGAGGAAATTCTGAGCTGCTTTGAACTCCACGTGCCTGAGAGCCTCCCCTTTGCCTGAGCACCTCTAAAGGAACAGCCTGTGGGTAAGGGCAGGGAGCTGCACTTCTAAGGAGGCAGCAGTGGGATTCCTTTGGCTCTTCCCATCTTTTCAGGGGGAATAAAAATAGAAGCCATGCTGCAGGCGGTGGCCCTGGAGAAGCTTTCATATTTATCAGACTTTGCTGGTTTTCCAGCTTAAAGCAAAACAACAGAGCAAAACCAAAAACCACACAAAGCAATTCTGGGCTGAGGAAGGTGGCTCCCATTAAGAATACACTGCCATAGTGCCTTTCCTAAGAGCACTGACAGTGCACAGCTCCTCGCTGCAGAGATGAAATCCTCTGCATTCTTTGCAGCTCACGAGGATCCCAACATAAACACTGCCTGCGTGCTGCTCTTGTAAGTGCTATTTAAAAAGCAGATCTGTGAACCACCTTTGGAGTGCTTGTCTGAAGCCTTGAGTTAGGTGCTGTTCTCCAGCAGCCTCAGCCAGGAGCACCCACACCAAGGCTGCCAAGGGTCAAAGCAGGCTTACGGCGCTCTGCTGAGGGCTCACCTGCACTGTGGAGAAGAACGCGGCCATCGCCTGCCCCTGGCTCTTGGTGAGGGACCTCAGGACGTCAAGTGAGAGGACATTCGTTGTTCCTTCCCATATGGACAGCACCTGTGTGATAGAAGAGACGGGGGGAGCACGAAGGAGATGTCTGGGGCTGCTGCAGTAACAAATGGGGAACGTGAGGCTACAAAGCTGTGGGACAGCTGCAGGAGACCAAGGGAATCTCCAAAGATTTCCTGCCTGACCACAAGTGGAAAGAAGCACTGGTGAGGAGAGCTAGGGAAGTGAGTCTGGGGATGTATGGGAACTGCTGAGCCCCGGCCTGAGCCACTGATGGAGCAGCTGGGGAAAGGACCCGTCAGCCCTGGGAGCACAGGTGGAGGCAATTCAGCTGTGTGATAGGAAGGGGTGGAGCCTGGCTGCACCTCTCTTAGACCTCACTGAAGGGCTGACTGTCACTGGGGAAGGATCTCTTCCTGGAGATCCCTCCTTGGTGGAGCTTTCCCCTCTGAACCTGGAATCCTCTGATACAGGTGAGCAATCTTCTTCCCTTATGGTACCTCCCTATTGTGCTGGTCCTTCCATCATCACACCTCTGTTGTGATGCCTTTCCCATTGTACTGATCTGTCCAATTGCTCCAGGGGAGCACTATGTTTTTATTTGAGCCTGTCTGCACCAGGCAGCTCTGAGGGACTGTGGGGATGAGGTAAGGCACAAGGAGCTTTTCCTGCTGCTCTCTTACCAGAGCATCACGAACTATGACTGGCAAGCCTGTATCCTCCATGTAACCTTGTCCTCCAAAAGACTCCATTGCCTCAATAGCAATGGCAGAAGCCTGCAAAAAAAGCAGAGAGCTGAGATAATATACAATGCACAGAGGGAGAAAGCAGCCAGAAACCTCTAACATCACACAGCAGTTCCTGCCAGGATGGGGCTGCCTGGGTCCCACTGAGCTGCTGAGGCAGGCTGCTCGTTACACAGGGGAGGTGCAGCCTGGGGAACGAAGGCTGAGCAACACCGAGAGGGGACACGTGGGAGCAGTCAGAGCTGGGGAGAAGCTCCAGGGAGAGTGTTTGTCACTGCAGTCCTCTCTAAGTAAGGGTAAACCTGTGGCTTGCTTGGTGCATAGAGCAAGTGCCTGTATTTCAGGAGAATCTTTACCACCTGCTTGCCTATGATGTGTAAGCTTCTGTGTATTTAAGCTGGTGGCAGTTAGGAAGGGGATAGACCCTTTAAGTGAAGGCTAATGCTATTAACACTGCTACCTCTCTTCTTTTATTCATACCTAGGAGAAGGATGTTTCCTGTGGCTCAGGGTCCCACCTCAGCCTTGGAGCACAGGGAGTTCTGCTAAAGCCTCAGTAGTGTTCCTCTGTGGCACATGCAGTAATTCAAAGTGCTGCCTGTCTGTTCTCACCAGACCTGTGGCTTGCCTGCCATGCAGCTGGCATGCCGGGCCCTTCCTGAGAGCAGGGGGACAAGTCTCCCAATTGGAAAACCCAGCCTTGGCACAGAGCAGCCATCGTGCTGCAGGCCCTGCAGAGGGGTCGCACACTGCCTGTACCCCGTGCTGCTGCTGCCTGCTGTGCTAACACACCTCTTTTCCAGCTCTTTGGAACACACAGCCCCTCTCAGACAAACAAGCTGCTGGTTCCATACCTGCTTCCCCGTGTATAGTTTGGCAACTGGCACAAGCAGTCTCAAGAGAAGCTGGTCCTGCTCGCTTGCCATGTTGGTCTCTGCAAGTCCAAGCAGCAGAGCCATCTCCATAAGCAGAAGGAAAGCCCCTCGTGTCTGCACCTGCGTGGAGAGAAGCAGGGAGCTTTGCTGGCACGGGTCCTGAGCTCAGACTGATCCCAGCCTGGGCTGCTGAGGTGCCATGAGAATGTCTGGAAGCAGCAAAATACAGTCCCTAGCCAAAATTGTGTCTTCAGAGACAAAGAGCAGTGACCAGCAGGCACAGCGTGTTAGAAGCAGCTTGGTATGAGGAAAGGGACAATGCAACTTCACTAGGCCTAACAGGAGCCTTGTCAAAGCTTCCATCAGGTATCCAGGCCACCAATCCACACTCCTTCAAATGATGAAGGACACAGGGCTGCATGTCTGATAGCCTCTGACCACCAGGTCTGTGAGGTCTTTGACAGACTTCTCGTGAGCAATGTGCTGCCTTGGCAAGCTGCACCGTGCCAAGCACTGGGAGGTGCAGATTTGCAGCTCCTGTGTAATGATGTGCTGTGGGACTGCATGGGATCTGGCCTTTCTTTTGGAGGTAAGCTCTGGTCATAGAATGCTACAGGCCAGGAGATGCTAGAGCTTTAAATGATGTTTGGCAGCTGTTGGGGTAATGTTCCCTCTCCTCCTTGCTCTGCTCTGCGTGCAGAGTTTTAAATGCTGGTTTAAATATTTGCATGAACTGACAGCAGCCCAAGGACAAACAGTGGTGTTACACCAGTTAAGAGAAACAGTGCCTGGATGGATGGGAGGAGGAGAACTGTGCCTTCCTTCTGGAGTTCTGGCAGTGGGAGGAAGCTGCCTGTGCCCCGTGGGCTTAGTGGGCCGCTCCAGCTCAGCGCTGAGGCAGAGCTGTGAGACATCTTGCCATGAGGGAAGGCCCACATGTGAAACTACTCCCAAGGCCCAGAGCACCAACTCATAGCCCTCTCTTCTACCATTTAGCCAGTATTTCATTGGATGGAATTTACATCTGGAGGCTGCGTTGGAGCTCGGAGCCTTGTGGTGGTGAGCACTGTGTGGGTGCACTGTGACAGCAAACCTGCCTCAGAATGTGCAGTGGGCCCCCCCAGGAGTTCTTTGAGCCCACTGAGAACAGAGCGGTGGGAACAGCCCACCTCCTGCTGTGTGAGCTGCCAGGTGTGCTGGGTGAGTCTGCATCAGCCCTGCAAGTCTACTAACTGCATTCAGGAGACTGTGGTGTCTAGCTTGGAAGCTGATGGTAATGACCACCTTCAGAGGCCACAGCACAGTGGAAGCACGCATGAGCTCTGGCACCCCTCTCAGAACAGCTCCCAGGTAACTGCTATTTAGGATAACTACGATGCAGCAGAAGCCAGATCCATCGTCAGGTCAAATCCCAGTAGACCACGGCAATTCCCCAGCTCTCCACACCTGATTTCCACAAAGAGGCAGGCTGGCTGTGCTCACAAGACTCAGCTCTGCTCCTGGAAGCCTTACCTCCATCCGGGCTATTGTCTGCATGTGCAGGGGATGGTCTTTGAGGAGCTTCCCGAAGACAACCCGCTTAAGGGCGTACTCCCTGCTCAGACTGATCATCCTAGACAGAACACAGTGCAAGGTGTCAGAGCAGCAACTGTCCTACTTCCTTTCCAAGCTTCCCCTTCCAACCATCCTCACTGGATGAGCCTTGCCTGGCTGTAGCATTCCAGCCTAAGTCACCCACAGGCCAGCTCTCTCTAGCACTGCTGGCTTCCAGACCTGTGCCTGCAGAGGCAATGCTGAGCACTGCAAACTCCCCTTGTGCTCATAAGCTGTTCCTTCAGCCCTGGGGGGATCCATGCTGCCTTCACCTTCTCATGGAAGCTACTGCACCAATAACATTGTGGATCCGAGTTATGTTCAGCATGTTGGAGATGGAGGCCACTCCACGACCTTCTGCAGAGATCTGAAACCACCAAGGAACAAAGGTTGGAGCTGAAGCATCTCCCTCTTAGTAAGAGCTGTGCCTACAGGCAGACAGATACAGGCCATCCTCTCTGCCTCTGTCAATCCTCCAGTGCCAGAGAGATCTGCTTGCTTTACAACACTGCTGTCTCACTTTAGCCACAAGGCATAATGGGAGAGATTTGGAGACATGTCAGCATGATCAGTTCTGGTTCCTGGCTGCATGTTCTACCTGTACGTACAGAACTGTCCCTCAGCTGGACTAATGCAACTGCATTAGGGAAATGACCAGCTTAAAATTACTTTTTCTCCTGCATGATTTTCCCTGAGCTATTCACTGCTTCAACAGAGCCCTGCTGGGACTGCGGAATGAGCAGCCAGCCACAGATGTGGAGGAGATATCCCCACTTCTTCACCTGGTATCACTGCCAGCACCTCCAAGAGTGGCCTGCATTGCCAAGCCCCAGGAGGATGGGAGAAGCTCACGCACCAGCTCTGCTTTAGCTCCATTCAGCCACAGCTCTGCTGTTGCCATCTGCCGCGTGCCCAACTTGTCTTTCAGTCTTTGCACCTGGATGCCATTCAGCTTCTCCTCCTCATCTCGAACCCTCAGGAAGAACAGGGACAGCCCGCCGGAGCCCTGGGGTCATTAAGAAGGCATGCAGAGGAGATTTCATTACAATGAAAAAAGGAAGTTAAAAGCTCCCCCCCTTCTTCAGGCATTCCACCACAGAACAGACCTGTTTTACGTGTCCTTCAGCATCCTCTATCCTGGCTAGGGTTAATGCCACATCAGAATCAGCAGCTGATGTAAACCATTTAAAGCCATAGAGATGATATGTGCCATCTGGCTGCTTTCTGGCCACTGTCTCTGTGCCATTAGCTGCAAGAAAGGAGCAGAAGATCATGGCTTTACAGGAACTTCTGTATCAATCCGTGCTGATCTTCAGTTTAAGCAGCAGCCCTTTTTAAGTCGGCCTGTGCTATCTGGATGAAATATGGATTAGCTGCTAATCTCCTTCACTGACACTGGATAAGAAATGCAGCCAGAGTTAAGCACTAGAAAGGAGAAAATGTTCTGTTTAGCTACAAGCCTTCCCAGCAACAGTCCGGCCTAACGGTGGTAATGGCAGTGCTCTGTAAGCAAAATGCACTGAGGTTAATAATGCAATGCCTCTGTTTCTTTAGGAGCTACCTCAGCTGAGAACCACAAGGACGCCATCATCAGGAGTCCTACAGTGATGCTCACCTCTGCAGCTCTCTCTCCACAGCTTATACTTCCACTTCTCCAACTGGGAAAGCAGCTGCAGGTCCATCAGAGGCAGGTGACTCCCTTTCCACAATTTCCCTCTGCAATGGGTCCTGAGGTTTCTCAGCCCATCATGCTACTGCAATCACTTGCCAAGGGCAAAAGCTGAAGGTCAAGAATGCTCCCTCCGTCCCACCTGGGATGGGCCTGACTGCCCTGCTCGAGGTTTAGATCACAGAGCTAAATATCAGTGTGCAACCTGAGCAAGGACCAAAGCTCTGTACCTGTGCAGCAGTGCACAGAGGCTGGGCCTTCTGCTGGCAAAACGCAGCTCTGTGTGTGGGATTTAGATGAGTTCATGGTCTCAGCCCTCACTGACACACCTGGCTGCTCCACCCCCGTGCACGTACCAACATCGGAGCCCCCCCGGAGCTCAGTCATCCACTGGCCAGAGGTCCAGAACTTCCTGGGCTCACGGGATGTCAGATGGCCAAAAGCATTTCTCAGAGATGCAGGAATACCCAGCGACTGTTAAGGGGAGGGAAGAGAAACTAAAATCATACCAAAGTAGATGGAATTAGACACTTGCCTTAACTAACACTGGCTTGTCCTACAGGCATCCCCACCAGGCTCAGAATGGATTATCTGCGATCAGGACTGTCCTGCACTGCATTGCATCTGCTTGCACTACTGACAATGTGAAACCTCCTGGCTTGAGTGTAGATGCACTGCGTGGGCAGAAAGTGCAGACTCATGGTATGCTGAGGAGTGCTGAGCAGCCCTGCTCACCTTGAACCCCTGCAGTGCTAGACAGCTGGACAGATAGCTTCCAGGGCAGCACCAGTGCCAGTATATCTGTGTACATCTTTGGATGTCACCAGCGTCCAGAGAGCTCCAGGGAAAGGTAATTCCCTTATGGAATTTTGTTTCTTTTGAGTCAGAATGCCCAGGGCTGGCTACTCTCAGCCTAGCTTTTCTCTGCACCCCACATAGCTAGTTACACAGTGCAAAGGGTGTCACTGAAATACAGCCAGACCTTCAGACCGGGAAGCCTTGACAGCTGAGATCCATCCATCACGTTTGGATCTGGCTCAATTCCTTTAACTCCTGCTTCACAGAGGGGACAGGAAAACAAGGCTGCTGAACCTTGTAGTAAGAAAGGTGGGACAACTTTCCAGCTACTGCAGTGCTACAGGATTTGTATGCAGTAGAGGCCTCACTGTGCAAGTACTGTATGCAAAGATAAAAGCTGGCCTGGGTGCACAGACTGTAACTGAAGCAGAAAGGTGGGGGGAGATGGAGCTGAGTCACGGAACAAGGCAGGGCCGTGTCCAGAGCCAGAAGGCAGATCAGCTCTCCCTGGTCCTTGGCCAGCACTGCCAGGACATGGGCTGTGTCCTCAGAGAGCAGCTCAGCTCGTACCTCAATGACTTTGGCTGCTCCATCAGTCATGGCCAGTGGACAGTTGAAGCCTCCAGAGGCGGTTGAGAACAAGTACAGTTTGACAGCCTGGTGCACACGGCTAGGAGAGAGAACAGACAGGTTCTGCAGCAGTTCAGCAGCAGGAGGATAAGATGTCTTGATGAGAAAAATACAGCCAAAATGGGTTAGTTAGACCACTCATTTCTAGGAGAGCAGAAACAGCTTCAACCACGGAGGCAGAAGTGGAGCAGAAATGTTTCTCAGTCCCAGAGGGACTGCGAGTGTGGGGCTGCATGGAAGGCACTGCTCGCCATCTGGTGCACATCGAGTGCGCTTATTAAAAGTAAGAAATCTGGGTCTATCTCCAGAGGCTGGAACACAACGAAACTGCAAGTAAAATTCCAGACTTCTGTGTTACGAGTAGTGCATGTAAAGCTGGAGCAGCACAGGGAAGCCAGGCCCCAGAATGAGGAAAGAACATCAAAGGATGTTATGATCAACTGCAGGCCATTAGATACACCTTATCGCTGCTGATGTGGAACATTACAACGGACAGGCACTGCTGTTCAGTACAGCAGTAGGAGTGCTTTTGTCCACGCATCGCCTGTTATCCATTATACAAGTTCAGTCCTACCAGATGCTGAATACGGCCTGCTAAGAATCACCAGCAAGACACCAAGTCACTGCCGTTCCACCAGTTACCTCCAGTTGGAGTATCTTCTCTCGTAGGCCTCAGCAATCAGCCCCTCTTCTGCCGCAATCTCTTTCATCCTCCTCCAGGCTGAGCAGGTGACGATGTGATCCACACGCTGCCCCCAGGCGTCGAACTGCCGAAATACAGGGGGGTTCAGCTCGCATTCCCATCCTAGAGCTCTGATCTTGGTTACCAGACGGTTTCCAAACCCCTCCAGCTCCTGGCTCACCTCCTTCAGTACCTGTGAAGCAACGAGAGCCTTTCAGTACTTGCTTGGAAGGCAAGGGGCCTCGATGCTAATTGGAGAGGCAAAGTACTGGCCATATTGTTCTGGGCACTAATGATCTCTTGCCACTTGGCTCGCTGTGCTCTGTACTGCAGCAGGACAGCTTGTCTCTTGGCCTCTGCTGGCACAGCTGTGCTCAGCTGTCACATTGTTTTTTCTAAATCGTTTTTTCAAGTTACTTCTGGCTGCGTCTCTGGGCTTTACAAAAGACAGAAGAGTTGTTGTATAGGGGCTGAGAGCCATGCAGATGCAGATGAGAGAGGGATTTGGACGAGATGATCTCGAGGTCCCTTCCAACCAAAGCCACTCTGTGATTTAGTGCTGGAAAAGAATGCCAAGGAAAAAAGTGCCAAAAATGGAAATCCTTCATCTCTGTAGAAAAACTTCCACTGAAACCACCAGTTAACTCCTTATCAGACTGGAAAAGAAAGAGGGCTCAGTCATCCCTATTCCAGCAGACATTCGAGGCCAGGCTGGATGGGGCAGCCTGATCCGCTGGTTGGCAGCCCTGCCATGGCAGGGGGTTGGAACTAGACGGTCTGTAAGGCCCCCTCCAACCTAAGCCATTCCATGCTGCTCTGATTTGAGCTTCTGCCTTGCACGTAGGGTGTGTCTAGATTCAAATTTCCACTCTGTGACCAGCTTCCTGAACCCCCCAGGTAGGGATTCGTTAGCTCTCATTTTAGCCAGGCTTGGCTGGCCTGGACACGGGAGTCTGCCCATGGCTAACGGGCAGAAACCATCACCTGCAGGGAAGTGGCTCATCCCCACCACCTCAGCTCCCCGTGTTAAGGTGATGGAATTGCCCTCTGCAGGTGCTTGCTTCTCTTCACTGTGCAGCTGGAGCCTGGTGAACTTCTGACATAAATAACCTGGCATGGTTAGAGCTGGGTAACCCAGCCCCTAGCGTGGATAGTTAGCAAAAATATGTCCAAAAGTGTTACGGGGGGTCACGCCAGCACCTGAACAAGATTAATTTTCAACAGAGGAACACTTTTTGCTGTTCTCTAAACCCATAAAAGATGCTCATTTCCTCCTCAGTAATTGCAGTGGTGGAGGTGAATGCCACATTTGCTGTGACTGAATGGTGCAATTATAAAACACATCAATTTGCCGTTGAAGAAATACAAACACTGCTTCCTTTCCCTGCTTCCCCTTGCATTGACTTTTCATCACACTCCATCCTGTATGATTGATTCTTCCACTGCTATGTAATGAGAACCCAGCACACGCTGTCCAGGCTGTGCCCTGGAAGTCTCCATCCTCAGAACACACGTCGTTCTTCCAGGTGAACAGTGCAGCAGCCTTAGAAATCACAACACAAGCCCAAACCCCATGTGAGCCCTGGGTACGGGCCTCCAAGGCTTACTGCACTGTGACTACCTGTAGGCTGTTTCAGAGAATCCAAAGTACAAGGCTTTCACCAGTCCCCGAAGCACAGGAAGAACCTTCGAACCCTTCAGCTGGAGGTTTTTGTGGGCAGATGAATGTGAGTTCACCACA
This sequence comes from Pavo muticus, assembly GCA_016647715.1. Taxonomy (NCBI): domain Eukaryota; kingdom Metazoa; phylum Chordata; class Aves; order Galliformes; family Phasianidae; genus Pavo; species Pavo muticus. The sequence continues at coordinate 435,857 of JACDJE010000367.1, forward strand.
CAGCTCTCCTAATCAGCTCACTACCAACAGCCCCTTTACCTCCATATCCACATCTTCCAAAGAAACCACAGCGCCTAGCCGTGAGCTCTAGCCCTGCCCACACCTATGAGCCACTGTCTTGTCCAACTGTGTTTATTTCCAAGGGAAAAGAACAAAATCAGAGCTCCTACATTTGTACATAATGCACTGCTGCTGGGGCACTCTGAAACCGCACACCAGGACGTGGGGGGCACCTGCAAACCATGAGGCTGTCTGGTCTCCTTCACCCCAGTCATTGCTTTGATGTCCCTGAGATGAATGGAGTGAAAACACACTGGGAGCACAAACACACGATCCTTTATATTGAGATTTCTTTACGGAGGGATCAAAGATCAATGGATATCTCAAAACTGTGCTAAAAAAATAACAGGTGCTTCCTGCTGTGCTCTCCAGAAATCACCTTCAAACAAAGAAATCTCTTGCTCCGGTCCAGAGAAATCTCCATATTCACTGCTAAACACAGGTAAATGGCACAACAGGAATCTACATCCACTGTGGCGGTGTCTGCTTCGGGGCGATGCGCCAAGCTGCGGCTGCTGCCGTTGTCCTGGACGGGAGAGGGGGGTGCTGGCATGGAGAGCAGCCCCGGGCTGCGGGCACGGCAGTGCTGCAGGATGCTGAGAGCAGAGCGAGGCAACACTGCCCCGCTGGGACCACAGGCAGAAATGTAAGGGAGATCTGCTGATCTGGTGGGTATTGCAGCCGCTTCGTCTCTCTGGGGAAGGAGTGGAGAGCAGCTCTGACCCTCTTAATTCTTCAGGAGATGGGAAGAATCAGATGCAGATTAGGAGCATCCTCCTTTAGGAAGGCCACAGCGGTGCTGAGGAATGCCTCATTCCTGTCTTCCATCACGGCAGGGCCAACAGCAGGCTCCTGGTGCTGCTGTCACACTCTTACTGCCCCAAGACCTTCCTGACCCGCAGACCAAGCAGGGGCAGGAAGAGCATTGCTGGCAGCCAGGACACGTCTCCTTTACTCACACAGTGGCTTTACGGGCTCTGCTTCTGCTGCGATGAAACACAGAGGTTGCACCCAGCTCCATGTGATCTGGCCCTCAAAAAGTGGGACAAGCTGTAGTCCCTGGGGGACAGCAGAGCACAGGTGGTGCAGTGATGGAGCCTCACAGCACAGCGCGGGCTCCTGCTCCTCCTCTCTGTACCCTGCAGCTCTGTGCTGAGCCTTCGCTCTCTGAAAATCAACTCAGAAAAGCCAAGGACTGTTGTTGAGCAGCAGCAGTCCCCAAAGGGCCTTCGCATCCTCTTCAGCTTACAGCTGAGATCAGCCTTGTTACTTTGTTTGGCAAGGGATTTCCTTGAAAATCCCTCTTCCCCAGGGAGAGGGGAGGGGAAGAGCACAGCAGATTTGGGACGCACCTCCACTTCTTTCCCCTTCTCTGAAATTTCTTACTCTGGATGACCAGGCAACAAATGCATGCACTGACAATCTCCAAACACTCTTCCAGTAACACCCAGACCACAGGAGCCCACTAGGCCCTTTCTATTTCTGCTTATGTCCTGGGAGTGTTTTTCAGCCCTGCACACACGACAATTTTTAAGGAACGCTGCTAAATTCCCCCCAGGTAAACACGAAGGCACAGAAGGGCTCAGAGGAAGGTTCTGTTCACAAACAGTAGCCTAGCCAGAACTGCAGTGTGTACACACACACACACACACACACGTCAGACCTTGGGAGGAAGGTGTGCCTCCAAGTAACTCCGAAGTAAAACATCCTCCAAATACGGGTTCCCGGGCTCAGGCCTCTCCTGGAAGAGGGTCTCAGCTTCTCTTCTTGCAACAGGCATTTCCAGGCCTCCTCCCACTTGCTTCTCCTGCAGGCTGACCTGCTGGCCTTGCCCTGCCGTTGTGCTGAATCCTCTACAACTCCAGGCTTGGCACCTGTCCCAGCCGTGACGCAGCCTGCAGGTAGCACTGGGTCTGCACAAAGCCAAAGTAAACATGACTGCAAAGCTTCAGCACGTCACCCCAACAGCTATCACCTTCACTGCATCATGTTTTCTTCTAACCTTGTTATATTATTCTTGAAAATGAACCCTGTCTTTTCTCCTCCCTTGGGGAGGAGCTTTTCAGCAGCTGTTGTTGACTGAACTAGGGCAAAGGTCTTTGGAAAGAGATCAGAAAAGGGCCTGGAAAACACAGGTACTCAGAAAACATCGTGTCTGCCCATGGCAGTTGTGCAGATCATCGTCACCTGTCCAAGTTTCCCAGAGTCAAGGGACCAGTCTTGGGGTGCATCCAGCAGCATCCCCAGTGGATTGCCTGGAATAATGAGTTTGAAAATCTTAATGAGATGAGAAGAAAAACTTACAGAACGCCTGGGAATGGGAAGAAATGGTTTAGGCATGTTATTATTCTATATTACGATCTTATTCTGTATTATTTGGCAGGTGAGATGTTAGGAAGAAACTCTTCACTCAGAGAGCAGCTGGCCCAGGCTGCACAGAGCCGTGTGTGCCCCATCCCCAGTGCTGCTCCAGGTCATGGATGGGCCCTGGGCAGCCTGAGCTGGTGGCGGCAATCAGCCCAGGGCAGGGGTTGGGGCTGGGGGGCTGTAAGGGCCCTTCTAACCCAAGCCATTCTGTGATTCTGTAAATAATGTACTGGTTAATAAAAGGGGACTCATCTTCCTTGCCTGGATCCCTGGGTTGTGACAGAAGCTCCAGAAATAATCTACTTCTTATGAAGTCTCCAATGTCATTGAGTTGGTCTAATATTGTTTCCTTTTCCCTAGGGACGTAACTGGAAATCCTAAGAATGCCTTCTGGCTTTGAGTAATTTAAAACCCACACCTCCACTTGGGTGGTGACATGCTGACAACAGTGCCACGATTTCAAACCAGTGTGACATCAACATGCTGTTACAAGCACGAATGTTGGAGACTTGCGCACGGGGTTAAACCTGGGGACACGCCTGGCCCCAGCATGAACTCAGAATCACAGAATCATTTGCGTTGGAAGGGATCCTTAAAGGCCACCTGGTCCATCTGCCGTAAGCAGAGACACCTACAGCTGATCAGGTACTCAGAGCTCCATCCCCTGACCTTGGGTGTTTCCAGGGAAGGGACACCCACCACCCCTCTGGGCAACCACTGCCAGTACCTCACTGCCCTTAGTGTAAAAACCATGTTCCTTATATCCAGACTAAAACTCCTCTCTTTTAGTTTGAAACCACTTCTTCTTGTCCTATCCAGAGGAGGGCCACAAAGATGATCCAAGGGCTGGAGCACCTCACTTACAAAGATAGGCTGAAAGAACTGGGCTTGTTCAGCCAGGAAAAGAGAAGGCAGCAGGGAGACCTCATTGTGGCCTTCCAGTATATCAGTGGAGTTTAGAAACAAGAGAAAAATCAACTTTTTACATGGGTAGATATGATAGGGGAATGGTTTTCAACTAAAGGAGGGGAGATTTAGATTAGATGTCATGGGGAAATTTTGCTGAGAGCACTGAGGAGCTGGAACAGTGTCATATGAGATCTGGCACCTATGGATGCCTCATCCCTGGGGTGTTCAGGCTGCAGGGGCCCTGGGCAGCCTGATGTGGTGCTTGATCCAGCGGCTGGCAGCTGTGGCAAGAGGAAGGAACTCGATGATCCTTGAGGTCCCTTTCAGCCCAAACCAGTCTGTGATTCTATGATTCTACCACAACAGGCCCGCTAGAGCCTGTCCCTTCCTTCTCACGGCCCGCCAGATGCTGACAGGCCGCTCCCAGCATTCTCCAGAGCCATCCCTTCCCCAGGCCGCACAGCCGCAGGCCTCACCCCGCCCTCACCCTGAGAGGTGCTCTCTCCCTTGGATCGTGTGTGCGTCCTCACACCGCCCCGCGGGCCCGCTCTCCCCCCGAGACGCCCCATTTCCAGGCTCGGGCACGGCCCAGCCCTCAGAGCTCCGCTTCCCCTCCGCCCGCCCCCGCGCCGAGCCCAGCACGTAGCGGTCGGGCCGCGCCGCAGGGCCGCCCCCAATATGGCGCCGCACTGAGAGGAGCCCGCGCTTCGGGCTGAGCGGCGCGGCCGGCTGCTCTGCTCCACACCGTCCCGTTGTGGCCCGGCTGCTGTGGTGTTCTGAGGCCCCAAAGCGCTGAGCGCGGCCTAGGTGGCTTTTCTACTGTGTATAAATCGATTATAAACAGGCTGCATTGTAGAAAACACATTGCATTATCTCTCCTGCTCGCTGAAATCGGCGTTATGTAGCTCACAAGTAGACATTTGCCTGCTTGAATTGCATTCCAGACCTGGCCAGAGAGCACTTAGTGAAACGTGGTTTAAAAAACAAAAGAATCCTAAACTATTGAACGCATAAATACTAAAAACCTTACTGGCACACACGTGTTGAATAGGCTTTTATGGCTATAAGCTGCCCTGGTGCCTCAGTGCAGGGCTGAGCTGAGTGCAGGTGCAGTGTGTGGCCTAATGGCGGCCAGCAGGTGGGCGTGGGTGCAGTGCCTTCGTTTGCTCTGGCCAAGATAGATGCTAATGTGGTTCCTGCTTACTCTTGCTAAAATATCGGCTGCCGCTGGCAGACTTCCAGTTCCTTCACATTCCCCCTTCACACTTTTTTAATGGTTGTAGAAATTAACATTAAGGCTTGGAATATGAGAAATGCAATTTAAAAGAGCAGTGGCTGACACCAGGTACAGCTGTGGTACAGCTGAGGCCCTGAATTTCAAATAGTCTTGATGGTTTACCAGAGAATAGTGAGAGAACTCTCCTTCTGCAGACTTCTAGCCAGTGCAATAGAGTATCCACGGTTTGCTTTGCAATTAGCTCTGAAATCTGAGTAAGCCTGAAGAATCTGGTTCTTTAAGGAAGATGAGAAGTGCAATGATTGTGTATTTTCCAGGTGTCTCATGTCTGGTGGTTTTTTTTTTCAGGTTTTGACTGCAAGTGGAAGACAGATCTTTGAAATATGTGATGGCCACTTGTCAGCTTTTAATGAGTAGGCAGAAGAATAAGTCCTCTAAGGTAAAAACCTTGAAATGCCTCCCATGTTTGAGCCTGGCATGTCTGTACCTTGTGAGCTGGGAAGACTTTGTGTTGTTCTTAATTGAATTAAAAAGCAGATAATTCCAATTTAATGAGTCCAGGAAGCATGGAGTTTTGACATATTTGGCTAAATAAGTAAAGGCTCATTAGGTGTGCACAGAACTTCATTAGCAGGAAGTAAGGCAATGACCTAATAGGGGGACTAAATTTAGTGTTCTTTCCACTGGGATTTTTCCTGTTTAAATCATGCAGTGTTTAGTATTTACATTAGCTCCAATCTTAGACTTACTGTTTACGTCTCTGTGTTAAAATCACTCTGAAAACTAGGTCTGCCTACAGCGCTGACAGGCTTGATCTGCTGTCAGAGCTCACAAAAAGCTGTGGCAGGCAGTGAACTTTGGTACGGAAGTGAACATTTGACTCCACAAATAACTGCAGAGCAGAGTTGGCAGAAAATGATACACACTTTTGTTTTTAAGGGTTGCTTGTCTCCTAAGTGCCTGCATAGAAGCAATGGAGGGAGTGGGAATGTTCAGCCATATTAGAGAGGAAATAATGACCCACACGGTCTGCATCTGGATAAATGATGTCAGTGACTCTCCATAAAATACTTTATGTTAGACATGAGTCCTCTCTGTGTAATATGAAGACCAGGGAAATGTTAAAATTATCTTTTAAAGTTACCCTTTCTTTCTAACTGCGGAGAGTCATTTCTAAATGTAATCCTTGTCCTTCTTTTTCAGGAATCTCTGTTGTTCCCCAAGAAGATCACTAGAAAGCAGCAGTCTGTGGTGCTGGTGAAAAGACTTCTGGCCATCTCTGTCTCTTGCATAACATACCTGAGAGGGCTGTTCCCTGAGAGTTCTTAAGGAACTCGCTATTTAGATGGTAACCCTTGCAATTTGTTCAGAATTCTTATTCATACTCGCTGTATTTTAGCAATTATCTACTCTACAGATTACCTTCTAGCTGCTCATGTATGTGTGACTTGAGTTTGTTGGGAAGGTAGCTAACAGGCTTTCTCAAGTCTTGATGCAGATAGTGCTTCTGCATCAGATAGAGAGAACAGAAGATGACCTGGAGCTATTGGCAACTCGTGGCTTTCCTGTTCATGTTTCTTTTGGTTTATAATTGTTCCTTGCTATTGCCAGCCCTATGAGTCAGGCCTCAGGTCAGGAGTTGACTTAGAAATCGTTGAGTATTGAAAAATTAGCTGAGATTGGTGTATGTTATTTTCCTTTGGATTTTTGAGCCCTAGGGGTTCAAATTTTCAGCTTGCTTTGTTAGATAGAAAGTAGAATTGCTTTTTTCTTTCTGTGAAAATAGACTAGCTCACATAACTGCATGTGCTTGGTCAGAACTAAGAGAACCACAGTCAGAACTTTAATGAAGAAAAATATTGCTGTGAGACTTATTGTAGGATCACAAGAATCATAGAACCATTAAGGTTGGAAAAGACCTTTAAGGTCATCCAGTCCAACCGTCCACCTGCCACCAGCATTGCCCACTAAACCATGTTCCTTAGTACCACATCTCCACATTTCTTGAACACCTCAGGGGCGATGACTCAGCCACCTCCCTGGGCAGCCAGTTCCAGTGCCTGACCACTCTTTTGGAGAAGAAATTGTTCCTAATATCCAGCCTGAACCTCCCCTGGAGCAACTTGAGGCCATTCCCTCTAGTCCTGTCACTACTTACCTGGGAGAAGAGGCAGAGCCCAACTTAACCACAGCCTCCTTTCAGGGAGTTGTAGAGGGCAATAAGGTCTTGCTGGGCCTCCTCCATATTAAGAGTTAGTGATGCTTTGCTTCATCAGTATCTTTTTGTTCATTTGAGTTATGTTAGTGGGGTGTGAAATGTCTCCATTTGTTGCAGTCTATCTCCATGCTTTTACTTAAGCTAGTAGTTATCCTGAAACTTGGTTACATGCACTTCATGGACTTTGTTGAGGGCACAGGAAACCCTGAATAGCCACTAGTCCTTCTAATCACATGTCAGGTTTTTCAAGTGTCTTTTTGATCAAGAATGTTAACATCTGACCTGGTCATGCTTTTGAGGGCTCTTTAGTTGACTCCTAAGTTGTTACTAATTCACTTCTTCATTTGCAGGATGTGTTTCTTCTTGCCGTTCTGAATGCCTGAGAACTGAGGCAGAAGGAACTATGTGAAAAATTTTATCAGAAGTAGTTTATTCTATTTTATTCTACAGACATTTATCTCACACAGATGTTGGTGAGGTCTGAATGCAGAAGTGAAGGTGTTGTTTGAAAATGCCAGAGTAGGTGGGCATGGAGAAGGGAAGTTGTTGGTTTTTCAGCATTAAGCTGAACTCCTCTAGCACTTCTTCTGGCAGAACCCAGATCATCCGAGGAAAGCCTTTGACATTTGAAAATGCAGCAATAAGCTTGTGGCAGCCCACCTGGGACTCAGTGGAAAACCAACATTTCCGCTCAGGAAGAACCTCCAGATAAAGTATTTTATCCAAAAAAGGGAGGATAGCTGGGGTGGTTTCAGCGTTTGCCCAATAGCTGTGATAAGGATGGTAACTATGTGCTAAATCTGGTTTTGCAGACCTCTGTCTAAAAATTCTGCGAGAAGATAAAAGCTGTCTGGGATCGTTTCAGATAGTCAAGTGGTAAGTGAGTAACAGCGAAACTAAGACAAGATTGTGCTGAATAGCAAGACATCTACCCCTCACATTCTACTTCTTCCTGAGTTTGAAAATACTGTGCCCAGTAGCGCTATTGGATATGCCAGTGCAGCTCGCTCTGCTGCAGTGTGTGTGCTTGGCCCTGTGCGTAAGCAAGACAGAATTAGCTGACAGAGATCATGTGAACTCAGGGCCTGTTGAAGTGTTGACTTTAGTGAGGTCATGGTCAGGCTCCAAAGCACACACAGGCAGCGTAGGTAGGGAGTGAGAGTAAAGAAAATCGTGAGGTTGGTTCTGCTGTTGTCTCATATTTTCCAGTTTCACTTTTATGGTGATTCTTGTAGCTTGTTTTTTAGTAAGTACAGTATTTTACCTCCCTTAATATTGTGTGTCTAGGTACCTTACAGTTGTCTTGGATATTATTTAGGATGCGTTTCAGAATTAGCATGTTTCCAACAAGCAGAGTCTGATTTGATAAGGAGATATGCAGTTGCAAGGGCTCAATAAGTAAACATCTGACCATTGCTGCCTCAAGTAATACCTACTGCTTTGAGAACGTCCTTAGCAGTGAACGGTACATCAGATAGCAGAAACGTGTGAGTCCAGACACGTCAGGCTGTGTTCAGATTGAAGTTTCAGCCAAGTTCTGTACACAGTCATTGGGAAAGGGCCGCTGCAGAGCAAGCTGGGGCCAAAATGGAGCTCTGAGCTTTGGCCTCAGGTCCTTGTCGCTGTCAGGACTGAAGTGGGCTCTGGGCTGGCTGGCTCTGGATGTACAAACAACGCACAAATGCTTTTTGAAGGGCAGGTGGGATCTTTGTGATGACTGACCTGAAAAGGGCTTTACAAGACCAAAATGTTACTGGCTGTGTTGCCTTATTCCAGACTAAGATGGACTTTAAACTGTATCTGATGAGTTGTGTTTTTACAGACCATGAGATAAACATTGCTGGTTAGCACTAAAACATTTTTACCTGGCAGGATTCAAGGTTGTTTTGATGCTTTGGAGAAGCAGTATGTAAGTTCTTTCTTGTTTTTTAATGGGCTTTGTTATTTTCTTCAAAAATGTGAACAAAGCTGTATTTTCATTCCTCCTTTGTATCGCTGTAGTGATCTTGCATACACACAACACGCATTTACAGCTGTGCAGTAAGGGGAGGGCTGCCCTGAGAATATAACTCTGTGATTTGGGGTTTTATTCCTTGAGCCCAAACCTTGACTGCTGCTCTCTGGACTTGCCTGTGCATGGCATGAGCACTTGCAGCCTGGAAGGGATTCCCCTCCGTTCTGTGTTCTGCATTTGCACTCTCCAGTGTCTGAATAGAGGCAGTGCCAGTCAGAACTTGCAGGTCCTGGTCTCCATGCCTGTTTTCTTGAGGAAGATTCTTTCGTGCTTCTGCTTTCTTTCATCTGTTTTCTTCAAGCCTTTGCCCTTTTTCTTATCTTCTCTAACCCTCTTAGCTTTCTCCTGGGTTTGGATTTTATTCCTCTTTTTATAAAGTAATTCATTAAGCAGTGTGTTTATCTGGTTTCAGAACAAAACCAGCCAGTAAGTAATCATATTTCTTGCTGATTCTCACACACGCACAGAAATGCTATGCACAGAAAAAAGAACCAACTATCATCTCTGTCAGCACTGCTCATCAAGTTAACTCTCATCTAGATCAGATGAGGCTGTGTTATTTCAGCACTGCTGATCGCGTGTGCTCTTAAAACCAGTACAGCTGGCGCTGTGTGTGTGATAGTGCAAAATGTGAACTGCTTATTGCTTGCTGACATTCTAGGAGGTATGTAGCCCTCTGCTATTTATGAGAGACATAACTTTGTTATTGTTTGACAAAGATTAAGAGAAAAACAGATCTTTAGTGGGTGCTCTAGGACTGCTTTCTCGTGTTTTCCCATGTGCAGTTTCTTGCTATAGCGTCAATTAAACACCTTTGATGTGCCTTGTACGAGTGAACAAATATTATTCTTCGGTAGGGATGGGTGCTATTGTGAAAGTGTTTAAGTTGACATAGGCTCTGAATATTTGTTTAGAAAAAGTCCCAAGAGGGAAGGAAGTCTGAGCACGCCGCTGCCTTCTTGGGGAAGTGCACGTAAGGCCAAGTGAACCGGCCGCTAGGTGTTGCTGCTGCTGTGCTGTGAACAGCCTGCGTGAACACAGACTTGTGACCCACAGTTTGTTGAACGTACCTGTTCCTTTGCTGTGTGTAGGCACTTAGATTTTGATATCTTGTTTTTTCCTCGCCCATTAAGGATAGATACTGACTTTGTGTTCTGTTTTCTCTTGTTCTCTCTCTCTTCAGCTACATGTTGCTGTCCTAGCCGTAAGTAAATGAGTACAAGACGTTTTTCTTCTCCCACCGTGCTTGGCAGAGATTTGGAGCCAACGCTGTGTCAAACCATAAATGCCTTTTATAAGGGGAAGTCAAAATACATGTGGTTTTTAATAGAGTGATGACCTTTCTTAAATATGGTAAATATGAACTTCCTAGGCTGCGTGGGAACATTTTCTCTGTATGTCAGACCTCTGACTGTCAGGCCTTACATGAATCCTTAAAGTCCAAGACACACTTTCCTGGGCTCCCTATCATTGCGTCCTGCAAACTCTGGCCTTGATCCTTGGGAGAAGGAAGCTACTGTGTTTTGTCATTTAATAATCTGACGCTGAGGAAACCACGCACTAGCAGCTGGCCTGGGAGTCTTCTGCCCTGGTTCTTTGTAAAGCAGCAATAGCCATTCTGCGCACCTATTGCGTGCATAATCTGAGCGTTTCAATCTCAGGCATCAATAGTTACCTGTGAGGATTGGAATGGGAATTAACCTCATTCCTCTAGAATTACACAGGTGAGTCTTCTACCTGTCTTTGAAGTGCTAAGTATGGACAGCTGATAGAGGAAGGCCGTGTCTCAGCCATTCCTTTCTCCAGTCCCGTGTTACAGATAGCACAATCTCTGCTGCAACTTGGAAATAACATTGTTTACAGTCGTTTTTCACTGGTTCGTGTTACCCAAGGGCAGAATGTGCTCACTGTGCTTTCTTACAACAGATGTACACCAATCCCGAGGAACCGGAGGTAAGAAAGAGTCTTAATTAATCTTTGAGGCAACCGAAGGCATGGGTGAGTAGATTTTTATTCAGAATAGACTTGTGGGCTTAAATTCTACCCTGACACTGCTGCTTGGTGACCTGGTTTCTCTTCTTCTGCCTTCACTCAAGAATGACAGCTCAGTGAGCTGGATTGTGATCAAACACTCTGAGCAGGCACTAGGCTGCGGGCCCATCCAGGGCCTCAGGCAGGGATGTTAACAGGCAACTAATGGGCATGTTCTCAATTTTGTTTTTCTTCCCTGAGGGAAGAACTGGGAAGTTAGAAATCGTTCTTTTATTCTATTTTTCTTTTATTATCTTTTTAAAAGGAGTGGTGAAAAGAGATCTGTTTTTCATGCAGAGAGGTTTAGGACAGGAGTTACAAACCGCTTCAGAGCTGGGATGTGTGTGTTACAGTGTGTGTGTGTGCTTATCCTTTCTGTGTACTCCATTGAATTGCCACCTCTGCTGTTTTGTCTACACCTAGCCTGTGGCAACAGACTTGGCAGTACAGTATATAAGTGAGGCTCTGCATCCATTCATTCTTCACCAAGCATGCATGAGGAATGGCTGCAGAATCTGCCTGCGGCATTGCAGTTCTGCTGCGCTGCACCTCAGTGTCTGGGGAGGGAGGGAGCAGGTGCTGGGATTTCTGAGGAAGACTTGGATTTAGGAGCTCAACCTGGCTCCTCCCAGTCAACCTCACTGCCTCTGAGAGCAGTGAATGATAGACATGACATTGGGCTGCAGTGTGTCCTTTCTCTTGTGTTGAAGTTTGTTCTTCCTAACGGTTGTCTTCTCTAAAATTACAGCACGTCTTTTTCTTTTACAAGGGATGTCATCTAAATATATGCTTTTTAATCTCTCAGTGAACTCTGAGACCAGTGAAACTCAGGATCTTCTCCCTGTACAATACAGTTTGAATTCCTAGTGGAAACTGTCCTGCAGGCTCTTGCCTCTGTACAGAACTCTGGGCCAGGCTTTCCTGTGACGCCGCATCACTCGTGAAGCCTGGCATTTTTCCTTTAGCAGGGTAGGACAAATGTACGTTGTGAGGCTGGCTGGCCCTGGTGTCTCACTGAGGACAGGGCTGGGGAGTCAGGCCCACAGAGGAAATAGGAGGAGGAGGCAGGAAGTTTGCAATTTTTTGTGATTATTTCAGTGCTAGGTAAGTTGTGTTGTTAAGGAAACCTACCAACACTCATGCAAGCAGTAATGGAGCTTAAGCTGTAAACACCTCATTAAATTAACGCTGTGTTCTTATAAAGTCATGAAAGGACCCTGCTAAGTTCAGTACACATCTTTACATTTGTTTTTTCTTTTCATGCTCTTGTTAAATCTCTAGACAGTGACTGAACTGTATCAATTCAAGTTCAAGTACAAAAAGGAGGTGCCCGAGATGGACATCATCAGGTAATGGTTTGGGTTTGTTTCTCAGAATTGCACTGTGGAAGTCAGGTGTTCCTGAAGCCTGAGGAAGAAGCTGCCCTTTATGATGGTAGCATGTCTGAGTCGCTCAGCAGCTGTAAATATCATCAGAGTTGAGGATAGTCACTCTACAGGATATGAACATCCAAGCTGATGAATAGAAATGCTGTTATGTAGCACAGTCAGGCACTTGAAGTGCACCAGAACTGAATGAAAAGCAACTTATAGGAATCACACCAAGTCAGTGTGGCAGTGGAGAAACCAATGCATTTGTTGAGCTTGCTACCATCTCAACTAATAGCAGTGTTCTTCCAGATTCACAGGAAAGCCTCATGCTTTCAAATGAAGCTTGTTTTCCAGGTTTGATCCTTTTGATGGAGGTCTCACTCCCAGTATTTTTATCCATGGGCATTTGCATGCATGTGTCTGCTTGAGTAGTCTAGGAGGGTGGCCTGGGAGGTCTGATCATGCCTGTGTTGATGCTGCAGAACTTATGGCAGGAAGCAGCAGCATCTTGCATCTTCTTGGCGCTGTTAGATATTTGACAGCTGTGTTTAGGAGGGCAAAATCCTGTTTAGTTTAAGCTTAATACTGTCAAAGGCAATTAACTATGACCAAAGCAAGGAAAAATAATTAGCCAGTTCCCCAGCAGAACGCAGCATCCGTTGATGGCCATAGTACTGGTCAAGAAGAGGCTCCTCTTTATATTTTCTGTTCTGTTTATATCAGCTCCTTCCAAATCTCACTGCTGTGCTGAGGCGTCAGAGATTGTGGCCTCAGATTCCCTGAGCTGTGGCTCTGTTCTGTTTCCCCAGTGACTGACATTGCTATCGCCAGGTCGTGTGTGTACCTGCAGTCGTTTGTAAGCTGACGTTCTGGCATTGATCAAAGTATTGTGTCATCTTTGCTGTCAGCTCCCTCAGTTGATAAAACTACTTCTATGCACCTGCAAGGTTTATTGCCACATGCCAACCCGGAGCTAATCACTCCCCAAGGAATGTGTCTGTCCTTGGGTATGAGTGGCGAAGGAAAACATTCTCCTAGATGATCTCTGCCTTATTCTAGATTGATTTTGGGGGGAGTTCCTGGCCATGGATCCGAGTCCTTCAGAGAGGTTCAGTTCCCTTGTTCCTACCTTTTGGCACATTCCTGCATCAGATCCAGTGTTATTCTCATACTGAACCAGAACTTGGCCTGTTAATTCCTATGGAACTCTCATGTCTTTCTGTATATACTCTTCCCTCTATGATTTCTCCTCTGCTAATCCCGAGACTTGTGAAGATGATGTGGAAGAAAAGACCTGGTTTCTCTTTATTCCACCTTGGTGTTGCCACCATTTGCCCTCTCGCTTCCAGGACATACAAGATTCCATTTAATAACACAGCATGGTCAGCACAAGAGTTTTGTTGTTGGCAGTTTGGAGCTTGCCAAACCATAACCTACGTAACCTTGGGAATACAAACTATTCAACAGCCACTCAGTTTTCTTATTGAAATGCTCCAACTGGAAGGGGAAATCCATCTTACCAAAGCAGTGATTTCATCAGTCCCACTCAGCCCTGCCATTCTCCCCACTGTCTTTGGTTACTTTCTGCTTTGGAAGCAATTTGTGGTGATTTTGTTAGATACCATCCAGTCTGTTTATGGCATCACCCACCTGCCAGTGGTCTTCCAAAGATACAATTTTATTTATAGTGGAGGAGCTACTTTTTGTTAAGGCCTTTATTGTTGAGTGTTAAGGAAGTGTAGGTTCCTCACTCTCTTAGTGATTCATCCAGTTTGCCTTCAACTGGCTAAAGTTAGCAGTCTGATCTAAGCTGCTCATCTCATCAACCTCTGTAGTCAAGAGAAACAAACTCCTCCAGAGGGCAATTCATCCCACTTCTGTTACACGGTTATCTCAGTCTAGACTGCTTGCTTAGACTAGCCAGCTGCCATTTGGGTGGGGGAAGGAGGTGAGAGGAATGCCCCTTAGTCACTTTGGAAAAATGTGCTTCTGAGCTAGTTTCTTCTTACATGAAATGGAAGTGAGAACATGGAATTCACTGCTCTTCAATCTGCAGAATGGACTTGAAAATAGCCACGGTGATGAATCAGCTTTATATGGGATTTTCATCTCATTCCTCTCATTCCTGGAATTGCTTAGGTGAAAGGCTCTTGTTTTATGGTCCTTTGATCCATTTTAATCGTGTTCGAACAAGTGAGTCACCATATTTGTATAATGGGGGTCCATTGCCCCAACTACAGAGTCTTTTCAAATGTAAATGCCATACCACTTGGGTTAGAGCTGTTGTCTTCCTGATGCCACTCCATCCCTGGAGTCTGTTTCACTTCCCTGTTTATCTGGAAATTACATAAAGGCATTGTAGCTTTCTCACTGGTGCTTTGAGACGAGTCAGTGGGTGCACTGTATTTGTGATTGGATCTTGAATATTCATGACTGAGGAAAAACAACTCTGTGCTTCTGCTTTCCATTGTAGCAACAGAACAAGCTTTGTGAATGGAGTGTGCAGCGAGGACATGAAACAAGCCAGCAGCCTCCTGATCCGTAAGCTGTACCTGTTAATGCAAAACCTTGGCCCACTTCCCAGTGACATTACCCTGACCATGAAGCTCCTCTATTACAATGATGGTAGGTGGACAGCTGCGTGTGCTGCGAGGGGGGCTTCCCTTCCCATCAGTTTCTGTGATCGTCACGAGCCCCGTGAAATTAATAAACCTTAGAAAGGTGAAATGGCAGTAGAATGGTAGAATCTATTAGCTGACACAGTGAGAAATGGTGTAAAATCCTTTAGACACACAGGGATGGCAGGTGCTTTGTGAAGGGGTTGAAAATCCATATAGGAAGTGCAGCCTTGCAGTGTGGAAAGGACAGCCTCCTTCACTGTTTGTTTGTTTCTGAAGGAACATGCACCTGCTGTGTGTTGGGTTGTAACCCAGAAACTTGTGCTCACTGATGGTATCTCAGCATTCTAAAGTCAATATTTCTTTCAGCCACCTGAAACATTTGCTCAGTTCCTTTTTTTCCTTTGAAATCTCTTCTTCCTTCCAGAAAAATAACCACCCAACGCATTGTTAGTAGCTGGCATTGTTTCTGGAGGTTGTAGATATGAGTGTTTTATAGAGCAGATTAAAGAGAGATGGAACTTTGTTTCTCTAACAGCACTGGGTTCTTTCTCCATGTGTAGTAACTCCTGACGATTACCAGCCACCTGGCTTTAAGAAAGATGACAACCCTGGTGACCTGCTGTTTGATGGTGATCCTGTCAACTTGAAAGTAGGGTCAGTCTCCACTGGGTTCCACACCTTGAAGGTGAAAGTAACAACTGAAAGCAAAAGGATGGGGAGAGTTGAAAGCAACCTGATCCAGAAGAATAGCCCTACTGAGATCTCCCATCAAGGGTTAGACTGTGATGACGAGGAGGAGGAGGGGAGCACTAAGGTACAGAAATAACTCTATTTTCACTGGAGGAATGGAGTTTATCTAGCAAAATGCTCTGAAAAAAAGCATTTGCTCAGAATCCTTGTTTAATAAGCTTGTGTAGGGCAGCACTGCTGCAGTGCATTGAGCACTGAGACTGCAAATCCACAAGCACAGTGTGAATTTCATTTGAGCACATCCACTGGCTTACTGAGTCCGATTTGTTCTCCCAGAAGAGGGCAGTGATTATACAGAGACCCACAGCACACACATGCAGAGCTGGAGAAAACTGCAGACTTTTGCATTTCCTTTTGGTGTTTCTTTCCCAGATCTGAGCTGCATTCTGCTGTGCAGTCAGGTGGGCTTCCTTCCACCGCCTCTAACCATCCCAAACTGTGCACTGTGCCCAATTCCTCTGGAGCACCTCGGTGCTTAGTGTAGGGGGTGTCTTCAGCATCATCATCAGACAGCAAGTTAAGCCAAAATAACAGAAGGGGCAGCCTGCACCAGCAGCTCAGACTCAGAAATTTAATTGTAGGTGGCAGGTGCCAGTGAACGAGCCCTAGCATAACTGCTGCCTGAAGACAGGAAGCTGTTTGGGCCAGAATCTTCTGCCTTTCTCAGTAAATCTCTCTCTTCTGAGAGGCCTGTAGGCTGGGGAGTGGGAGTGCCTGCATGCTGAGGAGTTTGGAAAACCTCATCTCTGTTAGTGCTGAGTATAAGCTCAGCAGATTTACCTCCTGGGAATAAAGTTTAAGTCGTGCTATTAATGCAAAGGATTATTTATTGGCATTGCAGAACAACCCTCTCCCTGTGAGAGCAGAATCAGATGAGCATGGAGAGGACAGAAATTATACCCATCCAGGCCTGAGAACTGAAGCATCTTCTTTTTGCCTTCAAGATGCAGGTAGAGGCTCAGTTTCAGCCCTGAAGGAGCCTGAGTTCACAGCTAATCTCTTAGCACAATATTTAGATTTTCTCAACTATTTTGAAATGGATGAGCAGCTTGTCAGACTAATCCAATTTTGTGTGAGATCAGAGTGACCTATAAGAAAAGGCCTCTTGTGTACGCTTGGTTTGTTAACAGAAGCATTCAATTTTTTATCAATATCTTTCCACCTCTTTATCTCAGCAGTTTTTTTCAGATACAGAGGAAATGCATAGTTCATCAATACCACATTACAATATCTGCATTTCACCAAGCTCTTTTCCTTTAGCTTTAACTGTTACAGTTTGATTTTGCTAATAACTTTCGTATGTGAAAGCACGCGTGAACATACACACAAAAAAAGCCTCCTCTGTCACTTCAGTGAGCCTAGCTGGTGATGTACCATGCTCTGTTTGACCTTTGAGGCTCTCAAATATAGCCTGTGGAACAATACCATCTAGTGACAAAATGGTAAATAGCATTCCTGAGATCCTCAGGCAGTGGAATAAAGAAGCTGGGCTGCCTATGAAGCCACCCCTTCAAGTCTTTCTCCTGCAGAATCTCTGATCACTAATAAGGAGTGAACTCGTACTGCCACCTTTTCCACTAGGGGGATATCAACAAGATCCTTCTGCTTCATCTCATTGTTTTCATGAAGCTCTGAGGCAGTTTAGGACCCCACAGTCAAATTTTATGGAAACTGTCTAGTAAGGACAAGAGTTATTAATCAGAGGGCAAGCTTCTGTCTAACACAGCCACTTAGACAGATTATATACTGACATCAGCCTTGTTTTCTTAGGAAGCCAGCTTAAAAAATGAAGTGTTAACTTCATGGGCAGGAGCTGTTGCAGGTTAATGTTATATATTCAGATGACACTAGTCTGAAATCTCTGCTTCTGGTGCTAAACTGCCAGTGGTGGCATTGCCTGAGAATAAGGGTTACACCATTTCACATCAGGCATGGAATTGCACTACAGTGGCTCAGTTGTGCTTTTGTGTGTATCTTTTTCAGTTAAATACAGGGCTTTAAACTTGAGAGCTGATTTTGATATGTTTGCATTGTAGGTGGAAAGGAAAAGATGGAAATAAAAGAGATGGGCAGGCGGCCTTCCTCACAGGCAGCCCAGCAGGTGAGCAAATGTTAGTGACTGCTATATGACAGGCAGTGTGAGTTGATTGCCATGGAATATTATGGCACCTGGGATGGCACAAGTTTCTGGTAACTTCTGAATGTGTGGTATGGTATCAAGTCTGCAATGGCTGCAGAGTGTTATAGCTTGGGGTGTAAGCACGAACTGCAGGCATTTATGAACAAGCTTTCTGTGGTCAGCTTGTTTCATACATCCACTGCTGGAGTTTTTGTTCTGCTCCACACTCGTGAGTTACACATGCAGACTGGATGTCACAGCCAGGTTTCTTTACCTGTGTGTGTTTTGGGATTAGGGTTCTGAAATCACCACCCTGTGTTAGATTTGAAGGCTGTGTTTGTCTGCTGCCTAAGCTAATCTTTACCTCTCCTTTCCTGCTGCCAGCCTATCTGCATGTGTGAGTCACAGGTACTTCTGAATCCTATCCCTTTTTGCCTCCCTCTCTGTGATAGGAAGACTTATTCCCTGGAAGTGCTGATCTCTTTTTTGGGGTTATTGAGGCAAAGCTAAGAAGTAGGGTGGACCGGACACGATACATAAAGTTATGTGAAGTTGATCCCATGCTGAGACTGCTCAGGTCAAACCCTGAACCAAGACCAGAGCTCAAATTCACGGCCTTGTGCAGAGCTCCTTTCAGTGACAGGGCAGGTCTCTGAGTACCACCAGACTTGCCAGTTGATCCTCCTCCCATTCAAATTAGTTGAAGATGCTGTGAGCCTGAATATTCAGAAACTGAATCTTCACAGGACAAGTTAACGAGAGTAGGAAATTGCTAGTAAAATTTTCCCTGCTTCTGTTGAAAAGTCTAACCCAGACAGCAACTGGAGACGGCTTCTTAACGTGTCATTCAAAAGGCATCTCTGAAGTATTTGCATTGACTCTGGATCTTAGAAATGAACTTCTGTGCCTAGGCTGGTATTTTTCAAGCTTTAACCACATTTTTTTTTTGTCACATCCTCCAGTTTCCTTCTGATCATTGTTTATTCTGTCGTCTCTGAGAAAACAGGAGCCTTTTTTGTTTGTAACTCATGGTTGTCCCTCTGATTCATGCTCTTGCATTCTTTCGGGTCTGTCACGATTATAGTCAGAGCAGCAGACACCTCTCTCCTGCAGCATGTGAATTCCCTTAGAATACAGTAGCAATAGTGAGAGTTTCTGAAGGTGGTGGAAACAGTACTGGTTACTGAAAAGTGGAAGAGTCATTTTATCCACTTTGTGCTTCCAAAGCCTCAAAAACAAATCGCAAGCCCTCTGCCTGTCTCATTCTGCTGGGCAGACAGTTTTTGAGTTATTCTTTGATACTGTTATTTTTGCTTAGAGTATGGCTAATATTACGGCCACTTTAGGGAGAAATAAAATCAAGGTCACTATTTAGAAAGTTCAGATCATCACGGTAAAGCCAGCACTAATAAAAACCTGATGCTATTTTCCATGTGAGAGGGACTTTCCCTTCTTTTCTGAGGGAAGTGGGTGAAACAAACGTGCATTGTGTATTCCACTTGTATCAGGAAGCCAAACCATCGAGTGAAGTTTGTGTTAAAAAATGAGGAGAAGCTAGGGAAGTCAGAGGTAGGTATTATCTAACAAGGTCAAACGCAGGTAAGATGGCAGAAGGAGCCCTGTTGGGGTGTGAATGTAAACATCTCGTTGCTATCCAGGCTGCAGTACAGTGAAGTGAACAGCGTTTTCCAGCTGCCAGGTGTGCTTGGAGGAGCTCTGTGGTCTGAGGAGCTGTGCGCTCTCCCAGGAGAGCTGCCCTCCCCTGGGTTTCGGGGGTCGGTCAGCTTGGGGTGAGCAGGGCTTGGGACCCACCTGGCTGGGTGCGTGCAGCTCTCCCTTTTTTTGGCAGGCAGAAGCCATGAGGCTCACGCTGCTAATGCATGACAAGTGTTAGGTTTCCACCCGAAGAGCACCTTGAACTAGCTCTCATAAAAATTGCTCACATACCAGCGCTACCATGGGGGAGCGGGCATGGCTGGTTGGTGAGGGCGAGGCGGGCTGGGGGACCTCGCCCTGCTGCTGCGCTGTGCGTGCGTGGCTCAGCCCGGGGCTGGGCTGGCAGTGCTCAGCTGCACCGTTACGTGCTGAGGCTGAGGTTATCAGTGGGAGCAATCCCACGTATTCCAGGCTTCGGTGTCTGTGCAGGGATTTGATATTCAGAAAGTGATGTGTTAAAAAGTCCCGTACAGGCATGAGGCGCTTGGGGGAATTTGGGCAGCCCCGTTGCTGCTCTTTCTCTGCGTGGACTGCTTCATTCCTTCTGTTTCTCAGTTATAAAATACCAGAACTATGCTGTTGGAACCGGGTTGATTGTTCATTATTTTCCTGACCTACAGCTTCAGGAAAACCAGGAATGGAAGCATTAAGGGCTTATTTTTATCTGTACGACATGGGAGAAGCAAAGGCTGCAGATCTGCCAAAAAAAGAACTATTTCTGTCCTGTTAGAACTATAACTGCAGTTTAATAATGGCCACGAAGAGTCTCTGACAGAGGGCTTCTCAGATTGGAGAAAAATTTACATGTACTCAACTTGCTCGTTATCTGCAATCTAATGATTGATGATACTTAGGATCAAATGAGAGATTGCCCTTTCCCAGCAAAGCATCTCTGTACTTAATCATCCAGAGTTAGACACCAGCATGTAAATTAGCCTACCTCTGCTGACTTGAGGAGGTTTTGTGATTGCATCAGCCGTGGATGTGTCCCAGTGTGCTATCTTTATGTGTCTTCCTAGTTTCCACTGGCACTCTAGCAGTTGTGATCTGAAGAGCTGTGTGAAATAGGGAACTGCTGCCCACTGGTTTATTTAGTAGCAATCTGCTGATGGAAATGGGGCCCTGCACTGAACGTGAGATGACTTTTTGAAGACTCCGGCGTAGTCCTTTACCCTCTTGTGAATCCTTTAATGGTCTTGTCCCACAAGTTGATTTTTGTCAGCTTCGTCTTCATGTAAGCAAACTGTTACAGCGGAATGAGTTTGGAATGAAATAGTTCTAGAAGATGAATAAAAGCTGACCATGTGGATGCTTCTGCAGGCTTTATCTGCCATCAGCAAGCTGTGGGCTGGAGTTCTGGGGTGGTCCTTAAAGCACAGTCTCATTGCACAGTGCAGCAGTTGTGCAGTGCCCCAAGTCATCCCAGACCGAGCCTGTGCCAGAGCTGGAAGTGGTGTGGCTGCATCAGCACAGAGCAGTTCTACCTCCTGGTTTTTTGGCTTCACTAGGCAGGGCCAGGCACTGCTTGTGCTGCTGGGCTGGCTGCATTTGTGCTACCAGTAAGTGTGCTGAGGATTGGCCTTGTGTGGACGCAGCGGTTTGAATCACTGATAGCCCCAGGGCTCCGTGCTGCCAGGCAGTGCCTGGTTGTGTGGCACAGCTCTCTTAACTGGAGCTGTCTGAAAGTGAAATCGGAGAGATTCATTTGCCTAAATGAAAGAGTGCCAATCTGGACTGTGGACGGTGGTTTGTCTGGCCAGCTGCTACTCCCCATGCTGAACTCTTGGGTACCTGGCAACATCCTTTTTCTCTATGAGAGAGGC
This sequence comes from Pavo muticus, assembly GCA_016647715.1. Taxonomy (NCBI): domain Eukaryota; kingdom Metazoa; phylum Chordata; class Aves; order Galliformes; family Phasianidae; genus Pavo; species Pavo muticus. Next base: position 457,092 of record JACDJE010000367.1, read on the forward strand.
TGTGGTAGCAGTGTGAGCCAGCATGAGCAGTCTTTCATGCCTGACACCCTACGAGCAGTATGCTTTGTTTGCCAGCAGTCAGCATCCTCTTGGTGCCCAGAGCCATGGTAATCCTGCTGGAGATCCCTGTGCCTTTGCTGAGCTTCAGAGTTGCATGCAACTTCTGCCTGAAAGTGAAGGTCAGCACAGGGGATCCAGTTGCAGAATAACAACCTGAAGATCAAGACCTTTGTTGTCTGATTTTTCCCAGGCAAGCCACTTTTACAATTGCCATGACAGAAAGCAGTTTAAGGGTGAAGTCTGCCATTTGCCGAGCAATAGGAAAGCATTTTTCTGTGGCAATGTCATTATCTTGAACTTTTGCAGCAAAGAAAAAAAAGAAAGGTTTATCTCTAGCTGTCTATCAAGAGAGCTGTATCTGATGAGAAGTTCCCAGAACATTTTCTCCTCCAAACCAGCTGAGGCTACACAGACCCAAACAATGAAGAGAAAGATTCAGAGATGAGCTAGCCTCTCTCCTTCCTGTTAGCTCAGGCCATTCTGGGAGGAGTGAGACAGGGAGGTCAGGAAATTCCTGGCTTCACTGCATTCACATCCGACCTTTAGCTGGATCTGAGGCTGTTCATCCCTTGCATGAGTTGTTCTGACTAGTGTGTATGAAACAGCTTCCTAGTGGTCTCTTCATTTAGAGGTGATGCTCATTGCCCCAGAGGTGGGGGGGGATTTGACTCACGTGCCCTCAGATTCCCTTTCAGCTACACTAGGGACATCCAGAGTAAGACACGGAGCCTCTGTGCCTTTACACATGTTCATAATGTACATGCTAACAGCCAGACCACTAGAGAAATCTGCACAAAGTAAGGTGGGATAGGTCTGATATCCCATGAGGGGCCAAGCTGCCTGATGGCCTCATAGGCAGAGTGAGTGTCTTTGCTTTTCACCTCCCGGGTTACAGTGCTGTAAACCTCACAGGGGGAAGTCTCCCAGTGCAGAAGCTTGCAGGCTAATTGAGGGTCCTGGTGGAGGCTACATGGAGGGAGGCTGGTACTTTTTTCATTTTTTTGATCAGGTATTTTGAATTTGTTTTCATAGCCTGGAAAGATCTGTTCATGGTCCTTTAAACGCAGCCAGGTACGTGAGACACAGCGTAGGCCTGGGAGACTTTGCAAAAAGGAAATTGCGTTGGATGGCAGAGATTTTAACAGTGAACTATGGAAAAGGAAGAGGACCAGTGGTAATCAGTGATGCCTTGGCATGGTTTCCTGGGGACAGAAATGTGGCAAGTTTCCACAGATGCATCACAGTGAGCGTCTTTCATTCTTCCACCTGCGTAATTTGGCTTTCATGCTTACCAGCGTGATTCTCCTCCACTTTGTACAGATGAAAATCAGGATTAGTTCTACTGATGTCAGTGCACTGGCCTTTCTGGAAACTGATAGGAGCTCAGTCAGCGCTGAGCCCTGCGCCGGGCCTTAACCTTTGTGCCGCCTTCGCAGAATGGCAGAGGTCAGAGAGACCACATCGAGCATCCTACGTGCCCGGGGCAGGGGCAGTCACATTCTGAATACCTCCAAGGAGGGGGGCTCCGCCAACCCTCTGGACAGCCTGCACCAGTATTTGATCAGGCTCATAGCAAAGAAAAGCTCTTCCTTGTGTTTAGATGGAATTTGCTGCATTTTTTTGTCTGTTTCCTTCCGTCTCCTTGCTGCACAGCACCACATGCCTCCTGAACCTCGGTTCTGTGGTGCTTGGAGCAGCCACCTGTCAGCAAGCTGCCTTCACTCCAAGGGAGGCGTCTGTCACCTGGCATGCCTCCTGTTCTGGAGGCTGCATTTAAGGAGCCACTGGCTTGGCTTTTGAAAGTGGCAGTGTTTGCTGTGCTACCAAGTCATGTTATTTGCAGCCGAAATCACAAGATGCATCGGGCACTGGCCATCTCTGATAAGAGTCTCCTAATGATGATCTGTGTACCCTGCTAGATGTACTTGCTGCCCTGGCAGCAGAGGATTGTTTTGCCTTGTTTCACCAGCCAAGTCTTGTATCTCAGGCCTTATTCTTCTGGCTTGCTTGATGGAACTGGGTTTCCTTTGACATTCATGTGCTTCTGAATTTGTTAGGATAGTTACAGCACACCACATTGAACACTCCGTGTCCTGACAAAGAGAGCTCTGCTGAGGACATAAAATTTACCAAGTGCCAAAGCTCAGCATGGGGCAGGCCAGGCACAAAGCAGGGACACAGCTGATTGCTCCTGTGCTATTCCAGCTTTTCTACATAGGATGCCTTCGGAAGCAAAACATGCCAGGAGTGCTGTAAGTTTGCATCAATTTATGTTGGGAATTTTTTGGCCGGGATTCGTGGGGACGCCGGGGATTGAAAATTGCAGAGCACGAAACTGATTTTGTCTATCTAAGAATGGGAGCGTAACCATAGTCTGCTCGCTGTGCTCCGTCCTCCAGTCTGCTTGGGAAGGCTTTAATCTGAAGTCTGATCTATTTTTAGCCTGATATCTTCTCCAGACAATGCGCAGCTGTCCCGTTAGTTTTATGCCAGAAATTAGTAACACTTGCATGATTCACATTAGCTGTAATTGTACAGAAAAAATCTGTGGCAAAATATGGCCGTTTTACACATAGCCCAGTACTGTAAAACACAGGAGGTTGAAGCTCACTGCCTCCTCGTGCTATGAGCTGGACCAGAGCTATGATTCGCACTGGCAGTCAGGAGGTCACGGCTCTGTTCCTGTCTTTGTACCCCCTTCAGCATTGTCCCCTGTGGCACCTGGCTCCATACCTGAGGGCAGTCGAGGCCCTGCAGTGGTTGTGTAAGACAAAACCCAACGTTGGTACAGCCTGAGCTCTCCTATGGGTTGTTCGAAGTCCCATGGTATGGGAAAAATCAGAATTAATCAACTTCTGGAGGCTTTGATTGTATGTTTAGTCAATGGGAGGGATTTCCTGCTTTTTACCGCGCCGTTTAAGAGGTTTACTTTCTGGTTAAAGTCAAATAAACACACGTAGGATCTGACTTAATCCCATTTAGAGAAGAAGCCCAAGTGTTTGGCTAGGGTAGGAACCTGGAAGTTGGGCTCGGGGTCTGGTCCTGCCTCTGAGCTCATACGTGAACTTGCAGCAGGGCGGGAGCAGGACGGGGCATGTTGGCTTTGGTGAAACACCTCACACGTTTGACATCTTGTTCATTCAGTGCAAGAATGGTGCGTGTCTGCAGAACATGATGACTTGCATAGATGTTTTTACTCCTAATCTCCAGGTTCCTGTTAAATGGCAATTCTGCCTGTGGTAAAGGGAAGGAAAGCATGCACGCAGAGAGAGTTGTGGCTGCTCCTTGTGGCTGCTTCTCCTGCCTCGAAAGCATCCCGTCCATGCAGAGAAATAAGAAAGGGGTAAATCTCCAAGTCGCTGACAATAGAGGGAATAAAAGCACCGGCTGTAGATGATGTGCTCACTGTGTGGTGTGGGCTAAAACAGGAGGAGGGCTGCCTCACTCAGGTGACATGGGGCCTGGGGACTGGGGATCATTGCTATACTTTGTTGTGCAGCCAGCAGGACGGGGTACAAGACTTGCAGCTGTGTTAGCAGTGCAGTGTCTGGATGCAGTGTTTCCACCCTCACAGCCCTGTACTTCAAAAACCGAAGCAGACAGGTTAAATGATGCCAGGGAAAGGAAAGTAAATAACTGCCTGAAACGCCAGTTTGAGCAGCTGGATATCAGGTCAGGGGCTGTAACACAGAGATCCACTCATCGCTGTTTCCTCAAGCAAATACGCCATGGACAGCAGTGAAGTTCTGTCAGACTGAAGGAAAACCTGCCTCTCCCACTTTGGCAGGTTCTGGTTTTTTCTGTTTGCATGGAAAGGAAGTTGTACTTTCTGCATTAGCCAATATTGTGTTGCTCATAATGAAGAGGAGGGAAGAAAAACAATTTGAAACACGATAGAAGGGCAAAGTGAGGTGGTTTTGCTGCTCATCCACAACCAGAGCTATTTCACACATTAGGAAGTCCATTGCTAAGTAGAGATTACCAAAGCCTCATACCAAGGTCAGATAGAAAGAGAGCCTTGATGACGTGGGTGGGGAATTCTGTAATGACAACATTTTGTAATCTGGAGACCTTGTGCTTCTCTCCAGGATGTGTTCTGGAATAGCTCTTTATTAACTCCTTATCCTGCTTCAGGCTCAGAGTTCCTCCTGGTTTATAGTGGAACCAGAATAAGCTGCTCTTATTTTGAACTAGTGACTTGTTTAGCACTATTTTCCCTCTCCATTCACCTTACTGTCATCCAGATGAATTTTCTTTTGGAGGCAGAGCTGCAGGGTGTGCTATGGTGTGTCCCTTCGGTTCGGTCCCAGTGGGAGCAAGATAGGTCACATTGCCAGACTCTGTGCTTTGTCCCTTCTGGGTGGGCAGCAGCACATGCTGCTCTCTGCAGCTCCATGTTATTATTATTATAGAGATGCAAATATGTCCTGTGATAACAAGAATAAGTGAGTTTGTTATTTACATGGCACAGCCAACACTTCAGCTGTCGTTCTGGACGTTCATCTGTCTGTGGTCTGTCTGAATTGCCTGTACCATTCACCCACTTGTATTCTAGCACATATATTTAGTGCTTTTTAACCTTTTGCCTTGTAGGCCTCTGGATATTTTTGAGGGGGGCTTTGAGGGAAGTTATGCCCCCTGGAGCAGAGCTTGCTTTGCTTAGTTGTTTTTCACAAACTCACAAATAGACTTTGGACTCAGAGACCCATCAGCTCACACTGAAATTGCATGGTGTACAGATAGAGGTACTGTATGTCTCATCCTGAAAGGCTGTTTCCAGTGACTGCAAATGTGGCCCATGTGCCTCTCTTCAGTGGGATTATGAACAGGAGGGGAATCAACTTTTTACAAGGGTAGATAGTGATAGGGCAAAGGGGAATGGTTTTAAGCTCACAGAGGGAAGGTTTAGATTGGATGTCAGGGGGAAGTTCTTCACAGAGAGCAGTGAGGTGCTGGCACAGCTGCCCAGGGAGGCTGTGGATGCCCCATCCCTGGAGGTGTTCAAGGCCAGGTTGGATGGGGCCCTGGGCAGCCTGGTCTAGTGCCAGATCTGGAGGTTGGTGGCCCTGCCTGTGACAGGGGGTTGGAACTCAGAGATCCTTGGGGTCCTTTCCAACACGAGCCACTCTATCACTCTCTGATTCTGTTATTATCCCACGTTGGTGAAGAAGGCTTCTGCCCCATGAGCTATTGTATTTCTCAAATCTCTCCTTGCTCCTTTTACTGTCTTTAGGCTGTGGGGCCAAACCTGTTGCTTTCCCAAAACTTAGCATCTCAGCTCCAGTGCGTGTTCCAGTTTTTGATTCCTTGCCTCATGGCTTTTACTGGAGAACAAGATCACGCTGAATAAACCCGAGAGGATCCAGGAAAACACAGTGTAGATTTGGAAATTGTGTTTCTTGACTTGTCTAACAGGAGCCTGCACCGTGAGAATGATCACTGCTTCTGATGGTTCTTACAGATAAGCTGCCTGAACCTTGCGTTTAGCCAGGAAGAGGTAATAGGACCCAAGAAGAAAAGGAAGGTCAGTGAACCAGAGAAGCTGCTTCTGGAAGGCAGGAAATGATGTTTGTTCTGCCACACAATGCATTTTAGAAGGTGTGAGTTTGTGTTGTCATCTGACTGGTAAAGACCTTAATTCTCTCCTCATACTTAACTCTCCACATACCACACGGATTCCTGCATACTTTGTCCTGTACAAAGTTTGGGTTGCAAAGAGGCAGTGGGCACCACAGCTGTCGTGACTGTAGGCCAACAGCACTTGTTTCATGTTTTAAGGTTGAGGGTTGACGATTCCATGTGGGCAGTGTCTGGGTGCTTCTTTCTGCTTGCCTCCCTCCCTCCCTCCCTCCCACCACACACACATCCCACTGGCTAAATTTGCTCCTCTCTGGCTGGGCTGTCCTTTGCCAATATATTATCAATACCAACAGCACTATTCAGGACGAACTCTCTGAGATGTCGATGGCAGCACACCAGTTTCATGATTCATTAGATTGTGCTTCATTCTATCTACTCTTTCCGGAGCGTAGATTTTATTTTATCTTTCAGAGAAGGGTTTTTATCTGCATTGAATGCAGAGATAAAGTAATCTATACACATTTTCTGCTGTTGCTGCTGAATGTTTTTTTTTTCTGACTCTGCAAGTAGCGTTGCTATGGCTATAATATCAACTTCTAAAGCAGCAATCCACTCTGTACCAAGAGGCATAGTTACCCAATACAGCTTGTGTTGAAGTACACCTTGTTTCAAACCTAACTTTTATAAAGGTACCTCTTGGTGGCAAATATAGGTAAAGAGAGCAGCAGCAGCAAAAGAATTTGTGTCCTTTGGAGCAAAGGTGCTGTGTTTTCTGGCATGTGGGTTGCCTGGCTGACACCCTGCCAAGTTATTACTGGAGAGGTGCAAAAACCTAATGGTTATTATTGGAGTAGAGCAAAATGAGCTTAATTAGTCTTAAACATTTTAAAAAAAGGTATTCAGAGAACAAACTCTGCATTACTTTATACATAAGAAGAGAGATAATGAAACTTGAAACACCGAAGAAGGGAATTCAGAACACCATCTTCCCAACACAAAGTGGGTCTTGCAGGGATGGAGACATAAAAAAGCACTAGAATGCAACAGAGCAGTGTCCCTGGTAATGTAGCAGCATTCCTGGCATTTCTGACACTCATCAGAGATATTTCAGGATGGGGCTTGAAGGGCAGTAGTGGTTTGGGGTAGAAGGTGTCCCTTTTGTGGCATATGTCAGCTGCACAGAAAGGATTGCTTGGCAGGTACATGAAGCCAGATGCAGGCTTCTCAGGCCAGGCGCTGAAGGAGCTGGCTGACTGGGTGGGTGTTCAGCCCTGAATGTTCAACTGACCTCCTCCAGGTAGCTGAATAAGGCACTACAATCCTAATTCTAATGCCACCCCTGCCCTTCCTTGGGCAGACAGGCTGCTGGCAGCCCCTCAGCCTGCAGCAGGGTCTGGCAGGTTTCGTGGCCTGATGCCTGTTTCACAAAACTTGCAGAACATGAGACTTCTCCATTTTATCCTCACTTTCAGTCCCGCGTCCTCACATTTGCACCTGTGGCCTAATAAGCCAGTTTGTTCACATGCCAGAGCAAACCAGAAAGCTTCCTTCTGCCCAGATTTTGTAACGATATTTACTCTCATGCCTGCACATCCATGGGAGGCCCGCGTTCTTTGCGCACAGCTACGGCTCGGGACCTGCCTTGACCTGAAAGCTTGCCCTGGTGCTCCTGGAGGCTGTGGTTCTGTGTTCCTTCAGCCTGCTGGCTCCTGCCTGCCCCCGAAGCCTCGTTATGTTGTTGTATTGTGCGTACAGGAGAAAGACAAACAAGCCTGTGGTTATGGCTACTAGAGGGAAGCCTGTCAGCATGCCTTGTGCACACCGGGGAACGCGAAGTGTCCTGTCCCGCAATGAAAGTGAAGGAGGCTGTCTCACGTTACCACACAGCGAGAGTGAGCACGCAGACACCACAAGTAAATCCTCAGCTTAGTCGAGTGTGCTGCCCTGCTTGTAGCCATGGCCAGAGGCTCGCTGCCTCAGTACGCGCTGCCTTGTGATCAGCTATTTTACGGTAACGACTTCTAGTCATTTTCATTTCAGGCTCGGTTAGAAATAAAGTAACTTGTGATGAACTGCCACAGTAAGCATCTGATTTGTCTTTCCCACAAGCTTGTGGTTACCATCAGATTCTAAGAAAAGTCTTTCCACTGCAGATTGGAATCATCTAAGCCACTTACACGTATCCTTTTATTTATTGGTGATTCTGCTCGGCCAGCTAAAGGTAAAAAAACCCACCTCTTTCTTGTATTTCAGCCGCATTTCTAGTTAATAGTCATTAACTGACTTCATGTATGTTACACATCGTCAACCTGATTCACTCCTGACATAAAACAGAAGCAATTCGTTAGTAACGGTCCCTTGCCAATTAGTGAACTAAATTACGTTTGAGCAATTTGCTTCAAAGATTCTCCTCCTCCCCCCAGTGCATCATTTGGCAAGTCCCCGAATGCTTACAGTAATTATGTGCGTGCAGTGAAAGGAGACTGTTACCTCTTAAAGCAAAATAAATGAATATGTGATCTTTGTGCTAATATAACAATGAGTAATACAAAGAATCACAGACATCCTCCCTTTGATCTGCCAGAGATACAAACAGCAATTAAGATGACGAGCCGTTTTAAAGCCCAGGATGTTGGGAACGTTCCAAGAGGGGAAAGTGATTGTTTTGTAGGGTTTTCAGAAAATCAGTGAAGAAGGGGAGCCCTTCTTGTCCCTGGTGACCACAGGCCTTTTGGCAGAGGCGGTGTGGGGATCCTGGCACCTGCTGAGCCACAAACAGGTTGGCGGTGCTTCTAAAAATCGTTCCCTCTTTCTGGGATAGCGTTTAACAAGAAGAGTGGTGTCTGTGTTTCAAATTGAAAGTCAAACTGAAGTCAAACGGAAAATGTTTAGCATTGTCTCAACCACATCCTTAAATATATTGGCCGCAACGAGAAAATAACCCCGAGCTCTGGTGCCATGCAGTGATGGTGGGGACAGGTGTCAGGTTGGTTTTAACGTGAAAGCTGAGGATTCTTTCGGGATTTCCAGTGCTGCGTGAGATCTAGGAAATCAGCTCATCTGACTTTCGGGTTTGGAAGGAGCGCAGAAGGAAGAAATGAAACATACACACGAGTGGGAGAAACGAAGGCGCTTCCACACTGAAAAGCGTGAGAGTGATGAGCTTTGACACTGGTTTCAATGCAGCACGAAGGAGCCTCTGCCCACGGTGGTACCCGCAGTGCAGAACTGTTGTCCAACACTGCCCAAATGAGATGGGCTATCATTTTTTCCCCACTGGATTTCTGTAGCCATATCCATGAAATATCTTTTGACTATCCCTGCTATAAATGGGATTGGAAACCAGCCGGTATGTTTCATGAGCCCAGTTCTAATAATGAACCTTTATCTGAAGAACTGTTCCTTCAGGTTATCCTCTCTTGGCTGGGACTTTAATTTTCAGACTTTCTGCATTTTTCCTCTTTAGTCAGCAGGTAAAGTATGTAGTCGTGGCTGCCGGAGCCGAGTGCCCGCATTTGTCATGCCACAGAGCTGCCATTCTCAGGGGCCAAGGTCTTTGTGCCAGCAGCATCATGTCACCCCAATGGAATCCCACCCACGTGTGGTGCTGGGCAAAGTCTTTTTTGTTAATGGATGAGTAAAATTGCATCTGGCTTTTGTTGTCATCACGAGGTAAGTAAGAGGGATTTGCATCTGAGCTGGCACACTTTCTGTAGCCAGCTTCCAAGGCTAATTTCAGGCAGGCTGGCACGAATATCCTTCCTTTACACAGAGACTGAGGCTCCAAAGCCTCGTAGGAGTTTTCCATAGGAAACACCACCCTAGGTATCCGTGTGCCAGATGTGCTCGTATGGCATTTCCCTGCACATCAATGACCTACTGTTCCAGCACGGAATCGATCGGCCTTCTTGTGACGTGTTCTGAATGCTTTGCTGTGAGATCTGTCATGTATAGGCTAGAAAAATACTAATTAAGGCTCCCCCAGGTGTAAAACATCCGCTGATTCAACGCCGTCTGATGTCTGGTCGGGCAGAGCAGTGGTACCACCATGCCCCTTGGCCAGGGCTGTTCTGCAAGGGCTCAAGACTCTGTGCCCAACCTCTGGACATTGTCTTGTCCACTAGAGAGTGGATTTAACTCTGTGTTCAACACATGTTAAGGAGGGGATATGTCATGCAGGCCTAACCCCAAGCATCCTTCAGGAAGTTTTGGGTTGCTGCTGTTTACAGGAAAGCCCCAGGTCCTTCCCTGGCTTTAGGGAATCACTTACCTGTGGGAGCAGTGTGGGCACGTACAGGATGCTGGTTGCTTTCATGGGCATGCCGTGATATATTCTGCTCATACTACTTGTATTTCTTCACAGGACGTGCAGTGAGGGGATGTTTATTCTGATGAAAGTCTAGGAGTGATAACAGGAAACCAAGTTCTTTGTGCAGCAAATTGGCCTTGAATCACAAACCGATCTTTTTTTTTTCATCAACAGAGGGTAGGACTGTCTGAAACACAGGAACGTGGTGTGTCCTGAAAACAGCGTGGCATTTGGAGTTGGCTGAGCTCTACCCAAACCTTTGCCAGCCTCAGAACCGTGAATTGAATGTCAACCCGAGCAGGTGGCACACGGGCTGGGAAGCCATCGGGGGACAGTTGCTTTTTCTTCTTACCAGTTCAGCTGAACCAGGAAGCTGAAACTGCTTGTCCCCATGGGTAGAGCACAGCACTGGGACTCAGGAGAGCTTACTGCGTGCCCCAGAGGGGGCATTTCTGAGCACCTGATTGAGCTGTAAGTGTCCCACTTCATTGCAGGAGAGTTGGACTAGATGACCTTTAAAAATCCCTTCCAACTGAAGTGATACTGTTATTTGGTGACTGGGGGGCTTGGCACAAATCTGTTCCTCTCTTCCCTCCTCTAAAGAGAGCTGCCCATGGTAGAAGGAACACATACTGTGAGCCCTTGCAGAAGCTGCCATCACGGAGCTTTGGTACTGTTGGATGTCTATAGAGGCCTCCACGGAGTTCATAAAACAGCGTAATGGGGTGTAGTTTCAATCAGAATCAGTCTTGCTAAAGTCAAGGAGCTCTGCTTGCACCCCCCCCCCCAGAAAAAAGGGATGTTTCTCCCTGCTGCTCTGGTCAAACCAGCCTGGCATCTGAGGCTTTGCTGAGCCCTGCTCACACCTAGAATCATGGGGTCATTAAGGTTGGAGAAGACACTAAGATCCCCAAGCCCAACCCACCCGGCCATGCCCCCTGCCCACATCCCTCAGTGCCACATCTCCATGGCTCTGGAACACCTCCAGGGACGGTGACCCCAACGCTCCCTGGGCAGCTGTGCCAATGCCCAACCATTCTTTCTGAAAAGAAATACCTCTTAATGTCCAACCTGGTATCTCCAGCTGGTGTCTGCTACAGCTCTTGGGTCTTCCCCCACATTGTACCAGACCGGATGTCACGCAGTGGAGGCACTCACCGTTGCTTTGGGGCCACAAAACCAGGAATCAGAGGGGCTTTGGTGGTCCCCTTTGGCAGGAGCAGCACAGGCGGCTCAGGATGACTTCAGCCTATCACTGGCTGGCTGGGTTTGCTTCCAGTCCACCCCGTCTGCTTCCTATGGAGTCAATGAGCCAGTGGAGCCAGGGCAGTGATGAATAGCATCTCAGGGCCGTGGGACAGGGAGTGGACCTCGTCTGGGTTCTGACGAGGACCTCATCTGGGCACTGAATGTCCTGCAGAGCAGCCTGCAGCGGGCAGGAGGCCACACAAGGGAAACCCCAAACTACCTTGGGGTCCTTCCATGGCGGTGAATCAGCGCAGGCTCCAGACATGAGGAAGGTGTGGGTAAGCGCGGTGGCTGGACAAAGCCTTGCTGCCTCCAGCAGCCAAGCATTTCCTTTGGCTTGCGGTCATCTGGCTGTTACCTGGCTTCCCTGCTGATGCAGTGGAATTATGCTGAGGTAAAAAGGGAAAGAATTGGGTCGGCTGCCTGATGACATTTCCTTTTTATTTCATTTTCGATGTACTGCGCAGAGCTTAACCTGGGCTTTGGAGGGGCAGAGAGAGCCAAAAAAAAGAAGAAGCAGAAGAAGCAGACAAACTAAAACGCAGACACACTCAGCATCTCTGTGCCCATTGGGTAGGCCCAGATGGGAGCACCCAAAGGCAAGTAAAGTTCAGAGAAGCTCAGGAGCTGGAGGTGACATGAAGGCAGCCCGTGGGGCTTTGCAGAGCTCCGTGCAGAGCAGGGCCAGGAGTGGGCACGGGTCTGACACAGATGTGCCCATTCTCTGCTTTCAAAGGGACGTCAGCTTGCGTGCAAGTGGCCGTGCTGGGGAGCACCGTTACCTACTGGCTGCAGCCATCGCAGTGGATTGGCTGGCCTGCTTTCCTTTTCCCAGGCTGTTTTACAGAGCACAAGCTCTGAGTTACTTGGCTACGAGAGATTTTCTGCTCTGAAATTGGCAGCTGCTCATTCCAGAAGGGAATCAGCACATTTGGCCACTGTGAAGGAAGAGGGAAAACCATTATTTTTTCGTTTCTCTTATTTAACTCTCCAGTGGGAGACACTGTACTCGGGTGACCCTCGTTACTAAGGCATTGCTAAGGCTTCCCTTCACTTAAAGGTACAAAAGAAGATATATTCAGGTCTCAAAATGCCTATATTCCTCTGGCTGGACTTGGGGCGGCCCGCTGCCAAGTATCCAGTTGTGTCAGGCCTTACACAGCACTACATTCAACGTCACGGCTCCATGAGTCAGGATTTTTTTTCTAAAAGGGCTCACGTCAAAAGGCCCGGCACAAAAATTCCCTATAGCCCAGCAACAGAGCGTGCTGTGTAAGAAGCTGTGTGAAGAAAGACCCCGATGCGCGGCTCGGATAGCTCAGCCCGGGCGTCCTTCCATGCTGCACAAAGGAAGCTCTCAGCACCGCTCATGACTCAAGGGCTGCGATCGCCGCTGTGGGGTGAAAACCCGTGGCTCAACGCCAGCGTGCCCACGGGGTGCCCTTTGGGTGCCCTTTGGGTGCCCATTGGGTGCCCATTGGGTGCCCAAGGGCTCACTCAGCTTTTTGGGGTGCTGAGGGTCCTGCATCCCAAGGACAGTGCAGTGGGCGGCTGTTGGGTTTTCGCTGTCTTGCAAAGCAGCCTTTCCCCCGCTTTCCGCCCTCAATTTCATTAACCCCTCGGGACATGTGTCATCCAAAGGCCTTTGTGAAGGAGGCTGAGCATCATGATTTCCCACTGCCAGGAGGGTGAAATCTTAATTACATCTGGAAGTGACTCTCCTGAGGTCACACCACTGTGAGGTAGCCCCTCGAGGTGCAGTCATCAGGCGCTTATCTGGAGTTTCTACTATTGCACACACTTTGCTCTGCTAGGAATTTCCTCTCTTAATCCAGGATCCTGCTGGAGCCTGGCAAAGCAGCGTTCCTCCCCGTGTCTCACCTACATCTCCTTTATTAATTGAAAGCCATTCCACATGGGTTGCTGTTGGGGCCAGCCCTGTTTAATATCTTTATTGATGATCTGGATGAAGGAATCGAGTGCACCCTCAGTAAGTCTGCAGAAGAGACTGAGCTGGGGGAAGTGCTGATCTGCCTGAGGGCAGGAAGGCCCTACAGAGGGACGAGGACAGGCTGATCGATGGGCTGAGGCCAACAGGATGAAGTCCAACAAGACCCAGGGCCATGTCCTGCACTTGGGGATGGGTTGGCAGTTAGAGTTGATGATCTTAGAGGTCTTTTCCAGCCTTGATGATTCCATGATTCTGTCATTCTCCCTTGTCCTGTTGCTGTCAGTGTCCCTGGAGGAGGACGTTTCACCCAAGTGCTGGAGCCCTTCCTGATGGAAATTGTGCCCCAGTTTGAGAAGCTGGAGGGCTCCAGCTGAAGGGCAGCACCCCACAGCTCCCCGTCTGGTCACTGAAGAGAGCTCAGCCCCTTAGCCAGGGCGATTCAGAGCAGAGACCCAGGGACTCACAGCTGTGCCCTGTATGGGATGCTGAGAGCTCTGCACAGGCAGATCATTTTCTGTCTGTGCAGCACGGTGGCTTTGCACCTCCTTTGGAGCATCTGGTGCTGGTTAGTGCCCAGCGGGCTGTAGGTCTGATCTGGCACTTCCTGCACTCCTTTGATCTTAAAAAAAGATTCAGCCACCGCGTGCTGGTGCAGCAAGGATGAGAAATGTGCTGTCCTCAGTGCTTCTGCAGCCTCGGGAGGAACAGAGCCGCTTCCTTTGTGTCGGGTGATGGCGGGATTAGAGCTGAATCCTACAGACCTCGTGGTGTTCCCCATGGGCACAACCTGGGGACAGCAGTGACAGCACACGGGCTTCATCCTTGGGACGGAGCCATAGGGAAGCCTGGAGGGACTTCGGAGCCCAGCGGGTCCCACCCAGCCCAGTCTGGGCTCTCTGCAGGACTTTTTGGTGCTCATTGCCTTGTTTTCTGACATGAAAACATGTGACTGACATGAAAACATGCGTGACTGGGCACCATCCCATCCGCGTGGGCTGGGAGGAAGGGAGCTAGACTCAGCAGCTGCCCCTCTGCTTGGCATGGGGCTGGAAGGATCCTGGGTACTTCTGAGTAAGAGCAATTCCTGAGAAAAGTGAGGGCACCCGGTGGGAGCTCTGGGACTCACCTGGGGAAGAGGAATGGGATGTGGCAATGGTTGACTGTGGGGGCACGCTCACAGACGGTGCTTTCCCCAGGCCGTGCGCCCTCGGGCTTTCCGACCAGACGAGTTACCCGCAGACACACCCGGAGCTTGGCACCGAGGAGGAGGGCACAGGATTTCCCCTTGCCATGTGCCCAAGGAGCTCAGTTTCCCAGAGCTCTCCCATCCGCAGTAGGAGGGAAGAAGCTGCTTTGCCCTTTCCATCCACTTGGCTTAGGCAGCACCAAGCAGCCTCTTGGCCTGGCTCACCCAGCGGGGAGAAGAAAACAGGGTTTGGGGTCAAGCTTTGCGCTTAGCCCCAAACGTTGGGCTGCAGGTGGCCCTGGATGTCCCACGGCAGGGCATCCAGCAGCCACGTGTCACCAGGGCTGTATCCACTGCAGGCACTGGCTCCTAGGGCTGAGAAGCAGCACCACTGCCTGCCCACTGCCCCCAGGCTTTGGGGGTGGCTTCAGAGCAGCAGAAGTGGTGTTGAGCTGCGGGTGATGATCCTTCCCCTCCAGCTCCCAGGAAGGGAAGCTGCAGCACATTTGTCCCATGGCAATGTGTCCATCAGCAGCGCGCCTTGGGGTGCTTTGGGACACCTCTTGGGGACACAATTGTCCCCATTGGGTGCCTGTGGAATCCCCATCAATCATCCCCGTGGGGTGCTTGGGGACAGCCCTGTTAACGGCCCCAGTGCTTTGGGACACCTCTTTCAATGGTCTCCAGAATGAATGAATGCTGCAGGGCTACCCTGTCAGTGGTCCCTATGGAGTGCTTGGGGACATCTCCATCCATTGTCCTCGTGGGATGCTTTGGGACACCCCCATCAATCATCCCCCGAAAGAATGAGTGCTTTGGGACACCACCTATCAGTGGTGGTGCCATGGGGAGATCCCATCAGTGGTCCCCAAAATGAGTGAGTGCTTTGGGCCACCCCCACCAATGGTCCCCATGGGGAGCTTCGGGAAACCCCATCCGTCATCCCCAGATGAGTGAATGCAAAGGTTGCAGTTGGAGAGCAAGGGGATTTTGGAGCCTCAGTTCAGATGAAAGCAGCCGCCCGGCCGGGTGTGCAGGGAGGGCAGGGCGGGGAGCATTTCTACCTCTGGTTATTTTTTGGAGAAATTTTGGTATTTCTAGGGAACTGCCCTGCCTGTGCATGCTGCCCAGCTGGCTCCTTCCTCCCAGTGGTGATGAAACAATGTTTTGCAGCTCTCCACGAGCCCTGTGATGTCGCAGCACAAGGCAGCACTGAGCGGTGCTCGGTGCTTTCCCACAGTAGCTCGGACACTGCTGTATGGAAGCCAAAAAAATCTGCCTCCGGAAGGGATTCAGCCCCACAAAGCCACTCTGCTGTCTGACTCTCCCCAGCCTTATCCACCCCTTCTGCGTCTGCTTAAGGCACTGTGCTGCTGCTCTGCCTGGGTCAGGGCTTCGGTGGCACGGCCCCACGTACTCCAAGGCCCCCAGCACCATCCCTCTTGCTCCCACCCAGCTCAGCTCCATGCACCGTGCTGTCCCCATTGCCACCGGCCCGGCTTTGGCACCGGCTCCCAGTGACGCGCCAGCAGCTCTGCTCCCCACGTGCCGGCAGCTGGAGGGAATCAGGGATGCTGGAGACAATCTGGGCAAAGACAAGGGAAAAATCCTGGGAGCTGGCAGGGTCCTGCTCAAGTTTCCATGAGAAATGCAGCACGGCCATCCCCGCGTTGGAACCCAGCCACACCCCCCGGCGCAGCACACCCAGATCAGTACTGAGCCCCATCTCCAGAGGGGCCGATCCCAGCGCCCGGGGGGTGCCCACTTATTTATTATGACATGTTGATGTTGCTGTCGGCACAGCCCTTCGTTCCCTTTGTTTCAGCACATGTGACAGAGCGACTCGGAAGGGCCGGAGGGGAGCGGGCGCATGCAGTCACCAGCGCTGCGGTGGCTGTCTGGCTGCAGCCGGGCTCAGAACAGCTGCCGGGCTCCCAGCCCGGATCTCCTCTGCCAAGAACAGACACCCCTGCGTGCCCGGCGGGACGCACAGCACACGCACACCTCCATCCACACGTGGAGACTGAAGCACAGCACAGGGCGTGCGGCATGGCTGTGGGCCTGGCCCCATAGAGATGCATGGGCACAGGGATGGGATTGGGGGTGGGAAATGCGTTGGGAATGGAGATGGGAGCAGGGATGGGAACTGGGATGGGAGCTGGGATGGGGACTGGGGTGGGATCTGGGGATGGGGACTGGGGTGGGAGTGGGGGTGAGAACTGGGATGGAAATTGGGATGGGAGAGGCTACGGGAAGTGGGATGGGAAGTGGGTTGGGAGTAGGGATGGAAACTGGGATGGGAGAGGCTATGGGAAGTGGGATGGGAGAGGCTATGGGAAAGTGGAATGGGAACTGGGATGAGAGCAGTGATAGAAACTGGGATGGGAAGTGAGATGGAAGTGGACGCTGGAGCAAGTATGGGAATGGGCATGGGAGGGATGAGAGCAGGGAAGTGATTGCATGTCATTGGGAATATGGTTGAGGATGCTCCCAGAGTCACGCTCCTCATCACTTTTGGGCCCACACTGCTCTCCTCACCCACCAGCACCAGGATCCAGGCTGTTTCCCTCTACCTGAGGTGTGGAAGCTTTAACCCTCTGTCAGAGTTAGACCAGGATGGGGATCATCACTTTGCCCCCAGGGGCAGTCCTCGAGGCACCCTCCTGCTCCAGCCCCCCGGCCACACTGAACCCCAGGGGAAGATGAGAACCAGGAGAATCCCATTGGCATAAGGAGCAGAGCCCAGGGCTAGACAGTACTTGGCCAGGAGAAAGCACAACCCTGGGGCTGGGGTCAGCTGGCAGCCACACCACTGCACACGCTCTTTGTTTGCTTGGGGAATGAGGCTGAAAGCAGCAGCCACAGGGGAGAAGGGAGCAAGACCACATCTGGGAGCAGTGGGCATGTTTTTTGCTTCGCTGCCATAAATCAGCATGTTAGCTGAGCCCTGAAAAGCGGCCCAGAGGCAGCCAGAGCCCGTGGTGCTGGAGGTGCTGCTACAGGTACTACAGGTGCTACAGGTGCTGCTATAAGTGCTGTAGGTGCTATAAGTGCTGCTGTAGGTGCCGTAGTGCCAAGCACCCCTCATTTGGGTGGAGCATCCTCTCTCTCCCCACTGCTCAGGCAGCATGGCGAGCAGGTGGAAGTGCTGCAGCATTTGCTCTTAATCAGAGCGGTTCTGCCATCCCCTTGGACGCAGAAAGCAATCTCTGCTTTCCATTATCTCTGTGTCTTCAGGCATCTCCGCCTCCTTCACTAATTTTCTGACTTCTCCTCTTTGTCTCAGTGGGAAAAAGCAGCCATGGGCTCATCCCGCCGAGCAGTGCCAGCGCACAGCTCCCGGTGCTGGCTCCCAGCATCGCGCTCTGTAGTGGGACGGGCATGGGGCTGTAGGCATGTGTGCCCACCTGTGGTCCTTCCATGCCATCCATGTCAGGTCCCCTCCATTTGGTCTTAGTGAGGTGTCCCCTCTACCAACCCCTTCTCTTGGTGAGACCTTCCCATGGAGCCTTCCCATGGAGCCAGGCTGGCGTTACGTTGCTTGGGGCACCCAAAACTGTCACACCCCAAAGAGCTTCAGCCCTACAGCAAGGGGAGGCGGCGGCACGTTGGGGTCACTGCCAGCAGGATGCAAGGAGAAGGGTTGGGATGGCAAGAGCACCGAGCACCCCTGCAGCATGACACTGCTGAGCACTTGCCCAGCTAAGCTGCCAATGGAAAACCATGGGACTGTGTCATCCGGGGGGGTCCGGATCCGGCCCCCACCCTCCCCTCTGTGCCAAATCCCTGCGGGGCACGGAGGAGCCAGTCCCTGTGAAGGACACGGCACTCGTCGCGCCTCCAGCCCATTGTCTCGTTGATTGGTTACGGTTGGTCCTCAATTAGGAGTTGGGCCGTTGGGGGCATGAGGCCACTTCTTCCCATGCGAGCGTGCGGTTCCCGCGCTGCCGCGCTCTGATGTGGTCGGGGGCCCGCGGGAGCATCTGCTCTTGCAGACACAGTGCCCAGGGACGAATGCATTTCAGATGGGCTCGGCTCCTCTTGCTGTGCTCGGGCCGGCGGCCAGCTGGGGACGCTGAGAAAGCGCCGCTGGCCGGCCCCACGGACACAATGTTCCCCTGCATGGGGACCGGGCTGGCATCCCGTGTAGAGGCTGAGCATGCTGAGGGCCATGTGAGCCTTCAAACAGAGCCCGTTTCCCAAAGACCAACCCTTGGGAGCACCTCGGCCATGGAGGTCAGAGGGCTCCAGCAGGCGGTGGGGCGACGGATGCGCGGGCAGTGCCCGGTTGGGATGCAGGAGTGGTACCCAGTGTGCAGCCTTGTGCTCTCACACCTCGGGATGCTCCCAGCCCATGGATGCAGCGCAGGCGCTCACGGTGCTCGCAGAACCCGGGGCTGCACCTGCAGGTCCGGTCTGGCCGGTGGCCCCGGGGCAGCGTGCGGACCCGTCCGGCCGGGTTACGCGGGGCGTGAGCGAGCACATGATGCGCGCCGCGGGGCCAAGGGCTGAGGTCAGCCCGACACACCCAGGCAGCGGCTCTGACTTCACCGCGGGCAGCAGCGGATCCTCACGTACCGCGCTCCCCAAGGCAGCGGCTCGGGGACGGAGCGCGGCCGGTCAGAGCACTCCGTTACCGGGGCGAAGGCACCGCGCTCCCAAAGCTCCCCTTCCCTTGGCGTTCCCCCCAGCCAACATATTTCCTTTGCTCCCGTGTCCAAAGGGGAACTGCTAATAGGGTCTCTCCGCGACGGTTTGCCGCGGTGCGTGCGGGTCAGGCTGCAGGGTGGGATCAGTGCGGGCTGATGTCAGCCCCATCCAACTGCCTGCGGCTGGGGATGGCTGCGGGGCCGTGGCACGGGTCGGTGGGGAGATGGCACGGGCTGGGGGCCTCACAGCCCCATAGGGAGGTGAGGGATCCAGGTTTTGGCAGTTCTGGGTCTGCCCTGCACTCCAGAGGTATCCACTTTTCCAGGGAAGGAAGAGTTAATCCCCGCCTGCCGCTAATGAGCCTTAACTGGGAATGACCCGACACCAGGGAGAAGTGAACCCATTGTCCTCCCTGCGTTTGACTGCCTTCCAGGGAGACTCATGAAACACAGAGCCCGGGCGTGAGTTCCCAATTTTTGTCAGGAGGCTCTGATTTATTCTATTTATTTATTTTTGCCATCTGGTTGAGGAGGGACGTCGAATGCAAGCGTGAGAAATCCAGATGTGCACCGCTCCCCGCTCGGCCCCGGTGTGCAGAGCGTCCCAGTCCCTGGCCCCAAACATGGGGCGCACGGGGACGGGCAGGGACATGGTGACACCCCTCACCTGTTGGTCCCCGGTGGGGTAAGCAGTGAATGTGGCCATGGGGCAGCCCAGGTGACGGCACTCAGCCCAGATGCCCACTGTGGGGATGGGGTGGCCGTGCCCTGAGCTGGGGGCAGCAGCCATGGGGATGTGCTGACCCCCTGTCATCAGGATGTCCCCAGCCTCAGTTTCTCCCCGCATGCCCCATTCCCATCTTTGGGGTTCAGCAGCTGCTTGAGGATGGGCCATCCCATGGGAAAGCTGTGATCGTCTCTGGGTGATGACACTGGGGTGCCCAAGGGACACCCAGGTCCCATCCCCAGTGGCAGAATGGAGTGATGGAGATCACCACACCATACCCAAGGAAACGTCTGCTGCACACGGGGATGTTGGCACAGCTGTGGGGCTCAACCCCTCACTGGGGTAGAACGACCCATGGGGGCAAAGCAAAGAGGGCTCCTTTCTTATAGGGGGGAAATCTTTCCCATTTCGCTGATTATTTTTTGTCGGGGCTCCTCCGAGACACGAGATGAGCACACAGGATCTTAGCTCATCCGCTCCCTGTCTCATGCCTGGGAGGTTTGGCGGGTGGCCCGAGGGCTCTGGAGGAGGAGGAAAATTTCATCATCCCGCTCCAACGTCTCCCGTATAATCAGCCCCTTGTTAACCGGTGCGGCCCCATGCGAGACACCGAGGGCCGGCGCGCGGCTGCATCCTTAGGTGGTCTTGGCCGGACCGGAGCTTTTCAGAGCCTCTCCCAGGGCAGCCCAGAGTCTGGGAGGCAATTTCAGCATCCCTTGGGAGCAATCTTTGCCGTGGGATGGCCAAGCAGCAGCCGTCTCATAGGAAGTGGGGAGGGAAACAGGAGCAGGGGGTGGTGAACCCCAACCCTCGGTGATGCTCGAGGGTCTTTGGGGCAGCCCCGAGGGCGTCTGGGGGGAGCATCGGAGCAAAGAGGAGCCAGAGAGGGTCACTTTCTCCTGGTTTATTTAAAAAAAAACACAACAAAACAACTGGGAGGAAAGAAGTATAAAAAAATAAATATTTAAATAGAATTCTATATATTACCAAAAATCTTATTAATTATTATTATTATTAATATTATTAAACACCAGGTCCGAACCTATAAATACCCCCGGCCCCCGCCCCGGCGCCAGGGACGAGCCAGCGCCTCCTGCCACCACCCCAGGCTCGGCCCCTGAGTTCCCATGCTGGCCAAGACCCCGTCTGTGCCAGCGGCCACGCGAACATCCATGGGTGCTCCCCGGCACCGCATCCCTGTCCCCATCGGGTGGCGGGACCCAGCCCTGGCCACCGCACACCCCCAGTTCAGCCCCACTGTAGGGGTGCCGGCCCCATAGCGTATGGTGGGAGCGCGTCCCCAGCGTCCCTGCTGGCTGCGGTGGGCGTGAGAGCATCCAAAAGGGGAAAATCCCTTCTGTTGGATGCTGGAGGGCATCCGTTGGGAGCGGGTCGCCTCCCCCTGATTTTTCACAATGTCTGTGATGAGCCCCGAGCTGTGGGGCTGAGCATCCCCGCGGGGCTCCAGGGTGCAGGCGACAGAGCCCCATGCCTGCGTCCTCCCCTGAACGGGGAAATAAATTAAAGCATGGGATGGCCCAGATCCGGTGCAGCATCAGCAGGAGGTAATAAATAGGAAGGTGAGAGGTGAGGAGGTGGTGGGGCCTTTCCGTGCCCATCTGTGAGATGGGTGCAAGGAGATGTCCGCTGTCCCAGTCGCGGCTTGGCGCGTGGGCCAGGGCTCATGCAGGGCTGAGGTGAGGTAGGAGGACACGAGCAGCCTGGGCAATGACCTGCACGTACTTCCTGAGCACCTGGCAGCCCTGCTGCTTCTTCTTGAAGGCGCTCTTGCCCTTGCTGCTCTCCCCGTAGCTCACGTCCACCTGGAATATGTTGTAGTGCTTGCAGAGCAGGCAGGTGAGGTTGGAGATGAGGCCCCGCGTGGTCTTGGTGGTGTTGTGGAGGCGGTCGAGGAGCTCCTTGGCCGTGGGGTTGAGCTCCTCCTGGTCGCGGGTGATGTTCCCCAGTGAGGCGTTGAGGAAGGCAAAGAGCTTGTACATGGCCACCATCACTTCCTTCCTCTCGGTGGTCCGGTTGACGTGGAAGGGGGGGAAGAAGATGCCACTGGGGCTGCAGAGGCGGTCGCTCTCGCTGCTGAACGGCTCTCCCTGGCACTTCAGCTGCGGGGACAGCGAGTGTCACCCCCCGTCCCTCTGTCCCCATCCCCATCCCCGTCCCTACTGCTCCGCCCCACATCCCCACCGTGGCCACCCCACGCCACCATCTTGGTGTCACTCACATAGAGGCTGAAGAGGTCCTGCGCAGTGGCGTTGAGCAGCGCGACCTGCCTGCGGGTCTGCTCCTGGACATTGGCCCGGCACAGCCCGTTGGTGGGGCACGCAGAGCCCGTCCCCAGCAGCGCCCGCCCGGCCACCGGCCTCCTCTGCAGCAATAGCAGGGCCACAAAGGGCACGACACCTGGTGGGGACAAACCGACGTCGGTGAGCCCAAACGTCCCCCCCGCAGCCCCACGCGTCCCCC
>JACDJE010000367.1:480864-527203 GCA_016647715.1 Pavo muticus
TGGCACCACACGTGGGACACACGGGGGCACGGCCGCGCTCGCCCCGACGCGGTGCTGCCATGACTCACAGCTCCGGCAGCACTTTCACCCCCCATCACCCCCCCCTCCCCGGACGGTGTTTCCCCGTGGGGCAGCCAGAGGAAATTAAAGCAGAAAGATACTGTAAAGAAATTTAAAATATATATATATATTTTCTTCCTCCCTCCCCCCCCATTTTATAGTGGAGGGAGGTGGGCAGGAGACCCCCGGATGTGGCTGTGTCGGGGGGTGGTTGTGCCCCCCAGCATCCCTGCCACTCTCTTTTAGGGGAGCAGCCACCAGCACAGCAGCTCATCCGTGTCCCTGTGCCACTCATGTCCATGTGCCATACGTCCAAGTGCTACCCCTGTTGGTGTGACACCCACGTCCCTGTGCCACCTACAGCTGAGCGCCCTCCGTGCCCAAGTGCCACCCGTGTTGGTGTGACACCAGCAGGGACACCCCGTCCCCATCCCTCTCCCCGCTCTGGGCTGGCAGCAGGATGAAGGCGCTGCCATTTGTCTCCCTCGCTGCTCTGTATGTTGTTCTTCCTGAAACATTTGATCAGGTTTAGTGAGTCTGTGCCCTGCTCGCATCCCACCAGGGGACAGTCGAGGAACGGCGACGCCGAGAGGGGGGATGCGAGGACAATGCAGTTGGGTGGGACCCTCTGCAGTGCCACCCATTGCGTCCATCCGTCCGTCTGTCCCCCAGCTGAGCTGTCCCCAGGGTGCTGCTGTGCGTGGTGACACCTGGCACTGCCGTGGGGCTGGGGCTGCTGTCGCTGCCATTGGGGGCAGTTTCCCCAGGGGTAAGGTGGGGAATGGGACAGGCGCTGTACAGGTGGAATCCCAATTGAGCCCAGCTTGGTGTTACTGGGGAAGGGCAAAGAGATGCCAATGGGATGGGGATAACGGGAGCTGCACGGGGTGGGGAGGGAGGCTCATGTGCACAACCTCACGTATAAATTCATACCTAATTATCGGGGTCACTTAATTACCTGGGAAACGGGTGTTTCTCCGTCACCAGCTCTGGGGCAGCCCGGGGGTGAGGGTGTCGCAAGCCCCACTGCGGCCACTTCCTGCCAATTCCCTGGATTTCTCTGCAGGATGCGGCGCTGGAGCTGATTCACCTGCAGCCAGGTCCAGCCCCACTGCCTGCGAGCCCCCACAGCCCCCGCTCCTGAATCAGCCCTGTGTTCCATGGCCAAAAAGCAAGGAAATCGGGGAAATAACCCGCGTGCAAAAATGGGACGTGCCTGGGAGTCTCTTCTCTTCTCTATGCTCGTGTATGATGTATTATATAGCTTACCCCATAGGTTATCCCGTAGGAAACCGACCCTACACGGGACAGATCGCCAATGCCGTCCGGGGGACGTCACTTCCCCACGAGTTTATTTAGCAGCGGCGGCCCCGACGGCCCCTGTATGGAGGGGATGATGGGACCGGGGGTCCCGGGAGACGCCCACCTGCCCCGGGGATGATGCACTCGGAAAAAGCCCAAAAGAGGGAATAGGAACGCGCACGGTGCAGGCGGTGACACAATGCTATCGGCATCCCGGCCGCGGCCGGCCGGCCCCGCTCCCACGCGCCGGATGGGTTTTTTGGGGCGGTTTGGCCCCTAAATGAGTCTGGGTGCTGCGGGGCTGCGAGCTGCGGAGCGGGGCTGGGGGAGCCCACGTGCGAGGCCACGGCCCCAAATGGGACCGCTCGGGGTTGGGTTTGGCAGGAGAGCCGCGGGCTGCTCTGCCCTGCTGAACACTGCTCTCTGCCGTCCGCGGCCGTCACCGCCACGGGGACATGGGGACGTGGGGACGTGGGGACGTGGGGACGTGGGGACGTGGGGACGTGGGGACATGAGCAGCCCCTTCTCATCCATTTCTGCCCAGATCTCATCTGTAACAGCCCTCCATCCCCATCCCATCCCGTCCCCATCGCCATCCCCATCCCACTCAAGCCATTGGGGTCCCTAATCCCCTGTCCCACACTGTCCCCAGCAGGGGACACACACAGCCACCAGCAGCCCCCCATGTCCAGCCAGTGCAGGGTGCTGGGCTGAGTAAGGTGTGAGTGAGGTGGCTGCCCCGTGCTGGGGAAGCCCGAGCTGAATAACGGCAGGGGATAAATTCCCCCTTGACTCATGGGATGATTTTTGCATGCCAAACCCCTGCATCCCACCAGTGCCAACCTATGGGTGCCGTCTCACAAGTGCCATCCCACTGGCATCACCCCAAAACCAGGCACCCAGCAGGCTGATGGCCCCCATGGCCTTGGGGGACACCTCTGGGGGCAGGAAGCAAGGCATGTCCCCACTGCAGGGTGTCCTCCCCGAGCCCCATGCAGGGAGAGCACCTGCACCTGCATGGCACTGAGGGGGTGGGGATGCTGGGGACGCTGGGGCTGGCGGCATGCCACCATCCCACACATCGCCCCATTTTCAGCCCCACGTGTACGAGCATTTGCAGATCCTTTATTTCTGCTTGGAGCCCATTCCCAGGTGTATTCCCTCATTTCCCAAATCCTGGGGCCGGATCCTGCTCCCCTGAGCACAGAGGGGCTCCCGCTTCCCCTTTCCTACTTGAGACCCCCAGGAGTCCCTGGTCTCAGGGAGGGGGCTGTCACCCACCTGTGCCGTCAGAGCCCCTCCAAGCTGCCTCCTCCTGGGGCGGCTCGGCAGGGTATGGCAGCAGGCAGGAGGTGACACGCTGGGCCAGCTCGGGCTGCTTCATGGTGACATCCTTCCCGAAGGGTCCCCAAGTGGTGGCGGTGGCCGTCCCAGTGGCGATGCTGCCCGCAACTGAGTCAGTGCCGCCGGCACAGCCAGGCACACGGCGAGGAACGAGTGACTCAGTGGTGCCACATGACCAGGTCTTAGGATATTTGACTCAGCAGGGACAGTGCTTGGTGGCAGCAGGCCCCCAGCGTGTCCCCAGGCTGCGATGGGGCTGTGTGGCACGGTGACGCTTGGCATGGGGCCGTGTGACAAGTGGTGCTCAGTGCAGGGCCGGGTGCAGTGCCAGGGCCAGGCAGTGCCGCCGCACACTGCGCCATGATGTGTGTCACATCCACGGTGTGCCATGATGTGTGTCACATCCGTGGTGTGCCACGTGCCACTTCCTATGTGCTATGTGCCACATCCACCATGTGCTACGTACCGTGTGGCATGGGCCACATCCATTGTGTGCCATGGGCCACATCCCGTCATATGCCATGGGCCATATCCCATGTTCCATGTGCCACATCCATCATGTGCCACGTGCCATGTGCCACATCCAGTGTCTGCCATATGCCACGTGCCATGTGTCATGTGCCACATCCAGTGTCTGCCATGTGCCATGTGCCACGTGCCATGTGCCACATCCAGCATGTGCTATGGGCCACATCCCATCATGTGCCATATGTCTCTTCCCATGCACCACGTGCCACATCCACAGTGTGCCTGATGTCACGTCACAATGTGCTCCTGCTGCCATGTCACATCCCACGCCTTGTCACGTCCCACCGTGTGCCTCATGCCACACCATGATGTGCCCCTTCCCACTCAGTGCCAACGCCACGTGTCCCCCCGTGCCATCTGCCACATCCCACACTGTGCCATGCTCCACGTCTCACAGAGTGCTATGCAGCGCCCCGTGCCATGGCACACCGTGTCCTCCTCCCAGCCTATCCCACGCCGTGCCATGCCACACCCCACACTGTGCCATGTGCCACCCGATGCTGCCATCCCAAGCCACCCCAAGGGCCACGCTGCTGTGCCACATCCGAAACCACACATTGCACACCCCATCCCACTCCACGACACCTGTCGTGCTGTGCTGTGCCACGTCCCACACAGTGTCCTTTGTCCCCCCATGCTGTCCCATGCTGTGCCCACTCCGTTTCCCTCCACCCTTCTCCTCCTGACCTCACTTTCCTTTCAGGTTATTGCTAAGCAGTTCCCAGATTCGTTTAGTTTTCAGTGTGTCCTCCGTCCCACCCCCATGCTTGGGCAGATTCCTGGTAGCACCAGGCCTCAGAAAGCCCCCAGGGAATCACAGAATGAGTTGGGGGTTTGCCTGAGCCCCG
This sequence comes from Pavo muticus, assembly GCA_016647715.1. Lineage (NCBI taxonomy): Eukaryota > Metazoa > Chordata > Aves > Galliformes > Phasianidae > Pavo > Pavo muticus. The sequence goes on from JACDJE010000367.1 coordinate 484,947, forward strand.
TGGACAGACACTGGGACACACCTGGACAGAGGCATCGGCCCACAGGCCGAGGTCAAGACTTTATTTCCATCTGTTGCCATAGAAAAATAAAGGGTCGGTGCCCTTCTTCCAGTACAAAATAATATTTGCATTCATAAATAAAATATCTTCACATTTATACTTTAACACAATACAATAAAAAAATAACAAAAATAGATATCCTTTTATATATTAAAAGTGTAAACTTAAATATTCATCCCCAGTGCGGGGACACGTTAAATTAATTTGATGGCTTCAATAAATACAGGAACCACTGTCACGTATAAGTTATGGGGGGGCCGGTGCCCACTGTCAGAGCACAGGGCTGTGCCCAACACCGGGGGGCACCTGGGGGGTGTGGGGTGATGAGGGGACGGGGTGGGCACGGGGATGATGGGGACAGAGAGCGAGCAGGGGTGAGGAGGAAAGCACAGAGGTGAGCTCAGCGTGCTCATGAGGATGCTGAGAGGGGACACCGTGTGTGTGGGGACATCGAGTGGGGATGTCAAGGTAGGAGGGACACAAAATTAATAGGGACCCCAAGCTTGTAGGGATGTCAAGTGAGGGGGGTCACCAATTGAGTGGGGACACCAAGGGAATGGGGACACCAAGATAGGAGGGACACAAAACTAACAGGGACCCCAAGCTCATAGGGATGTCAAGTGAGTGGGGTCATCAACTGAATGGGGACATCAAGCTTGAAGGGACACCAAGACTTGCAGGGACACAAAGCTAATAGGGACACCAAGGGAGCGGGGACACAAAGCTCACAAGGACACCAAGCTTGAAGGGACCCAAAACTAATAGGGACCTCAAGCTCATAGAGACACCACGCGAGTGGGGACACCAAGATGGGAAGGACACCAAGATGGGAAGGACACCAAGATGGGAAGGACATCAAGCTTGCAGGGGCTCTGAGCTCCAGGGTCACAAAACCCCCTGAGATGGCAGCAGGGGTTGCAGGGGGACAGACGGGTGGCAGCCGCAGCAGGTGCTGTGCCGTGTGCGGGTGTTGGGCCCCTTAGTCAGGCCGTGTCACCGGACCCATTGAATCACTGGAAAATCCGGCAGGGCGGGCTGTCACCAACCCACAGTGACCCCGGTGCCGGCACCGGGCACAGCTCTAAGTCCGAGCGCAGCCCTGCAGGCTTGGTGTTGGCACGGAGGTCTCCTTTAGGGTCTGGTTGTCCTCCATCCCCGCCGCCGGCCTCGCCGCCGTCCCCTCTCCTCGCGCCGTGCCCGCGTGCCCTGGGCCTCCATCCGTGCGCTGAGCTTGGCCATGAAGCGGGCGTAGTTCCAGAGCACGCGGCAGCCCTGCAGCTTCTGCTGGAACACCCTGCTGGCCGCCGGCTGTCGGGACGGGGGGATGGTGGAGGGGACGATGCCACGGGCCTCCATGGTGTCCTGCAGGTGGGCCAGCAGCCCGCGCACCTTCATGCGGGCGCTGCGGAGGCGGCGCAGGATGGCGGCCTCGGGCGGATGGAGGTCGCCCTGGTGCCGGGCGATGTCCTGCAGCTCCAGCTTCATGCGGGTCATGGTGCCGTGCAGCGCTCGCAGATCCCTCTCCCGTGGCCTCAGTGTCCCCCGCAGCCACTCCAGCGAGCTGTTGGCCCGGCACAAGTTGTGGGCCAGGTGCTGCTCCTGCTCCTGCTTGCGGGAAAAGCAATGGGGTTACTGGGGGGAATGGGGTTAGTGGGAGGAATGGGGTTACTGGGGGGACGGCTGCCCTCCCCCGCTGCCCCCAGCCCAGGGAGGTGGCACTCACGTAGAGTTCGAAGAGATCCTGCGCGTCCTCGGCCATGTGCCGCACCAAGGCCTGGGTCTGCTGCGGGGATGGGGGCTGAGTGCTGTGTGTGGGCACGGCCCAGAGCAGGAGGAGTCCCTTGGCTACAGCTGGGGAGGAAGAGGAGGGAGATGGTGAGGATATGGAGATAAAGTGCCACGGGGTGAGGGGATGTGGGGATGGGCAGCACTGATAGCGTGGAGATGTTGCAGGGAGAGCTGGGAGCATCCACAATGGGAACGGCAATCCCATCAGCCCATACGCTGGTACTGGGTCCAGAGGGGAGGACCATGAGTGCCGGGCACAGTGGTGAGATCCTGACCCTGCTGTGGGGACAAAGCCATCCCTGTCCCTAAGGCCAGCTGCTGGGACCTGGCAGAGCCCTTGGCACGGGGAGGAGGAATATCAAGAGGAGAGGAAAAGGAGGAGAAAGGTACACTCAAGGAATAGAGGAGCACACACAGCTCACAGAATCATAGGATTGCTCAGGTTGGAGGCTGCCCAAGCAGGTCCCTGCAAGCACAGGCCAACGCGGGGCCACCAGGCAGTGACAACCCTGCGGCTGTCCCCTTGGCTCCGGGCTGGCTCAGCCCTGCTGTCACCCACATCCACGTGGGGTCAGTGCCAGAGCAGCACCCGGCCCTACTGAACCGGGTTTGGGGTTGGGGAACACGTCTGCAAAGCACAGAGACCCAATCCCTCCGCCACCCGCAGCCACCTCGCTCCCAAACCGACCTCAAACCACATCCCCTCACCCACACCCTCCCAGCACCCCATCTTCTGGGGGAGCCCCGGGAGGGTTCCCCGGGAGGAACCGACCCCATCTGCACACCCAGGGCCTTGGGGAGCTTCAGGGCCAGGAGCAGTGCTGCCCCACGGATGGAGGTGCGAGCAAGAGGGCAGCTGTGGGACGCTGGTGAGCACCTACCTGCCAGCACGCCCAGGGGCCGCGCGTTGTGCCGCATGTCCGGGTGCCGCCGAGCGGTGCTGCAGGGCGCGCGAGCGACTTCCTTACTGGCCAGCAATGGGGAAGCAGTGCCTTTTTAAGTGCACTGATTAGCCACCACCTCCGAAGGAGGCACCAGACCCAACGGAAAGAAAGAGAGAAGTGAAGAGATGACTGGGGGACCAATGAGCGGGGCGTGCCAGGCTGGAGGGAGGAAATGATGCCAGCTGGAAGATGGTTTTGTTCTTCGATTCAGTTCCTCGAGGGAGTCCTCATAGGTCCATCCCGAGCACGGAGTGAGCCGGGTGCCTGGGGCATCGTGCAGAGCTTCTTGTGGAAGCACATCATTAAGTCACCCGGGTCTGAATCTCTCTTGCTCTGTGTTCATTAAACTGCAATCAGCCTCCGAAATCAATATTCAGCCAATAGAGGCTGTTGGCAGCATCGGTGCCAGCTCTGGAGCCTGGGGTCGAGGTGGCACCTGCAGTCTGCCCCTGTCCCCGGGGTGCACCCGTGGGGCTGGCAGCTTGCCGCCCCATCTCACACCTCTGGTGGAGGTGTGAACAGCTCTGACCGCAGCCTGGTGCTGGGGTTTCACCAAATGGTGCTGTGCTGCAGGGCTGCAGACAAGAAGTGGGTGCCAGGTTGGATGGGGACGGCAGACTGGGGCAAAGCAGAGCACAGCGGGATGACTCAGAGGCTGCTCCAGACCTCAGCACTCAGCAGTGCTCCGGGATGCTCAGCCTGTCTGTCTGTCTGCAATCTCTCTTTGATCGATGGGGGACACCCCAGATCCGAGGGTAGCACTCAGGGCAGGAGGGAGCATGATGCTGATGATGGGGACATGAGTACTGTGCACCGCGCCGGGCGGGCTCTGCTCTGGTTTGATCAGCCGGGACCCGTGGCAGGGTGCTAAAAGGAAGGAATGCAGCCGTTCCCATTGCTACACCGCACGCAACACGTGCNACCAGAGAAAGGCTTAGGAATGAGGAACAACAAACACCGTGCTGGGGACAGCCCTGTGCAGGAGGGGACTGGCACGGTGTCACCGCGCACCTGGCGCGGGCTCTGCTCTGGTTTGATCAGCCGGGACCCGTGGCAGGGTGCTAAAAGGAAGGAATGCAGCCGTTCCCATTGCTACACCGCACGCAACACGTGCAGGGAAGGAAGTGCAATCAGCTGGGGGTCATCAGCAGCACCGTTTGTTGTACAAAGTCTGTTCTCTGTCTGACAAAGACCAGCAGGGGCATGGTTATGGAGTGGGCACTGCATCACAGCCACAGCCCAAGCTGATCTTGCATTGCGGTGGAGCACAAGAGGATGCTGACACATCCCGTTGAACTTAATGCCATTTATGAGGTTTATTATTGTTATCATCCATCAGATCTTTGTGAAGAGTGACAGCAAACCCATCCAAAGTGGGGTGATGCCACCATGTGGTTCCCAAGCCTGAAGCTCTTCTTCTTCAGCTCCTGATTTTGGGAGGACCATAGGCATGACACCACCGCAGTCCCACCCTTTGCCACATGGCCCCAGAATGTGCAGAATTTGCATGTCACAACCCCAGATCGTGGCCAATCCGTGACAGCTGGGAGCGAATCGCTTCCCTTCCCTGGGTTTCAGCCCTGAAACAGAGACAGCAGTGCCCTGCAGGAAGCTGCCCGCAGCAGAAGTTGGTTTCACATGGGGTGGCTCAGGCAAGAGGAGGACACTCCCGAAATAACATCTCCTTGCGAGCGGAAGAGCGCAACACTGACTCACTTCCAGAAAACGAAGTATTCTTTTCCCCAAATTTCTCCCTCCCCTCCCATTGCCCCCAACCTGCAGAACTCCCTGCTGCAGGACGCAGGGTGGCACTGCCTCCTCGTCCTTGATCCCATCCTCCTCGAGGTGTCCCCTGCCCGAGGACAGCCGTGGGTGTTGGCCAGGCTGGGCTCTGCCTCGTTGGGCCAGGGGCTGGAGGGCAGCTCTGGAGGGGCGGAGGAGGAAGAACGCCCTTCTTTCCAGGAGAAAATCCTCCAGGATGGAGGCAGCTTCTCTGTCTGCCCACCTGTCCATTAGTCCATCCAGCTATCTGTCTGCCTTTCCACTACCCCCCTGGACATTCATCCACCCAATTCTCCATTCTTTTACCTGTCCACCCATTTACCCACCCACCCACCCACCCATCCATTCTCTATCCACCCTCTCACTGACATATCCCCCAACTTGTCCATCCATTCATTCATCCATCCATCTAATAATCTCAATCCCTCTGCCCATCCCTCCTCTCTCACACCCATCCATTGCCCATCCATTCATACATCGCCCATCCATCCATCCATCCACCCTCAGGCCCACAGTCCTGCAGGGCTCACCGTACCAGTAGAGGACCCTGGCCAAGTCATTGAGACCATGCAGGCAGAGGACACCCTGGCACCACCACTCTGCACCACCCCATCCCGGGACTTCACAGGGTCCCCACAGGCCATGACAGGGGCTCAGCAATCACTGCCACCAACAGCTGGAGGCCTTTGGGAACAACGTGCAGGGATGTGCAATATCCAACGGGGCTGAAAATAGAGCGTGTGACCACATTGGCTGACTGCAATTTCTTCATCTCTGGGGCTCACGTCACTGCTGTCTCATGACTCCTGGAAGACAGAGAGTGGGACAGGAAAGAGCCCACAGACGTTGCAGGAAGCCGAGGGCTCACAGCTGTACACAGCGGGGACACGCAGGGACGTCGGATGAGTGCTGGTCCCTGCTGGGCGAGGGACCCTGCTGCTATTCATAGGGGTGGTGTCAGGACGGTGGCGGCCGTCTGGCCCGACTTCCTGCCCCAAATGTGTCACAGGACTGCCCCGAGTACGTCCCCATCCCCTGGGTGACATCAGTGCAGTGAGGCCATCACCTGCTGTGCTGCATCCCGGGCAGCTGCAATGGGGACAGGAGTGCCACCGTGCTGCCGACTGGGGACAGGTTGTAGGGTGGCCGCAGCTGCAGCCACAGTGTACTCAGAAAAAAAACACAAAAAATAGGACTTTTATTGACATTAAAAAGTGTGTAACAGCTTGAAAGGAGCTGGGGAGCCACCGCTGCCCCCCCACAATACACAATGGGCCACCCCAAGGGGACACGGGGCTGTAGTGCTGCCCTGACCCCCCTGCAGCCCCTGGGAGCATCATGGCCACCACCCTGCACAGACACCCATGTGGGGACAGGCAACACACGCTGTCACCTCCGCTGGGGCTGTGGCACATCATCGCTCTGGGGCATGCAGGCCCCTGCTCCCCATCACCCCAATCCCCTAAATGGGACCCTCTGCACCCTGAGAACGCCGGGCAGGAACCCAAGGCAGAGGAAGGCATGGTGCTGCCCTCTGCAACTAACACTGCCGCAGCAGTGTCCCCCTGCGTCCCCCATGGGCAGAGTGATGCTGAGCCTCCAGGCTCTGCCCCACACCAGAGAAAGGCTTAGGAATGAGGAACAACAAACACCGTGCTGGGGACAGCCCTGTGCAGGAGGGGACTGGCACGGTGTCACCGCGCACCTGGCCACTATCTGCCGCTCTCCTGGCGCTTCTGCAGCAGCTCGATGACCTCCGTGATGCCCTCCTCAGGGACCTGTGGGGACAGAGGTCTGTCAGCCCCGCTGGGGAACACGGGGTGGCCGTGGTGCCGCATGCCGGGCTCACCAACGCGTGGTCGAAGTTGAAGGTGCTGATATAATAGGCCGAGATATCGACAGCAGCCAGCGGCTCGGCGATCTGCGCCACGATGCCACACTCATCTGGGGAGGCAATGAGACCGCAGTGTCACCAACATGGTCACACAGTGGTGGTGGAGGAAGGGTCCCCAAATCCCAAAACCCCCGAGCAGACCCACGGTGGCGGTGGCACTCACCGAAGCCCAGGGGCTGCCCACCGATCCTCACCATCCGCCAGAGCTCCCCGCTGGAGCTGGTGAGCAGCAGGTCGCTGGGGAACCTAAAAAGGGGGGAACTGAGCAAGGCAGACCCGCAGTGCTGGGCGGGGGCACCGGGGGACGGCGCCTACCGCTTCTGGGTCTCTGCATCCATCACGATGGAGATGTAGCCCTCAATGAGAGAGAAGGAGAAGAAGGTGATGGAGTCGAGGTCACCGGCACTGGGTTCCTTGGGGGGGCTGCGGGGAGAGGATTGCACAGGGACCTCGAATCAGGAAAAGGCTGCCATCGGGACGGCTCCAAGGGTGCCACTGGGGCATCTCGGTGTCACCCAGGGGTGCCTCAAGATGGGAGCAGGGTTGGCAAACTTGGGCAGCTGAGTTTGCAGGGGTGGCTGCCCACCCTGTTTGCAAAAAAACCCTTTTCTCTTTTGCTTTGCGTGGCTGCACCACGTGGCTTGTCCCCCTGCATGGTGGCACCAGGGCTCCTGTCCACAGAGGTGGCAGCAGGACCGGCAGCACCCGAGGGTGGCAAAAAGTTAGCAAAATGCACCCGGAGGTCGAAAAGGGAACGAGTGAGTGAGGCACAAGGGGTGACACTGGTGTCCCCAGCCCTGTCACTCACCTGTGGGAGTAGAAGAGGACGTCGATGAGCATGGTGGCGATGGCAGGCAGCGTGTCGGGTGCCACCGTCAGGATGCAGAAGCGGTTCTGGGGGCTCTGCACGGGGTGCAGCGTGGGGCTGGGGGCTGCGGGGCAGAGCCACCAGCTGTCACCGGTGCCCTTGGGGACAGCACCGCAGTGCCACCACGTGGCCACCGGGGCCAGCAGCGTCCCCCGGGGCACCGCAGAGTGCCAAAAACGGAGGGGTCCCCAAAGCACGGGGGTGTCTGCAACGGAGCGTCCCTTGGGCACTGTGCCACCTGGGGACAAGGTGACCTCGGGGACATCCCGATGCCACTCACCTGACTTGGGCTTGAGGAACCCATTGCTGGCATCATCACAGGGGACTGGGATGGATTCACCATTCTCCTCCTTGTAGATATCGAACTCCCCGGCCAAGGTGTGAATGACCACAGGCAGGTCCCGCTCCCGCACCTGGCAGCGGTGCGGCATCACCGTGGCTGTCCCCAAAGATCAGTGGGGTCCCCACCATCTCCCACGCAGCCCCAGGGCCACACGGCACCGTCCCCACTGAGCTCACCAGGATGAAGTCGGTCTGGTAGGTGGAGAGCATCAGCACGGAGACGTGGTGCTCGGCCAGCGGCGCGATGACGGAGCGGGCGATCTTGGTGACGCCAGTGGCCTGGCAGCCAGAGGGCACACAGCCGTTGGAGAAGACGCTGAGCACCAACCACGTTGAGTCTGCCACCTGCATGAACTCGGAGGGCGGCAGCTCTGTGTGGGAGAGTACTGTGGTCATACTGAGGTATGACACGGGGCTGTGCTGTGTCCCCAAACCTGCTGGGACCTCAGTGAGAGGGGACAGCGGGTCCAGGACGCTGCAAGGCTGGGTGCTGGAGGGGGCAATGGCCTGCTGGGGACAGGCTAAAGGATACAGGAGGGGATGCTGAGGGCGGCTGCCCTCTGCCTGGGGACAGCAAGGACATCATGCGTTAGGCACCACAGGGTGTAACACTGCGTACATCCCTGCTCTGATGGCACTGCAGAGTGCTGTGTGCCAGCATGTGGGGAAATGAGTCAGTGCTGTCCCCATGCAGCAAGGGGCAGGGTCAGCCCCACACACGGGGCTGGGAATGCTGATACTGGGGACAAACGTTTCAAATCTGGGATGTGATATGTGAATTCTATGTGCCTCTCATCCTGCACCTGCAGGGCTGGACACACATGGGGGCAGCACACTAAGACCCAGGGGCTGTGCACGTCTCCCACCCCATCCTCTGCCCCTGTGTCACAGCGGAGGGGACGTGGGATGGCCTCACACCATGCCCGGCTCTGACAAGCCACAACCCCTGAGGCTGAGCCCGTGCTGGCGGGAGGCCAGGGCTGCCTCCCAAAAAGCTGCTGTTGTTGGCAGGGAATGAGTGTGCCGGCCGGTTCCTTCCTGCCCCACGCCCGCTCCCCAGGAAGGAACGGATCGGGGCCACGCTGTTCCTTCGGCACCTCAAGTCTCCGGGTGGGCACCCCCAGACCTCACTGCCTGGTGCTCAGCAGCAGCCACGCAGCACCGGGCCTGAGACCACCCAGCTCATTGCAGCGATGAGGGAGGAGCGAGGCCGGATCCGGAGGTCCCAAGCGCAGGGTGCTGGCAGCCGCCTGTTCCTGCGCAGGAAGCGCTCCCGGGGACGGGGACCGCGGGGCCGCAGCCCCACTTAATGGCTTTTCAACACCCGTAGGAACCGGGGGCTGCAGGGGGGGCTGTGACCACATGGGTGCCCCCAGATGTCCCCACGCCTTGGGGAGCAGCCGGCCCCAGAGCCTCGCCCAGCCCCAAAGCCGTGAATTATAACCCGGGGGTGCAGCAGGGCCCCACGGGGTGCCTCGGGGGTGCTGGCAGCCCCCCAGCCCGGCGCCGTGCAGCGGGCGGCCGCCTCGCAGCCATTGTTCGCCGCTTCCCGCCCGCCCCTCGGGATCGAGGAGCGTTTGTCCGTAAGGCCCCGAATAAAACAATGCGTGGGGATCGGCCCCGGTTCCTCCGGGCAGCGGTGGGGAGCTGGGCTGCAGCCGGGCGGGAGCGTCGCACTGCGGCCGAGCCACCGACCTTTGCTCCTCGGGGTGTGAGCAGGAGATACAGCCCGGCCGGGGGGGCCTGGCGCACAGGATGGGGTCAGGATGTGCCCCCCAGCACAACCCGTGGGTCAGACTCCTGCAGCACGACGGCACGCATAGGGTCACTACGCAGAGATATCGCCCGGTGCCACTTTCCAGGGAGAGGGACTGACTCGGAAGGGCTCAAAGACCCCCAGCACGCCCCGACTGCGGGATCTGGGGCAGGGCAGCATTCCCACTCCCCGCCCCGTCCCACTGCAGAGGCACAGCCGCGTCCCCGAGGCTGCGGGCAGCGCCGGAGCAGCCAAACTGGGAGAACCTGAGCAGGGCAGGTCCCGGCACGCCGCTGACCGCAAAGCTCCGAGCATCACCGGGCCGAGGCCGGCCGCAACTCATCGCCGCAGTGGCGGTACCTTTGAAGCCCTCCTCGTCCAGCATGATGGTGTAATCCTCGGGGGTCTCGGTCAGGCTGAAGAACTTACACCTGCCGGGACACAACGCGGTGCGGTGGGACCGAGAGGAGGAGGAGGAGGAGGAAAGGGTGAGGAAGGGGAACGGTACCTGCAGCGCTGCGGCAGGAAGAGCAGCTTGAGCAGCGGGTGGGTGTAGAGCCACAGCCCGCGGCGCGCCAGGGACAGCACCCGCACGCGGTGCTCCAGGATGTGAAGGTCCATGGCGGCCGCGCCGCGCCGGGACGGGGCTCCGTGGGGCTATAAGGGCCGAACGGGACCGGACCGCCCCGTCCCGGCACCGCCCCGGCACCGCCCCGGGCTGCGGGAGGGGCACCCGCCCGCACCGCCCCGTCCCGTCCCGCAGCGCTTTGGGGCGCTTTCGCCCCGGATTCATCCGACGCGGGGGGGGTCGGGATCCGCGGATTTAAAGGGAGGGGTGGGATGCAGGAACACGGGTTCTTGCCCGTAGCCGCTTCTTCGTGGGAAGAGGGATTTTGGAAAAGGGGAATGGAAGTTTTCGCGCCATTCCCGCCTGCAGGGAGCACCATTTTGTACGTGGAAAGCAGAGAACTGAGGCTGAGGGGGGAGGCGGGGGGCTCAGAGCCGCTCCCGGCTCTGCCGGGAGATGGGCAGGCGGCCGAGAAGCCCCGGGGCTGGAGGTGACCTCCAGGTGCGTCAGCAGAGCTCGGCGTCTCTCATCTGCGCTTCAGCGTTGGCCCCCGGGGCTGGGAGGGGTAGCAAGGCGGTCACCTCCCTGCTGTGCCACCGTGCCTCCTTCCAGGACACTGCAGGACACCGGGGTGGGACAAGGGACAGCCACGCTGATCATCGCATGGGATGCACAAGAGTTCTCCCCATTTATAAGGATGCTGCCACTAAGCGATGCCACCTCTGTCCCCCCAGCCTCCAACAAGCAGGGAAGTGAGGCCCCAAACCACACTCTGCACGGACACAGAGAGTGTGAGCAAGAGCTGGGAGGGGACGGAGCCCCCCTGTGCCCCCCCAAGGCACCCAAGAAAGACGTTGAACCCACGGAGCCGCACACGCTGCGCCTTTACACAATCCTGCTTTATTTCCCCTTTGTACAAAACCACGTTGCCCCGCTGTATTTTACAAAGCCTCCCCCTGCCCACGGCGAGGGGTAGGGGGGAAGAGAGGGGACCCTGCAGCGGGCAGCACCCCCAGCCCCGGCTCACCTCGGCCCTGCAGGGCACGGGGTCCGCCATCGAATCCCGCCGCCTCCGGTGCGTCCCGCCTGCAGTTCCCAACCTCGGCCCCCGGCCTGCAAGAGTTACTGCCACGGAGGAATAATAAATAGGCTCAGTGAATAGGTAAATTCATACTACATATTGGGCTACAGCTTGATACATCCTCACTAGATAAAGAGGAGGGGGGGGGCAGTGGCTGCTCCCGACTCCTCACGTACCCCCAGCCCCGAGCAACGGGGAACTGGGTCTGGGTTCTGGGTCTGCCCCAACAGTGTGGGGCGGGCAGGAGATGGGGGGAGGGATGCAGGGGACGTGGGGTGAGGGGATGAGGAGGGGGACTCGTGCCTGGCCCCTGAGGGGCGGCGGGGGAGCTCGGGTGGCTCAGCCACCCTGTGCCAGGGCTCCCACCGCTGCGGTGCCAGCACCCTGCAGGGCTGGGGACAGCATGGCTGGATGCATCCCCATGTCGCCGCGCTGGGTTGAGCTCCCACTGGTCACCCCATGGGACCCTAAATGGGCACCCAGATGGTGTCCCCACAGTGCCACACGAGCCCGCATCGGCCACGTCCTGCTCCCTCCAGCCCCGAGCCCCCGTCGCCAGGCGCCACGAAGGTCCCCTCCCACCCTGGGGTCCACTCCTGCCCTCGGCCGCAGAGGGAGCAGCGTCCTGGAGCCCGGGTCCGAACACAGCCCAGCTGAGCCCGGCCGTGGGGCTGCGCCGGCCCTACAAGTACGTGTCCTCGCTCTCCCGCGAGCACAAGCTCTCCTTGGACTGGTGGTGGGGGGAGCTCTGGGGGTGCAGCAGCTCACGGGCAGCGCCGGGCGCCCCGTTGCCCTCAGCCCCGGGGCCGTTGGCCGGACTGCCGGAGGCCTTCTCGCGGTTCTTCTCCTTGCTCTTACGGGCCTTGGGCACCGGGGCGGGCCCGGGGGGGACGATGATGGAGGGCACGGGCTCCAGTGCCTTGCGGGTGGGGGGCTCGGCCTCGCTGATGGCCTTGGCACCGTGCAGGCGCGGGGGGGACTTGCACTGCAGCTCCCCATGCGTCTCACGCCACTTCTTCAGCTGGATCAGGTGCTCCCGCTCGATCTGCCGCTCCGTCACTGGCAGCTCGATCACCTGCAGGGAGAGAGCTGTGCTGCCAACGTCTTTCCCCAGGTGACAGAGCCACCCCCCAGGAGCAGAGGAACCCCTAAACCTGGGTATGTGGGAGACACGAGCTCTGCTCACCCACGGGCACCCAGCCCCAGCGTGGCACTGGGCCCCCCGGCACCTCACCTCCTGCACCAGGAAGGTCTCCTGCATGATCTTGGGGCTGAGGGCCCTCAGCCGCTCCATGGTCTCGTACTGGCCCTGGCACGATTTGAGCTTGTCTGAGGAGCCCAGGGTGTGTTTGAGCAGCACCAGGCCCACCCGGAAAATGATCTTCACCCCTGGAAGTGGAGAAGTGAGGCAGTGAGTGGCAGGTGGGACAGGAGGACACGGCATGTGGGACAGGAGGACACCTGCTGAGCTGGGACACAGCACACGGCCAGCAGGTGCTGCTAGCAGCCAGGCACGCATGAGGATAAAAGCTGGCATTTGGGCAATACAGCCCATTGCAAGGTTTATTTGTATAAGCACTGATGCAAGCTAACTGCAGGGACACCTCCCATCAGGCTGCTGAGCCCCACCCAGCCTGGCCTTGAGCACCACCAGGGATGGGGAACTCACAGCTTCTCCAAGCAGTCCAGGTCAGGGCCTTACTACTCTCTAAGCAAAGAGCTTCTTCCAAATATCTCATTCAATCTCCCCCCTTTTAGTTCAAAGCCATTACCCTTTGTCCTATCGCTGCACTCCCTACAGCCCCTTTAGGTACTGGAAGGCCTCAGCGAGGTCTCCCTGGCACCTTTCCTTCTCCAAGCTGAACCACCCCACAGCAGAGGCTGTCCTATGTCACGTCCCATCACCCCAGGAGGACGCAGCCCTCACCTTCACAGAAGAACATGTCCCAGACACGCAGCACGGAGCTCCATGGCAGCGTGCGAGAGAAGGCGCACATGAACCACTCCGTCATGTAGAGGATGGGGTCAATCTTCTGCTTGCTCAGATGCTTGTAGGCCACGGGTGAGACCTTGTGCAGCAGCGAGAAGAGGATCTGCCCATCCAGCTGGATGGCCTCCTGCAGGGACAGCACTGGGTGACTTTGGGCCCTGGCTCAGCCCTGGGATCAGCTTCCCTGTGCCTGGCCCCAGCCCACCAGGACTGCCACTGTTAAATCTGTGCCCCCTGGACAATGGCAGCAAAGCTACGCCGAGCTCCAAGCGTGGGAGTGCCCACGCACCCCTCCTTGCTCTGTGGAAGGAGCTGTGGGCCCCTCACTCACCAGCTTCTCGCTGTAGTAGCCGGGGAGGTACTTCTCACAGATCTGCACCAGGCACCAGAACGCTTGCTGCAAGGCAAGGGACAGCGGGTGAGCTGCAGGCACCACCAGGGGACAGCCCTGCAGCCCCACTTCGCTCCAAGGCTCCGCACAGAGCACACCGGGGCTGAGGGCTGTGCTTTGGGTAATGTGATGCCACGAACTGAGCACTGTGCCCACCAGCACCACCCCACTGGTGCCAGCAGCAGGTCCCCCCCGTACCTCAGCTGGCATGTGCATGAGCAGGACAGCAGCAATCGGGGCCTGGGCCTGGCAGTAGCCCTCCTCCGGGCGGTACAGCGTGTAGGCCTTCAGCACCCGAAACAGGTCCTGCTGCCTGCAGGAGGGAGGAGACGTGGAGGTGGGCATCGACACAGCCCAGCGGCCTCCCCACAGACCCAAACTGACACCACGGTGCCCATCTTCCCCCAGCAGTCAGCCCATGGGCTGGGATTCATCCTGCACAAAGCCAAAGCCACAGTTCCATTCCAGGCGCAGCTGCTCCACTTACCCGTGGCCTCCGCGTGAGACGAACATCTCGTGGAAGGGGAACTGCCGATGGAGATCCCGCTCGATCACATCCAACCACTTGGGCTCCCCCGGGAGGACATCCAGCTCCTGGGAGGAGAAGGTTGGGGTGAGAGCACCAACCAAGTAGCAGCCCCATCCCAGCACCAGTGGGGTGTCTATAGAGCTGGAGCTACCCCAAACATCTGCCTCATCAGCTCATGCTGCTTGGGGTGCTCCTCAGAGCTGCAGGCACAGGAAGGTCCCCAGTCACACTCACATCAAACTTGCCCACATTCTGCTCCAGCTTGACCTTGCTGCCGGAGAGGTACTGCCACGCTCGGCCCCGCAACGAGGGTGGGATCCCCTTCTGGCACCGCAGCCGGATCTGTGCAGGGAACAAAGCTGTCAGGGGAGCTGCAGAGCAGCAAGGAGCACCAAGACTCCCAGGGCAAGACATGGGCCAGGCCAGCACTGCAACCCCAGGGAATGTGTCCTTGTACCACCGGGGACAGGGTGCCCAGCCACGTGCTGTGCTGACACATCTGGGCAGCCCGGGGTCTCCTCAGCCCCTTCTCCCCAGCCCTGCTCTCAGCATGCCAACAAGACAGAGCTGCAGGGAGGTGCCTGGAGCTGGCTGAGGCCACGCAGCCTGCAAACAGCTCCCAACAAGCCTAGCTCTGCCTCAGAGCAACTGGAAAAGCAAACGTCATAGCCAAGCAGGGAGCGGCTGGCTCCTTCCCCACACCACCGTGGCCCAGGGAGAGGAGAGGACTCCGCAGCCCTACCAAGGCCCTGGGGCAGCAGGGGCAGGCTCTGAGCCCCCGAGCTCCGTGCCCAGCCAGCCCCAGGTTTCCTTGTCACCGGCCAGAGCAAAGTCCAGGCTGGGCAGCGTGGGTGCCAGCTCTGCAGCACAGAGCGGACACACTTAATCCTGCAGCTGCCACCTGAAGGCAGGCTGTGTCCTTTCCTGCTCCCGTCCTGGTGAAGCAATGGCATGATCTCCCTGTAGTCCCATGAGATGGACACTTTGAGCACAAAGCCCTGCACAATTCCAACACAGTCACCTTGCCTCACTTCCTCACTTGGGTGGCACACACCCCGTGCCCGAGCAGTGCCAGGGCTCTGCATGCTGCAGCCAAGAGCTCCCTGAGACATTGCAGCCCTGGGCACCGCCTGCCCTCCCAGAGCTTGCTCTCCCTGTTTGCCAGCGTAACTCAGGAGCAAGCACTTGTGTTCCCAGCAAGGTGCTGACGCCATGCTCCTCGCTGCTCCCTCAGCACAGCACTGCTTGTTTACCCACTTGGGCCCTATGAGGGCTTTGTGCTTGCAGGAAACACTGTGGGCAATGCCCAAGGCAGCCACGGGCAGCTCAGCTGCTGACAGCTCCCTCTTCACTCCCCTTCCTGCTGGCTAAGCAGCCAGGAAGGAAGCTGCCTTGCTGGGAGCTCAGGCCCGGTTGAGCCGTGCAGCTGGGGCAGGCTGAGCCCTCTGGGTCCCCCCAGCTCCAAATTTTGTCCTGCCATCGCCCCCCACATGCCCTTTGGGAAACCAGGAATGCATACAGGCCGGGGGAGGCCGCAGGCAAAGTGTCGCTGGAGCTGCCCATGTGTCTGCACTCCCACGGGCTGGCTGGAAAGGGCAGGGAGCAGCAAGCAGCACTGGCACTGCTCAGCTTGGTGGGACCTGAGCCAGGACAGCTCCATTTCAGCATAGTGGAGAAGTGCAGGTGCGAATGAGCCATCCGGCTGCAGGGCCTGGGCACAGAGCAGCTCTCTGGAGCAGCCCTCTGAGGCTCCAGGCACCGATTCTGCTGAAGGACAGAGAGCATGTAGCTCCGTGGGGACCTCCTGGAGCTCAGCCCAGGCACGAGGGAGCTGTCTGCCAGCAGCAGGGCTGCCGGGGCACTCACCAGAGCCTGGAAAGCACACAGAGAGCAGCACACAGCGCCGGCGGAAACAAAGCGCCAGCCTGCCGCATCCCCAAAAGCTCTCAGCAGCCCTTTGCAAGCAGCCAAGAAGCAGATGAGGGATTCCTCCGTGGGTCACCAGGCACCGAGTGGTGCCCGGGGAGTGCCACAGACAGCACCAAGCAGGGGCATGGCATGCCACGGTTATGCCACCCTCTGGCCATCCCCACCTCCGTCAGAGACAGGGCAGCACCCCGGGGCTTGCTGCTCCCATCCCTGCTCCATTCACACCCTCAGGAGGTCGGGGAGCACCACAGCAGTCCTGCATGGACTGAGCCTCCTGCCCAGCCCCAGCTCGCAGGCTGCGTCCCGCACATCAGCCTCCACCATTTCCTACCCACAGCTTTTTTTTGTTGTTTTCAGTCTGCAAGATGCTCAGAGCAGAAGTTTCCATGACCTAACAATTCCCATGGCTGCACACAGGCAGCCAAGCCAGCTCTGGGAAGCCACAGCCCAGCAGGGAGCAGCCATGAGCAGCAGCAGCAGCCGGGCTGGAAGGGGAACAGCCCACCTGAGCCAACAGCATCACCCAAGGGCAACACAATTGTGAGGACCCGCTGACGTGTGGGATGCACTGAAGTCTCACCGGGATGCTGCTGCACACAGCTGTCCCTCCCTGCTGCCTGGAGACAGCAGGTGGGCACTCACCTTCTTGTGTTTTTTGGCCATCCACTTGTCCCAGTTGTTCAGCATGTCCAGCCACTTGGACTCACGCTGCCGCAGCACCTCCAAGGGAACCTCCTCCAGTCTGCAGGGCAAAGGGACATCAGAATGACTGCAAGCCCCGTACCCATCATCCCAGAGGCCACCCATCCCTAGGCTCCCAAGGAGGAGCAGAATGTTTTCCTGCAGCACTTAGCTTTGATAAATAACCCTTTTGGGGCTGCCTGGAGGGGGCTGCCTGCCAGTGTTTCTGCACTAGCACAGCCCCTGTACGGTCAGCTCGTCCCTATGGGGTCTACCTAGTGCCACAGCCCTAGGCAGCCCCATCCCAGTGGTGCCCCATCAGGTCCCACCCAGGGTCAGACGGGGCCAAGCACGATTGTTTCTGAGCAGCCTTCAATCAGCTCCGAAGGGCGCTCCCAGCACAGGCACCATCGGCATGGGGACAGGCGGCCCCGATGTGGGGAGCGTGGGGCTCGGCGAGGCGTGGGAAGCAGGAGGGATGCTGGAAGCTGGGCTGGCCCATTGCCTGCTGGAGCCATGCCAGCACGGCTGGAAGCCGTTAGCAGCCGACAGCAAGCCGGCAGCGGGCAGCACGCAGGGACGGCTGTGCGTCGGGTGCCACAGGGACAGCGGGGGGATGACAGCTCGGTCCTTCCCAGCGTCTCTACTGCCGAGATGCCCCAGGCGGGTGTAGCTGGAGCAGCTCTGCGGCCCATCCTGGATGGATGCTGCCCGATGGGAGCACCCGGAGCACCGGAGGAGGAACAGACACAGCCGGTGTCCCGCAGCTGACACCCGCCCCGGGCACGCAGCCCTAGCGCTGACCGCCGGCCCTAAGCCCGCACCCGGAGCGCCCCGAGAAGCGACGGCTGCGGCCGGGAAGCGCCGTCCCGTCCCAGCCCAGCGCGGTTTGTCACAGCACGGGGCACCACCCGCAGCGCCGCGCCCCGGGCCGTGCCAGCCGGGCGGTGCCGCTCCATCCCAACGGAGGGGCCGAGAGCCGCGGGGCTCCCGCAGAGGCCCGGTCCTTCCCCCGCGGCGGACGGCGGGCAGAGCCGCAGGCCCCGGCAGGCGGAAGGCGAAGGAAGGCCTGGGCCGCACGGCGGCAGCGGGAGGAGGGCCGGGAGCAGCTGGGAGCGGCCGAGGGGTTCTCCGAGGAGGTTCCCCGCGCGCGGCCCCGTCCCCCCCCCGTCCCCCGGCCCGGCCCCACTCACGCTCCCTCGGCGCTGCGGCTGCCCACGATGAAGCCGAACTTATCGACGCGGCGCTCCTCGGGGCCGCCGTTCACCTCCGAGTCGGAGCCCAGCGAGCTGAGCTCGTCGCCGCCCGCCTCCGCCAGGCTCTCGCGGGTGCCCGTCAGGCCCCGGGCGCTGCCGGGCGAGCCGGGCCCGCCGCCCCCGCGGCTCTTGGCCATGGCGGCGGCTCAGCGGCGGCGCGGCCGCTCCTCCATGCCGCGGCCACGGCGGCGGCCACGCCCCTCGCCGCGCGCCACGCCTCGACACCGCCCCGCTATTGGGTGACGCGAGGGGGAGGAGGCGGGAGAAGCGGCTCGGCCAATCGAAGGGAAGTGGGGACGCGAGGGCCCGCCCACCCGGAGGGGGGATTGGGTGAGAGGCGCGGGAGAGCTGTCAGTCAGAGCACCGCCCGCCTCCTCCGGGCCCGGTAGTGGCAGAGAGAGGGGCGGGGGCACGGGGGCGGCCGGGTGGCAGCGGGGGAGTGGTGGGGTGGGGCTGAGTGTACAAGAATGGGAAGGGGGGACTGGGAGAGGGCTGGGGGGTACTGAGATGGGGCAATGAGAGTCGACTGGAGTGGAACTGGGAGACATTAGGATGGGACTGGAGGCACTGGGACAGGACTGGAGGGGAATTGGATGGTACTGGGAGAGCATGGGACCATTAGGACTGAACTGGGGGCACTGGAACTGAGGGCACTGGAAACTGAGGTCACCGAGATTGAATGTGGGCCACGGGGAGTGCAGGAGGGAGAGGAGGACAGAGGGCACGGGGAGGGGGCTAGGAGGGAACTGGAGGCACTGGGACAGGGCTGGACCCTGGCTGAGCCCACCCCAACTACATGAGGGCTATGCTGAGCCCAGAGGCACTGCAGAGCTACCCCCTGCTGAGGGCACTGGGCCTCCCCTGGGTCCACTCCAGGACCCCACCAGCCCCCAGCCAGGAGGGAAGGGCTGTGCTCACAGCCCCCCAGAAGCCCACAGCACAACCAGCATAGCTGCCAGCAGCTTGTGCAGGTAGAACTGGCCGGGCCGTGCTAAAAATAAAGCCCAGAGGGTGCGGCAGGGCCCAGCCCAGCACTGGGTGACACTGGGGAGCTGCCCAAGCTCATGCTGGGCCACACCTGCAGCCCCCAGCCCCACAGCCCAACCCTTCTCACCATGAGCCAGAGCAGCGCTGCCTCCAACCAGGGCTCGATTTCCTCCTAACAGCACAAAAAGAAAGCAGAGATTTGTTAATGAGGACCCTTCACAGAGGGGGACGAATCACCAAAGAACCCAGGACAGAGCTCAGCACATCAACCCCTTTCCAGATCTTTCTGGCACGCTGCGCCTCAGGTCCTTCCCACCGAAGTGGCAGGCTCTGATAGCAGTTGTTTTGTAGGCAAGATACACACGGACAGTCTGCTACAACGTTTATCTGTACTATTTAGATTGGCTCGCTGCTGGCAGGGCTCCATGTGAGCTATTTCCAGCACTCCAGCACAGAGCCTGCGGCAGGTTTTCCTGCCGGAGCACAGCCCTGCCAGGCTCGTAAACGGGGCTGGCTTGGTGCTGCTGGAGGCTGGGAATGTCATCCGAGCAGCAGCACGCAGCCCAGCCATCGAGGAAAGCACAGCACGGGAGGAGCAGGTTCTTGCACAATGCCGTGGCTGTTGGCACCAATTGCCAAAGAGAGAAGAGCTGGGTGACCTTAAATGCAGTCCCATGATGCTCGGGTCCTGTGCAGGATGCAGAAATGAGACTTCTCCATTTCAGAGCTTTCTTTGCAGTTTCTATCAGCTGTGGGAAACACCACTCACTAGCTAGCTGTGTGCATGCTGCTGTCAGCAAACCTATCTCTGCGCTGCAGTGACTCCAAGCTGCACTGCCCCGTGAAGGACCGTACCCAACTATTGTCTAGCTTTGAAGTGCAAAAGGAAGGTACTTACAGCACGCCTTCCTGCAGGGCAGGAGCACATCCAGCACCCACCCTAACAGCCGAGTGCCGGCGGTAATTCAGCATCCTGCAGCACGGAAGGAGCAGGCTGTGTTGGTGTGGACACGTGGGCAGCTGTCAGCTGGGAGCAGACCCACAGCCACCTGTGCTGGGCTCATGCCAGGCACCTCTGACAGCACCGTGCTTCCTCGGCTGCCTGGAAGCAGGGAGCACTGAGCGGGGTGTGGGATGTTGTCTCTTCCCTCCTGCTTCATCGCTCCCCTGAGCACAAAGTAAGGTAAACAGGATGTTCCTGTAATGCCTGAGCACCTCCAATAAAAAGAAAACACCCCCTCCGCCCCCCCAAAAAAACAACCCATGGCTATGGATTGTCCCAAAAGAGCAGAGGTGCCCAAATCACAGGGCTGCAGGGGCAGAAACAGACAACCAGCCTGCCTTGGCCACCTAGCTACCTACCTGCAGCTTAACTCAGCCTCGCTGTGTTTGTGCTGTGTGTATCAAACTGCAGTACAGCTCTACCTATTTTCTGGACCTATAGGCTCCCCAGGACCAAGAGATGCTAACTGCAGGACAGGAAGGATAAGACACCATTTCCAAGAGAGTTCTCACTGATTAGGCTTAGGCTCAAAATCTTCACTCTACACCCATACACAGACATTAGTACACACAGCTGTGTTATGCTCAGGAATAACCGCAGCACTAAGGAAATTAACAAAATCCTTTTCTTGCAGCCTATTGTATGAAATACAAGCATTTCCTAGAATAAACCCTTTGATTATGAAAGCCAGCATTTCCCCATAACATATGTAAGACCAGAGCGAACAAAGTCCATCCAAAAAGCCTAAACCCCGAGGAATGAGAGCTGCCACAAACAAGATCCCGCACCGAGATGCACGTTTATTAAAACAAATCACAGGCTGTACAGAACAAGCATGAAGCTGCTTAGCATGCAGCCCCAGATCTCCTTTATCACAACAGATAGCCATGCAAACTGAGAGGATAAAACTCCAAGTCAAGGTCAGTGCAAGAGGCTCCTGCAGATAGATGTGAGACAGAAAGAACAAAGGGCTTAGTAAGTGTATCAAGAAATAAATGTTCAATTAGGGAAAAAAAGGTTAAGTGAAGCAGCAAATACTGTAGTCAGACAGATGATGTTCTTGGTCAGAAAATCCCTCAAATAAAGATGGATCTAGACTAAGCTGGGCATGACCTCGATGTTGCTTCACAAGGAAATTCACTGTAGAGACAGCAAGCCTGGACACCATCATTCTAGCTAAGCACTGATCACTAACAGACTGCTGCAGCTACATACTAGCTCACTACATGGACACAGCTTTCAGGGCTCTACCAGCTTCCCCCTCTTATCAGCCACCCAGGTATGGGCTCATTGTCTCCCTTTCTAATCTAGAGTTGGTAGGCAGTCTACAGCTTGCCACGGTGGCCCCTAAAATGCTGGAGGATTTGAATGGCTGGGGTTACACAAGTGGCAAAGCAGCCCTGTTACGTCTCCGGACTCCAGAGCTCCTATTTCTTTCTGCCTCCTCTTTCTTTGAGTGCCAGGTGAATCAGAGAGCCACTCGTCATGTTGTAATAAGCCAGGGAGTTTGAATCCTTGATGAAGATGCCCTGTGGAGAAGACAAAAAAAAGACATAGAGTAGAAACCTTAATGGTCCATTCCCACAAAGCCACACATAGACAAAGCCTTCCTGACACTACTCTCAAAACAGAATGACGACAAGAGTGCTGCAGGCTTTGAAAAAGCCTGGAGAGATCCCAGGGTCTCAAAACGGGCACCGGAAGAGCTGGTTATGCTGGGAATTACAGAAGAGCATAAACAGATGATATACAACTGCTCTCCACAAACAGACAGATAGAATCAGCCACAAAAGAAGCTACTTTTAGATCCCTTCCTCCCCTTTTTTGTTCTTTACAAAATTAGTTAAGCTTTACTTCTTGCTAAGGGTTAACATTATCTGCCCATAGACTAATTCCAAAGGAGGGAAGAGCTCAAAGTTCACTGCTTAGGCAGCAGGTTGAGCTGTGCACATGCATGACTGAAAACAAGTTACTAAAAAGGAGCAGAGCTTTTCTAAAAGCTCCAGACTCAAGGAGTTTCCTCGCTTTGCTGTTTCAGGGCTCCCAGGGTTTCAATGTACTCCTGCTCACCTCTTGAGCTCATGACAAAACAAGGGTAAGCTGCTGCATTTAAAAACAAACAAACAAAACCCCAACCAAGAAGTCCTTCCACAAAATAGGCTGAATTTCAGAGAACACCATCAATCCTTGAGGCCTCATCTTCAACAGTGACAAAGTGAAGCTGCACTGATGCCACTGTTAGAAGTCTGTCCCGCACCAACAGTGCACAGTAATGTAACCAAGTGTGCTGCACAGGCAGGAAAATCCATTCCCTCTGCTCTTCCCTGTATCCTAGTGGTACAACTTTTTCTTTAAAGAAGTCCATTTTAGTGTAGGAAAGCACTGAAATACAAGCAACATTGAAGGGCTTATACCCACCTCATACTGCAGCTTCTGCTTCCCAGCTGGCATCCCTGTGGCCTCATGGATCTTAACCTTTATAACAGACACCTAGGAAGAAACAAAAGCCTTGTTCAGACTTCAACCCTCTATACAGACGGCCAGACGTTCCACACAGCCCTGCCTGGCAAGAAGCCACAGTGTGGGAACATCCAGAATTTTACAGCTCCTGTCATGCAGGTCAACCACGGCTCTCAACGTGGAAACACTCCACAGGAACACAGCAAGGGGTAAAGGCTGGGTTAATAAGCTACATACCTGGTCTGACAGCGGCAGGGTGAACACCAGCACTTGGCCATTCAGCTTCCATTCGGTCTTGTCCTGCATGTTGGGGACCTGGACTTTGACTGTGACTGGGCCCTAAGGGAAACAATGATAAGGTCTCTCACAGGCAAGGAGTCTCAGGGCTGCGATAAGAGCAGCAGACAAAGTATTTGTAGACCTTCCCAATACTGAACACATATCTTGAATTCCCAGTGAACACAGAAATGTTATTTGTCTCAATTCTGAGAAAGTCACTTCACTGTTACCAAAACAAAACCTTCACTTGGATTTCTCCCGTTAGTCTCTCTCTCTTTTTGTGGGCTGCTCACCACACATCACAGCCAGTCAGAGTATTTTGGAGTGAATGTACATGGTATTAAAGAGATGGCTTCATAATGCAAACAAAAGTCCAGGAGAACAGCACTCCCTTCCTAAAGGGCTTAAGACCCAACCCAACACGATGCTGTTACTCAGAAAGGAATTCAGTCTAACATTTCATTCCTGCTATGGAAGATAGCACACTGCCATACTACCATGTTGACATTGATGTATTAAATCTCCTTGCACCTCCAGCTTAGCAGTCTTCTACTTAAAAGCTTATCAGCATTATCTCTTCTTTACATTACTATAACCCTGCATCTCACTGCCCTTAATTACAGAAGAGTACCATCTGTGTGCAGCACTACACTGCTCCTAGTAAAATACAGGGCACTTCAGCTTACTCAGGTACGACAGCAGGAAGGAGCCATCTCAGCAAGTCAATTTCTTTTGAAATACTTGCACATCAGCTCCCCTCTGTGTTCCCTATGGACTTTACAACCCCTTTGAGCACAGGAGGCTGAACAGCCCAGCAGGGCCAGGCCTCCAGCTCTCAACACACATACCTTGTTCCTGCGCAGGAACTCCTCCTCTGGAATCAAGCTGTCCTCACTCTTCAGTTTCTTTGAAACTGGCTCATCCTCCATAGGTGGTGGTGGGTGGACGGGAGGCATTGGTGCTGGGGAAGGAACTGGAGCCACGGGAGGTGCTGGAACGAATGCTGGAATGGGGTGAGGGAAAGCACAACACGCAGTCATCCACTGAGAATACAGCAGACACTCCCTTACACGAGCTCTTTTAGCAGACTAATGAAGACTGAAAATAAAAGTCACCATTCATGCAAGAAGTTAATATAGCCAACAGCACCATGCAAACATCAGATCTTCCACAACGGGAAAGAGTCCAG
Organism: Pavo muticus; assembly: GCA_016647715.1. Taxonomy (NCBI): domain Eukaryota; kingdom Metazoa; phylum Chordata; class Aves; order Galliformes; family Phasianidae; genus Pavo; species Pavo muticus. Next base: position 508,724 of record JACDJE010000367.1, read on the forward strand.
GAAAAAACAACAAGCAGAATGGGAGCTTCCTGCAGATCTTGCAAAAAACGAGCTCTGAATTTAGCAGAGCAGTGCCAGCACCTCCATTTAAATAAAAAGGAAAAGGAAAAAAAAACACAACAGAAGTGTTTTTATGTTGTGCTTCTTAACTTAAAACCACCACAATGCTGTGAAGCCACTACCATGAACAGAGGCAGAGCCTGGCTTTCCCTCTGGCAGCAGCAGCTTCCCTAACAAGCTGTAACACTCAGTGAGGTGCTGGCAGATCCACTTTACTCTGGTTCCTACTGGAAAGTTGCATGGATTTGTAGCGTTCACCCAGTCAAACTCCCAGGGACACCAAGATGAAGCATCCCACCAATGAGACAGAACTCCCATGCTGGAGCAGATGACTCGACCCCAGAAGCCATACTACCAGGTAAGTCACACTAAACATTAAAAAAATCCTTAGAAGATGAGATTTATGGTTTGCAGTGCCAATTATACACCCTTACTACAGACACAAAGGGAAAAAGGGATCAAGCCTCAAGCCCACGCTAGACAGGAATCAAGTGACAATTAACTGGAAAGAGCTGAAGTCACTGACCCGTTGGTACTATCATGGGAGGCGGGCGAGGGCTCATGATGGGAGGAGCAGATGGCGGCATGGGGACAACGTTGATCCGTGGGGTGTGGATTATTGGTGGCATGGGGGTGGCTATGACAGACCCTGGAGGCAAACGGACCACGGAGGTCATCGGGGGACGAGGCATGACAGGAACGGCAGAAACAACAGCAGCACGAACAGGAGGAGGCATCTGCAGAGAGAAGGTCATTTTATCTTAGCAGGTGCGTGCAGGAATGAGCATCCCAGTGCTGCCCACAGTTCTGATTAAATTAAAATCACCAGGGCAACACAGTGAGGATTTCTGCTGGGCAAAGACCTGCTGGGAGCCTTAACAAGCCCACCGTATGGCAGCCCGAGCTTCCTGCAAACAGGCACAGAACCTCATTAACACACCAAGCAGTCCTTCCTTCCCTCACCACTCAGGGACTGCGAGATGTGCGGCCATCTTAGAGAAGGAGCAAGCAAAGCCCTCACTCCAGGAGAACACGGGCAGTCTGTGAACGTTTCTTACTTGCCACTTCTTAGTTTTTCCACATCGTGTCTTTTTTTTGATGTAAAAAGAGGTCCCAACCCATTCATTTGTTAGCCATACTTCCCTCCCCAAGGTGTCACCACCACGGCTCTTCCCCTGTGCGACCCATTGAGTCTTCTTGATACAGCTGAGGATTAAAAACTCCACCTGTACCTTCTTTTCAGTTTTTAACTGCAAGTTTAATAGGGATGTTCCAAAGGCTTAAAAGCAGTTTGGAATGCTAACTTCTCCCAAAATCTGTTTCTAGCCAGTGCCCTGTAATAACCCTGCAGCTTTGTCAGGACTCCCTTCCAATTATCCATGGTCACAGCTGCTTTACTTATGGAAGCCCCAGCACTTACTGTGGGTGGACGAGGCACAGAAGTGATAGGCTGAGCACTCGGAGGGGGATTCGATGCTGATGAAGGAGGGGGTGGCTGGGGCATTTCATTGGGTTTGCTGGGACCAATCTTCTCCTTGCTGTCATCTTCTGGCACCAGTCCCTTGGCCTTATGGATAGCTTCAATTTGCTCTTGAAGAGTAATATTGGCCTGAGCAGCCTGCTGTGTGCGGGCCATGCTGCCTGAGTGGCCATCCCAGGTCACCTGTCAGGTGAAAAAGACGTCAGAGCAACCCCAGCCTGGACAGACTATGATGAGAACTACAGACAGATCAGGACAACGGTTTTACAACAATAACAAGGTCAGAAAGAATCCTGAGCATTCATAATGCTACAAGAACCTATTAACGCAGTTCCCACTCTACCTTTTCCTCTGGTTTCTGAATTTCCTCTTCACCAATCTTCTTACCAATGGCAGTTTCTTCCACACCAAAGATATCGGTACGGCGCTCTGCCAGCTGCTTCAAGCTGCTTTCAATATCCAAACCTGCAAGCAAGAAGAAATTCTTCCACTAAGTGATAAAAAGAATTTTAAAGATAATATAATCAAGGATCAAGTCTATTTGCTACCTAATGGCCTAGAGCTGCTCTTTTCAGAAAGGGACTGCAACTGACGACTGGCCAGCAGCAGCTAATGCTCTGCCTTTATCTCTGCAGAAGGGCTTCAATGTACTAGCAACAAAAGTATCAGTATAATCAGAACACTAAGGACATAAGACAGAAAGCTACATTTAAGATAGCCCCAATCAGTGGGAACTTAGAATCATAGAATCACAAGGTTGGAAACGACCTACAAGATCATCTAGTCCAGCCGTCCTCCCATCCCCATCGCTACCACAAGCACTAAACCAGATCTCGTAGCTCCTCATCCAGGTGCCTCTTGAACACTGCCAGGGACGGCGACTCCACCACCTCCCTGGGCAGCCATTGCAGTGCCTGACCACTCTCTGAGAGAAAAAGTTCTTCCTCATGTCTAACCTAAACCTCCTCTGGTACAACTTGTGGCCATTTCCTCTTTATTGCCTGGGAGAAGAGGCCAAACCCCTCCTCATCACAGCCTCCCTTCAGGAAGTTGTAGAGTGCTCTTGGAGGAGCAGAGACACGCTAAAACGTTCACAGAAGGAATTCAGGAAGAGGGACTTGCAAGCCTTGTCAGATGCACACGCTGACCTGGGGCATAGACCTCGTCATCGCTCTGCTTTTCCCGGATAGAGCGATCGCGCTGCTCCAGCCACCGAGGATCCAGCAGACCAATCCGCATGTGCTCCTGCATTTTGCTGGCAGGAATCTTCTCCCCAGTGATGGGGGAAACAAGATACTCATCTGGAGCTGGGGCAGGCGGTAACGGCTTTGAAGCTGGAAGAACAAAACCACACTGTTAAAAGGACGCCACCAGAGGATGCGGCCTAGAAACAAACGGCCTTGTGATTATTCATTAAGAAATACAGCTGATCTACGCCAGCTTGATTTACCTTTGGGATCGTAGTCTTTCCGCACAATGACCTGATCTGGAGTGGGAGGAAGAGGTGGTGGCATTGGAGTTTCTGGAGGAGGAGGAACTTTCTGACTTTCATCTTCGTCATCTGAGCCCTGATTTAAAGAAAGAAAATCATAACCATGCTCCAGCAGTCAAATAACCCCACGAAAGACTTGAGAGAGGCATAAAAAAATCCTGTGCAAAGCTACAAGGACTGATTATGCACATTCAAAGTAACTGAGCTGTTTTGCCTCTCAACACCTCTCCTACAGTGGTTCCTTTGGGTAATCACGAATTCAAAAATTAAGCAGACCCAAAAAAGGAAGCAAGCAAGCCTCAGCTTCCACATTACCACAGCACGGCAAGCCAGGGCTTAGGGTTAGCCTCGATGATCTTGTTTCTTGCTAACAGAAGAACTGCTTATATGCAGTGGTTAAAAGGAAGAGTCTAAAATGAGTCATCTTTTCAACATTCCAGACCTTAGAGTGTAAGAAAAGAGTTCAGAAGGCTGGACAACAGAAATAAACTCACATCAATTCAGCGGGTGACTGAATTCCCAGATTAAATATACCATATTCCAGTACTTCAGCAGAAACAGGTCGTTTTGAAATTCAATCAGAAGAAAGGAAATTTCATTCCCTCAGTATACTGAGAAACGTACTATAATGGAGGCCATAGTAAACCCCACACAAATCTCACAGGGCAAGAATAATGCCAATTCTGTCGGCTCCCTACCTCATCCATATCCTGCACTTGCGTGTCTTGATCCAGCTGAGTTGGAGGCTCATCTGTTTTCTCTTGTTTTTCATCTTCTTCGTCTGACTCCACCTCCATCTCTACCTCCTCGCTTTCCCCAAACTTCTCATAGCGCTCCTGGATGAGGATCCGAGCTCCCAGCTCCTCTGGGGTGGTGGGAGGTGGGAAATTCCCTGCAGTGCAAAAAACACGGCTTCTGTTTCTTGATCCCAGCTGACTGCACAATGGGAAGACAGGGGTACCAGTTTCATGAGAAACAGTTTTTCTACAACACAGGGGTATCAAAAGCTCCTGCAAGCCAAGGTGTATACTCATTCTCTTTTAAACTCCATCCAGACCAACATCATAACAACACCTGGAGATGAAGGTACTTATAGGTGAAAGCACCATCAGAAAGTGGGACAAGTTTTGCTGTCCTGTTTTGAGACAGAAAAGCAGACCTGCCACAGAACACCACTTGATTCCAGAACAAACCCAGCCCTACCCCATCATTAGGAAGCTTTCCTTTTCATTTTGAAGGCTGTACAGCTGTAAAACCCCACATCTCCCCAAAACCAAGGCTGTACTCAGAGGAAGTACAGTTTCAAGAGGTTACAATGCCTGTCTTCAGTACCTTGCTCGTTGGGCTGAAAGTCCACTGTTTCCACAACCACAAAGTCATGCCAATCAATCTGAGCATAAGCAACACGCTCCTTCTCCTTCTCTTCCTCTTCCTTCTTTCTCTCCCGCTCCTGGAACTTTGCCCACTCCACTCTGTAATACACCTGTACAAGCAGACACAGAGCTAGCACCAAATGTCACCCCAAAAATACATAATAATCACCTCTACAGTGTCTAAAATTTATCCTAAAACCCCCTTCAAGGTATTTATACAAGGACTGCTTTGGAGGCCAGGCAGGACAAAGAGATACTATAATGTAGAAGATACAGGTTTGCCTATCCAAAGAGTACTGCACCAGCCTCATAAAGTGGCTTTCTAAAGCTGGGACTGTGGACCTCTTGAGTCAAGACCAAACCAGATATGACACATTAGGTCCTGCTGAAGATTCACAGCAAGGGATTCATTGACAACAAATGAGACATACGCTGAGACAGAATTCAAGACATAACTGAAATGCTTCAGCAATGTTGAGAGTTATTCATGCAATACCTGATCTAGGACTTCTTTGGGATTCTCAGCCTCCTTCTTGAGCTTGATAAGTAAGCCTTTCGGTGGGATCAAGATCTGAAACACATTTTGCAGGACAGCTGGTGACTCCTTTTTGCCAAAATCTCCTTAAAAGCTATTATTCTCCTTCCACATTGATAACAATAGTAGAGACCCCTGGGGCTGTATTCCATTTCTCCTGTCTCATCACTCATTGTACTTGCAGATACACCACTCACTCTCGCCCTTTCTATCTACACTCAGTACTTTAAAAAAATGCCACTTTTTCAATTTATTTACACTGCTTCAGTGTTTGATATTCTTCAGTAACAACCCAGAGTGCTCAGTGCTGCACGCTGCCAACAAGCTGCAAGACATCCACCCTTTTGAAAGGGCAATTTTAAGGGATGGACTCCTAGATGTAATTCTAGCCCAGCTGTTTTTTAGGGCATCAGTAGTCTTCAAAGTCAAGCGTGCTGCTGAGGAAATCAACTTGAGAGGTGCACTGCCACTACCTTTGTGTACTGCTCAACCAGCTTAGTGAAGTAGTTGAAGAGGCTGTGCTGCGGGCGGAGGAAGTCGAACTGGTAGTTCCTCTGTTCCTTCTGCATCAGCTGAGTCAGGAACTGCCTCCCGTTCCGAGCCACAAACTGCGCTGTCAGCTTCACCACATCCAGATCAAAGGCAGAAATGGAGGGAGGATCCGCGATGAACTCAAACTCTGGAGGTGGCTCTTTTGGAACAACCGTCTCCTGGATCACCTGGGCCTGCACCTACAGAGCAGAACAGAGACTGCTCGGTGACTGCCATCAAGAAACTGGTACTGAACACTTGAGAGGGCCCACCTTCCCTCCAGCTGTTGAAGGAAAACGTTAGTCTAGATACAGTGGCAACTGCAAGGATTGGAAGAAAAGCAGTAATGCTTGTCTCTGTAGTTGGGCCTGCTTTAAAACAAACACTGTTCCCACAGCTAACGACACTGCAAGCTATCAGGACTTCACTCCAATCCTCCAGTGATTACCAGTCCTTCAGTCAATACCACACAGCATAAGGTCGTGCAGAGCATGTGAAAGGCTCAGTCAGCACCCTTTCTCCACTCAGTATCTACAAAGACAACTAAGCAAGATTAGCAACGTTTTGTACACCTCTTCACAAGATGATGATCCTTCTGGCAGGAAAAAAAACACCCAAAGCAGAAGTGTATCTCTAAGACAGTGCATGCAACGTGCCCAATCTGAACTCCAAAGGATATTTAAGGACTGTGTATGGCAGTCCTAAATTCATACACTCCACGTGAACACTAAGCCTTAATACCACACAAGTCAATGCATATCTAAAGAAGTAATACAATTTATTGACCTTTCCCACAACTTTTTAGTTACTGGCAACCAGGGGATGCACATCTGCACCAAAAGAAAGTCCCAGATGCTAAATGTCATGCCTGTGAGTCGTCCTCCATTGCAACCATTGATAAATTATTCCTTCCTTCAAGCTGCCTTTCTGCTTCCATCATTCCGCTTAGCATCACGATGTGAGAAACAATTAGCGAGAAGCAATCAAAGCGAAAAGGAACACCTACCTTCTGTGGAAGCTGCTGCTGAGCAGTTTGCTGCTGTTGCATGACCTTGGGAATAGCAGCTGAGGGCTCCTGTGCTTTGCCCTCCTTGAACTCGCTGACTTTGTGCCGGTAGTACGCATGGTACGGATCGTTGGGATTCAAGAAATTGAACTTAGGGTTGTTTATTTCATTCTGACGAATTCGAGCTTCAAATTCTGGACCATTTCTGCAGGGTGGGAAAATAAGTTTAGATAATGGGTATCAACTCAAGCACAAACACCCATTTCTTTCACAGCAAGCTGTGTTCATGCAGCCGCCCCCCCAGCAGACCAGCTGCTCTCCTGTGTGGAAGAAGCTCAGCTCTCCCTGCCTCTGAGTAACTCACACCCAACGCAGCAGCCAGTCACACACACACCAGGTATGTGCCCATGTCCTGCTTTAGTCTTTAGCATTTCACAGCAAATATTTCTCAGGACAGTTAAAAACTTCCCATCCCACTGGCTAGATTCAAATCGGATGGATGACATGATTTAATAGAAGATAATTATGAGTTCCTTACCAGACCACCATGTTTTTAAGACTAGTTTCATTTCAAGAAAGTTCATCTAAGGAAAAGGCAGGTAATCATCAGCCTGCTTAGAGATGGAGCACACTGGAGAGCTCCGCTGCTGCATTTAGGAGAGCCATCAGTTTTAGCTCCTCTGTTCCCACCTGAAGTTAACAGCTACTTATTTTCTGAGGGGAGATTAAGAAAGCTAAGGCTTGCTGCAGCATGCCTCTCTTCATACTCTCTGGCCCTGTTTAGGCACTAGGTCTCTCCCAAAAGAGGATGTCTCCACAATAACAGAGGATAAACAAAGTTCCTTCCTTATCTTCAAAGCAAGCTCCTCAGCAGCGTTTTAGAGATCAGTTACACAGTGTCTTTGACCAGACCATCGTTTACTAATTGCCTTAAACCAGCAGTTCCATTTTAGCTCTGTGGAAGCACACAGCGTCCAGCCTGTCTGGATGCCATGCAGAACTCACACAGCCAGCTGAGGCACTGACTTCCTGTGCTATTTGTACTCTGCCAGGAAGACCAAGATCCAGTCCCCAGATACCCCACACAGCATTAAGACAGCCAGAAATACTTCAGCATTTTAAGGACACAGAAGAAGATGGCCTGGCTAACACCAGCACCTTGTGCCTGCATGCTGACAACAGGAGGAAAAAGCCCGAATGAGTAAAACATATTAAACTTTCAGGCTTCTCCCCTACCTGTGACATCTATACTTGTGATAATCAGCATGCTGCACTCAGCAAGGGAATATATGCCAGGCACATCACGGGCTGTTTGCCCACCCTAGACCTCTCCCTGGGAACATGCACTTCTATCCCCTTGGCTATAGAGGGGGAGAGGCAGCTGAGTCAGAGCGCCCCAGGTGCTGGCACATGTTATGGAGTTGTAGGCAAACAGGGATGGGACTGAGCCCTGAGGCTCAACAAGGAATCCAGCATACCCTAAAGGGCAGGTACTTGCCTACACATAGTAAAATAGAGTAAAAGTAAATTAACAACTCCTGTTGGCTTAGTCATTCAGTGAAGCACCAGTAAGAAGGCTAGGAACAAGGCTGCATCTCCACCTGGAATTCTGTTTGCCCTTCAGGCCATCTTAAAAAGAATTTATTTACTACCACAGCTTTTCTAGCAAAGCACAAATTATACCTCTAAGGAGACAATTGCTGCCTCTTTTCTACAATCTCACTGGTAAAACTCAATCCTGAAAAGCCTCCATGGAACGCTGTGGGACTGTGACCTCTTTCAGCTTCTGGAGACACACAGACAGTAGAGGCAGAAAAATCCCACGAAGGACAACACCAGTGCTGTTTACCTGGCTACGAAGCTGGCAGTCTTGTCAACAATATTCCTGACTTCAGGAGGAGGATAAATAATTCCCACCACAGGCTTGGCTGGTGCTGCTTCCTCTTTTGGCTCCTCTTCTGGCTGCAATAAAAACATTTTTCTTACAGTCTTCTGTACTGCTACCTCCTAAGTAGCAAAAATATTCCTGTACCACCACCTCTCATCTCTGCAATATTTGCAACTAGACAAGACAGTGAATTCAAACAGCCTAAATCTAACCTGGTAACAAGAAAAGGAACTACAAATGATCTCAAATATCACATTATACATCAGCATCAGAGTGTGAAAGCACAGCCTGGTAGTATCCAAGCTTAGACTGGGTTTATTTTCAGTGGGTTGAGTTGTAAAATTCACTTCTCTTTCTCTTTCAGTTTCCTCATCTGCACCTGGAGTAACAGTCCTAAGGTACCTGAGTAAGTCGTTCTGAAATACCATGCTGAAGCAGCACTCTGTAAGAATTAAGTACTCCAAACAGCAACTCCTGCAGTGGACAGAACTGCTCTTCTCCTCAATCCCCAAACCATTACATTTTCCTGGCACCAAGATATGGTTTAACAATCTGAACTTGCAGTCCTGCAAGGCAGCAGCACTCCCCAGCTTCCCAGGCAAGGAGATGGTGTTTGTCAGCCTGCCAAGGGCACCTGCTGTGGGGGCTGCTGCAGCGAGGCAAGCAGGAAGGCCGTCCCATGGGAACCAAACAACTCTTCCCAGCGTTTCTGCTCTTTCAGCCTCAGCCCAGTGCAAGTTTATAGATGCCGAGCCAAGACGTAGCAAAGAATGCCTATAACACCACACCTAGGAATAATTCAGCACTGCTGGACAGCTTTGGAAGTTATGAGCATTGCAGGTTGATATTTGGAGAAATTTCTTTTCAGAAAGAGCAGTGCTGCACTGGCACAGGCTGCCCAGGGAGTGGTGGAGTCACTGCCCCTGGAAGCTCTCAAGGAATGTGTGGATGTGGCACAGAGGGACGTGGTCAGTGGGCACGGTGGGGGTGGGGTGACAGTTGGACTACATGATCTTAGTGGTCTTTTCCAACCTTAATGATTCTATGATTCCTAATGGTCTGCAGGGTTACCAGAAATGGCAATCTAAGTGGTCAAGCCAACATTAAATAATGCATAGCTTCCCATCCTACTAAGCCTGCATTAAAGCCTTTTTCACAGCTGAGAAAAGCTCAGCAGGGTGTTTTCCTCCCTGCAGCTACGGGAGAACCTGAACCACAGCCCCAGCACTCTCCCCAAGGGCAGCTTTGCCTTTCAGTACAGCCAGCTGCAGTTCTTTGTAGGATGCTGACGGTGCCTCCCTCCCCTCACAGCACGGCTTTCACAGAACAGACAAGTGGGACACCTTTATAATCACTAACAGTCTGGTAGATTGTTACCACTTGTTAATTCTGTGAAAGCTCCAAGACATAAACTTGTTTTCAGGTTGGATAATAGGAAATATTTCTTCCCCAAAAAAGTGGCGATGCACTGGCACAGACTGCTCAGGCAGTGGTGGGGTCACCATCCCTGGAGGTGTTCCAGAACGGTGGAGATGTGGCACTGAGGGACGTGGGCAGTGGGCACGGTGGGGGTGGGCTGGGGTTGGACTTGGGGATCCTAGGGGTCTTTTCCAACCTTAATGATCTATGAAGCATGTTAAGAGAAAGACACAACAACCCCTTTTAGCATTCATTCCCACTCCTTCCAAACAACAGATGGAAGGACAGCCCAACACCACCCTTAAGTGTTGTTTTTATGCAACCACGATGCTGCGCTCCCTCGTTAACTTCAGCGCACGAAAGCGACGGCGTATTTGCATAGAGCTGCACCTCCCCTCCGTACGGCATTAAGCCCCGGGATGTCTGATCACCCAGCCCCGTATCGCCTCGCTGCGATGCCGCTGTGGGCAGCCGGAAGGCCCAGGGACAGGCCCAGGACATGCACAGGGCCATGCCCGCCGCTGCAGCCCTCGCTAACCCCGCCCGCGCCGTGCGCAGGCCCGAAGCCCTCAGCCTCCTCTCAGCGCGGCTCCTACCGGTTTGCTCTCCGCGGGGGGCGCTGGCTGCGCCGGAGGCCCGGCCTGTACGGGCCCGGCCGGCATGGTGCTACTTGGAATCGCTCAGTAAAGGCCGCAAAGAAAAGGCAGCGCCGCTGACGAAATGGCGGCCGGACGCCTCGACCTGCGCACGCGCGCCGGAAGCGACGCACTACGCCGTGACAGGAAGGGGCGGGCAGCGGGGCAGCGCGCATGCGCTGAGGGTTGTTCCGCTCGTGTGCGTGGGGCACAGTGGCAGTGGGCGGAGCTGCGCGTCGCGGGGCGGGGCGTTGCCATGGCAGCGGGTGCGGCGCCGCGGCCTAGGCCCAGCCGCCAGCCCTACAGCCTCACCTGTCCCCGGTGGGCCCCTCCCGGCGTCCCAGCCCCCTCAGTGCCCCCACCGCTGCTGCTTGCCCTCCGCAGCTCCCTGCAGGCCGGTGCCTAGGCACCCCTCACCCCAAATCTTCCAGCCTTGGAGACGCAGCACCTGTACCTTCCATTCCCCTGGCAGCCCTTTGGTGTCACCCACGATCCGTTCCTAGCACTGCCCACCTTTGCCCCTGCCCCACAGAGACTGTCCATCCATCTGTCATCTGTCTGTCCACCCGGCCTCGTCCTGCAGCATGGCACACCTCCTGGGCCACCCTGGCTGCATGGCGAGCCTGCAGGCCGACCTGAGGGACCTGCAGGGAGCCATCGCCGACATCACCTCCCGCACCGGCCCCGCACGCTTCCCCTCCTGGAAGTTCCCCAACAAAGTGTCCTGCGAGCTGGACCTGGTGGCGCTGCTGGAGCGGTACAGCCACACCGAAGGCGACCCTGAGTTCAGCCAGCATGCGCACGTGGTGCTGCTGGAGCTGGTGATAGACAGGTGAGCGGGCAGAGCACCCTGCAAAAAGCAGCTGGGGCACAGCGGCTCCTTCCCCATGGAGGGAAGATGTCTGGCCTGTCCGATGCGGCCAAGTGCTTTGGGCAGCGGGTTGGAACTGGGTGGTCTTTGAGGTCAAAGAATCATAAAATCATTGAAAGGTCATCTGGCCCAACTCCCCCACAGTGAACAGGGACACCCACAGCTAGATCAGGATGCTCAGAGCCCTGTCCAGCCTGGTGTTTAATGTCTCGATTCCTTGGACCATTTTTCTGGCCCTCCTCTGGCCATGCTCCAACAGCTCCATGTTTCTCCTGCACTGAGCACGCCCCAGAGTGAGGCAGCACTCCAGGTGAGGTCTCACAGCACAGAGCAGAGGGGCAGATCCCCTCCCTTGCCCTGCTGGCTGTGCTGCTTTGGATGCAGCCCAGGGTATGGTTGGCTTTCTGGGCTGTGAGGGCACAGTGCTGGCTCATGCCCAGCTGCCATCCACCAGTACCCCCCGGTCCTTTTTGGCGGGGCTGTGCTCAATTCTTTTGTCCCCCAGCTTGTATTGATTGTGGGGGCCCCTTCCAACTCAAGCTATTCTATGATTCTATGAAAACACTCAATTTTAAAGATGAGCCATGCCCGCAGAGCTGTCTCTGGATACCTGATCCTAACAGTGCAGGTTTCAGTAACAGCAGTGAGTACCCCAAATCTTTACAGAGAGTCTAACTGCAGCCCCTTGGAGCTACATCCTGGTGCGGGGGGATTTAATCCTTCCCAGTCTTGTCCCAGGCCCGAGGAGGGTTACACACACACTGATACCCAGCCTCCTTTGCTGCCGTGCTGGTTTTTCAGACTCACTGCTCTGTTAAATGCCAAGGGCCTTCTTCCCGTTACAAATATTTTATTGCTCTAAGCAATGTTTCATTTCCACAAAGGCTGCTGCTGCTGCTTCAGAGCTTCACAGGCTATGCAGAAAACCTGCTCAGCGAGCGAGCTGTGCCCCCAGCGGAGGCAGTGGGACCATGCATGTCGGCAGGGCTGACGGTGAGGAGGTACTGGCACAGCATGCTGCGACTGGGGGCCTGCTTCCAGCAGCTTCAGACTGAGGTGGGACATACAGGGGTGTGCGGGCACTTGGAGCCAAGCACAGGGCTCACAGCAATGGCTCAACACCCACACAATTTGGAAGATATGCCAGGCATGCCCATGGCATGGGGCTGATGTTGCAGTCTTTCTCCGGGATGCCATGGTACATGTGGTGGCTGCTCCAGATGTGCTCCCTGACTGTGACCTCCAGGCCTCCACCAGGATTTTGGGACTGGAGAGCCTGGCTGCTCTTATTGCTTGGAAAAATATTCTCCTCTTGCCAATGTGCTACCTCTGTGGCTCTGCTGACCCACACTGTGTGGGGCTGAGCTGGCCTAAATCAGTGAAATGATTTGTGGTAAAAATACCATGCCTCTCCCCTACATTTTATTTTCAAAATGATGCTTCTCGTGGGATAGTGTCAGAATAATTCATCTCACATAACCAGGAGACAGTACAGTGAGGTGTGACAGAAGGGAAAATAACAAAAACAAGAGCCAGGGAGGAGGTTCTGCTGCAGAAGCTTTGTGAAACCACAGCTCTGCTAGATAGGCAGTGACCAAAAAGCTACCTGGGAGCTTGAGAAATTCAGTTCCCTGGCGCCAGGCAGAACCAACGGTAACCCATGCTGTGTGTAAACATCATTTTGCTTACAGGCCACCTGCTTTCACTGTAACACAATAAATAGTGAACCCTGAGCGCTTGGTAGCTCTGCCCTCCAGCAAGCTCTGAGAGTGCATGCTCTGACCTTGTAGCTTCTTGGCTGCACTGATGTCCTGCCCCCATCCTTCATACCTCTGCATTCAGCTCTCCTGAATTGTTTGCTGATGATGAGGTTCAGTCTGGGCTCTATGATTGTGTCCTGTGCTCTTTTCACCAGAATAAGACTTGCAGGAAGGATATCGCTGCACTGCAATCCACCCCTGAGGCTGAGAGAACTGCACAGGAATGCTTGAAGGACTGCTTGCCATCTGCTTCAGAGTCAAGCACACCCCCAGGTGCTGCCCAGCCCAGCTCCCTGTGGCAGGCTGTCAGCAACACCTCGGGCAGCTCCCAGCCCAGGTCTGCCTGCAGCACTGCTGAGCACAGCCACAGCATCCCCACGCAGGCAGCAGAGCCTCCAGCACCCTGTGACTCCTGTGCCAGTGCCCAGGCTGGCCTTCAAGAGATCAGCAAAGCCATCACCAGCATCTGCCAGAGCCAGAACATCCCCTCGGCTCTGAGCAGGTTCCAGGAGGTGGCAGAGGGCACTGAGGGGAGAAGGACCCTCTCTGCAACTGATGTGAGCGACTGGGTCTTAGAGCAAAGCAAAGACCTCTCATGCATCAGCAAACACCTCCACACGCTGCTGGAGCAGGTCAAGCCTCTGAAGTCTGAGCTGGCAGAGTCCAAGAAAGAGAAGGATGAGCTGCGGAAACAGGTGGAGGACTTTGCTCGGCTGCTTCAGGTGGAGAAGGAGACCCAAGCACAGCAGAGGAAGGAGGCTGAGCAGAGCCTGGAAGTAAAGAACAAAGAGCGTTTGGAGGCTGTAGCCAGGCTGGAGCAGGACAAGGATGACCTACGGAGAGGTACAGTGCTGTCCCCTGCACCCCCTCCCAGGTCCCTCCTTGCAGAAGGAGGCAGCCTGCAGCCAAATCTTGGTTCCACCACCACGAGCAGGGCTTTGGCCACTAGTTCTGGTAGGTCCTGCATCAGTGGTGAGCAAACGCTCCCTGTGGGGTCATTGCGTAGTTTTCAGATGTCTTAACATTGCTGAGACAAGGGGATGAGCCATACCGTGGGTTTACCTGGCCATAGAAGTCTCCCTTTTATCCATGCATTGACAGCAGCTCCTGGAGTAGATGAAGGCTGCTGCACTGGCATCACTGCCTTTCTTGATGCCCTCATCATCTCCCAGCTTCTTCTGCTGCTTCTCTATTCCCATCATCTCATTTTCCACCACTGCAAGCTCCTCATGCTCTCTGTGTCCCATCTCTGCAGCATCTCACATGCTGGCAGCTGTTCCCTGCTGTGAGGCTAACCTCCAGCAGTGGGAGCTGCTTGCCCTCATCCTCTCACTGCCTCCTCTATGCTGAAGCACAGCATGATACAATTACTGGGTGAAAAAATGTTTTGGCACAGTAATTTGCTGCCTCTTTGTTTTAATTTCTTTGAGGAGCTGTTTAATGTTTAGTAGTCTTTTGCACTTAGGAGCTGCTCTGCTGGAAGAGCAAATCTCTGCCCTAAAGGAAGCACTGGCCACAAAGCAGGCTGCTGTGCAGGAGCTGGGTAAGGACCTGGGGGGCTCATCCAGTTGGTACATCTCTCCCTGAGTCTGGCTCTGATCTCGCACATGTTTTTCACCCATGTAACTCCTGGCTCTCCCAGAATCTGTTGGGGTTAGACCTAGTGGGAATGGGAAGATGACATCACCTCCTCATGCCCAAACGTTATCCAGCACCAGCGTGGGTTGGTACTGGTGCTGGCTGAGATTTGGGGTTCCCTGGGACACCAAGAGCCCTGCTGCCAGCCCTCGCCAGCACTTGCAGAGGCTTTAGGGCCCCTGAAGACACCTCCTGGCCTGGGAGTTTCTCCCTATCCTGCCCAGCCTGTGCCACAGTTGCTGTGCCTCCCCAGAGACAACCAAGCAAACTTTGCTGGAGGACTTGAAGACTGCGATGGTGGCCAGGAGCCGGGTGCTGGAGCTGGAGGAGGAGGTGCAGCTGCTCACCAGCCAGCGGGACAGCCTGGGCCAGGAGCTGAGTGCGGTCACCACCCAGCTGGAGAAGGAGAAGGCCAAAGTGGAGAGCACACTGAGGCACGAGAAGGTATGAACAGAGCTCTTTGGAGCTGTCCAGTTATGACCACAACCCCTCACCACCATGGGTGCTGCTTCTCCATGGCCCTGGTGCTGACATCAGGGCAGCAGCAGCCTCCAGCAGGCTCACCTCCCTGCACAGTCCCTGCAGGCCAAGCAGAACACCCTGCTGCAGCAGCTGGACAGCCTGGACCAGGAGCGTGAGGAGCTGCAAGCTAGCCTGGGGGAGGCTGAGGAGGACAGAGCCCAGCTGGCAGAGCAGCTGCAGAAGAGCCAGAAGCAGAAGGAGCAGAGCATGCACCAGCTACGGGTGCAGCAGGTACCCAGCATTTATCAGGGGGAGCAGCCAGGACAGGATGCAGCTGTGCCACAGGGCTCCCAGGAGCTGCCCCTGCCCCATCCCACACTTGTGGGCAGTTCTCCCAGGACAGTGGCTCTGACAGCTAGTTTGACATTGCCACGTGGCCACTTCCACGTAGTGACCCTTCTCTCTCAAACTCATATCATGGTTGCTTGAAGCAGCCTGTGCTTCAGACACACAGAGACCATTACAGCCAAGACTACATTGTCTCTTGGTTTGGGGATATCCTTATCCCATAGGGACAGGAACCTTTCCCTGCATAGTCCAATGGGCCTTCCCCAGACTGTACCATAACGAGGTTTGGGAAGGTGCCCCCAGAACTCACCCGTCTGCTGTGGCCCCACAGGAGCTGCTGGACACGCTGCAGCAGGAGAAGCTGAGCCTGGAGCAGTCCATCTCTGAGCTACGGGAGAATGTCTCCAGGCTGGAGGAGCAGGCAAAGGAGCTGAAGGAGCGGGAGAAACTCCTGGTGTTCTTCCCTGAGCTCCACATCCCCATTGAGACACAGTTTGAGAGTAAGGGACAGGGCAGCAGGCAGCAGTGCCTGCTTTTGCAGCAGCAGGCTTGTACCTCTGGGGTCTCCTGGAGCTCACACGGGATCCTGTCAGCCCTGGGCACATTGGTGTCACTTGTGTAACAGTCTGTCCTCCTGACATGAGTCACTTGCAGCCAGGAAGGGCTCAGTCCCTGTGAGGCACTAAGCCGCTACCATCTTAACCTGGTTCTTTATGTGGGTGCTGTGTGTCCCACATCTGGCACAAAAGCAGGGCAAGGGCTTGGGCATGGCTGCATTTGTCCTTGCTGTTTCAAATGACAGATAGGGGTCCCAGCTGCCACTTCCAGGGTTGTGCTGTTGTTCTCCAGTTCAGGAAGGTTCATTTCCAGCAGCTACTGCCTTGCTCGAGAGGGAGGACAGAAGAGCAAGTGGTCCCAGGGAGCAGGGACAGGCTCTGCTGCCAGCACCTCTGCACAGGTTTGGGTAGTGTGTTGAGCTCGGGCTTGACACAAAGTGCCATGTTTCATTTGCAGCCACTGGGAACGTCACCGAGGACATGGAGAAGCAGCTGCAGGCCAACCACATCAGGATTGGTGTGCTGGACCAGGAGAACACACGGCTCAGGGCTGCACTGGCCAAGGTGAAGGCAGCTGCTCAGCAGGGTGTGCTGCAGGTGAGCTGTGGGGCTGGCAGGACAGGATACACTGTGTGCCCCAGGGCCACCCTGCAAACCCTGTTCCACAACCCCTGGGGATCGGTTCCTTGACCTTACAGGAGGTAAAAGACAAAAGACTCCCAGGAGCAGAAGGCAGTGGTGCTCCTTGTGCAGCATTGCCTGGAGCTCTGGATCTGCTTCTCGTGGGGCTGAGGAGAAAGCCCAGCTCCCTGGTTCTGTGGTGTCCCTCCAGAGATCGGTCCGGTTGAACCAGCAGTAAGCTGCTTTGCTGAGGTGCCCGGGGCTGGTTCCCAGCTTCCTTACATCAGCCCCCATGGCTGTTGTGCCTCCGTTTCGCCACTACCTGCTCAGCAGTGTAATCCACCCATGGCAGAAGCCAAGATAAGCAATCACGGAGTCGAACACGGGAGTTTCACCTCCTCTCTCTTCCCCAGCACATCCCACAGACCCAGCTGCGGACTCAGCTCAGCAGTCAGCGTGGAGGGGAGCCTGCAAGGTGAGTGGGAGCACAGAGGACGACACTGGGGGGGCTTCCGCTTCTTACTCCCCTTCAACCTCTTCCACTTCTCCCCCCCACAGACCTCCGAGCAGCCAAGGCAGCGGAGATGGCACAGGATCACAAAGAGCCACCAGCAAGGCCCGGCAGCGACCTGTGGGCAGCCAGCAACATAAGCTGCTCCCAGCAGAACCTGCACGTGAGGCCAGAGCCTGCATCACGCTGCCAGCGGAGGGCCTGGCGCTGGCTCCCCACAAGCCCAGAGGGAGCAGCAGTGCAGCCAGAGCACACCACTTCTTGCACCGCAAATAGCTGCTTGGGAGACTGAGGCAGAGGTGAAGCATTAACGAGCAGCACGCAGCTACTCCCTTTTCCCTGCAGGACCTCGTTACCTGTTGCAAACATGAAGGTATGTTCCCTTGGGAAACTCGGTCTGCCTGCCCATTGCTCTGCGCCCAAGGAACAGTGTTGCTGAGTGGGTGTAACACTTGTGGGCAGTGAGTGGTCCTGCAGCAGCTGGGAGGCTGAAAGAAGGCTCGGGCTAACAGCCAGCCAGCAGCTGTTGCTTCACCTTGTTTGCTGCAGGATGGTGGCCGCAATAAACCTGTCTGTGCAGCTTCCCCTGCTGGCCCTCTGTTGAGCAATGTTGTGAAGTGCAGGGCAGTGGGGTGCGTGGGTTGGGCCGGCGTGTACCCCTCCTGTCTCCCACAGCACAGCAGCTCCAGAAGCCACTGTATAGCGGTGGTGACTGGAGTGGGTCAGGTACAAGCACTGCTGGCAGCAAGAGGACCAGCATTCAGGCAAGGAGGCCTGGGGGAAAACTTTCAGTACGCAGAGATGGCTCTGAACAATGAGCAGAGCAGGGCTGGCGGCATTCCTGGTACTGGAGTTCAGCTGCCCACAGCTCAGCTGCTGCCGCAATCCTTGGCTCGGCTCTGAACCTGACCAATTCAGAAGCACCCACACAATGCCTAAGCACAGCCTGGCTCAGCTCGGGCCAGGGAGCTGTTCCCAGGAGGCGGCTACACTGCTTTGAAGAGAACTCACAGGCTTAACTTGCCAGCATGGGCTGCAGCCTGGAAAGAGCTCTTGCGGCAGGGAAAAGCGGTCAGCAGGGCCAAGGCCCACGCAACACAAGACAACAGCAGCCTCTCTGAGCTCTGTATTTAATAGCAACGGCCACGAGTAGTGCTGCAGCTCCAGCTGCTACATGGAACAAGAGCCCTTGCGAGTCCCCGAGCACTCTGTGTTCAGCTAACTCATACTGTCCTTTCTAATAAGTTAGTATAAATAAGGTGATCCATCCTCCCCCCCCCACCCCCACCGCTG